>JAVDOI010000002.1:40310628-40437586 GCA_032191485.1 Leptoclinus maculatus | reverse complement strand
GTAAATGAACCAGAGGGAGATGTGGAAAGTGATTTAAAAGTAGTAGCCATGGCAACAGCTTTAACAACAGAAACCAGAGAGAGAGAGAGAGAGAGAGAGAGAGAGAGAGAGAGATAGATAGATAGATAGATAGATAGATAGATAGATAGATAGATAGAGAGATAGAGAGAGAGAGAGAGAGAGAGAGAGAGAGAGAGAGAGAGAGAGAGAGAGAGAGAGAGAGAGAGATAGATAGATAGATAGATAGATAGATAGAGAGAGAGAGAGAGAGAGAGAGAGAGAGAGAGAGAGAGAGAGAGAGAGAGAGAGATAGAGAGAGAGAGAGAGATCTATATCTGTAATGTGACATGATAAAAACGTTCCATGTCACGTACTAATGGTGGAGTAGAGGATGAGGATGAGTTGAGGAGAAAAGAAGCTGCTCTGTAGTCTGGTGGTACGACAGCTGATACTTCTGTATCTCTGTATCTCAGATCAGCACCTTGGACAGTGACTGGTCTGGTGCTGATCTACAAGATCCACGTGGGAAGCAGCAAGATTCTTCAGATTGCAGGCGATCTATTGATGCTAGTTTTTTCTTTTTTAAATGAAATAAAAACAATATGTACTGACTAACGACCACTGTTCATTTTGGCAACTGACTTTGAGTGAGGCTTAGTCTTATTCTTTTGAAATTGTATAAAGGGTTTCATATTTTAGTCATTTGATTTCTCTGAGTTTAAGTCTAGTTTTACTTAAAACCGACAGACAGTTAAGTCTTATTTTTAAGTGATTTTTAAGTGTTTTTTGTCATTTATCTGTTGCTATCTTTGTTGATACAATTGAAATATGTGTCAGTTGTCTATTGCGAGGTTAGCGGTCACGCAGACAGGTGTATATCTATATCTAAATATACTGAGAGGTAGACCAAAGGTTACAAACGCCTCTCAATATAACATAATACAATTCAAAAGCAGCACAGACCATTGGGTTTAATCAACATCCCTCGAAAACTGTTAGAACAAAAACCAGACATCAGAACCTGCATGAAGGGATCATTGCAGAACTAGTTCACTGAGTGTGTGTCTCTCCTACTAATCCACGCACACACACTACATGTGCAGCTACAAAACGCACCTCTTTGGCGAGTCTGCGAGCTTCATAGTAGGGCCTTGCTTTCTCAATGCATGCACCGAGCTGGGAGCCCTGAGCATTGAGCTTCCTAGCTGAGTCAGTGAGGATCCTCCTGTAGCTGGACCTGGCATCCTGAAGGAAACACACCACCAATCACATCCAGTGAGCCCTAGCCTGCATGGACACTGTGAACGCTGAGGGTGTGATTACAGGACTAACGTCAGCACACAAACAACTTGCTCACATCCAGCTGCAGCTCGAGCTTGTTGATCTCGTCGCTGGCCTGGTTGAGCTGCTCCAGCTCCTCCTGGAAACACGGGGGACAGACAATGTATATGAGACACAATAGGAACAGAGGGGCTGCAAACAAAGCCATGGCTGAGTGCTCAGTTGGGGCATTAGTAGCCAGAGATGCAGCGGTACCAGTCTGTGAGAGGAGCGGACAGAGCCTGGTCCGTGAACGCTACATGTTCATGATGTTATGCTTCACTTAGTAAATATGTCATCAGTAACGTTACTCGTATAAAACGGGACGTTTTGTGTAAAAGAAAGAGCACATACCGTCACTGCTCTGCCTGGCTAACGTTACGTCGCTAATAATGATCATTTGGTATCATACCTGAATTCTTGGGTCCAACTCTTCCTCGTGTTTGCCGGCATCCTCTTCCCCTCTGGTTTCCCCCGCGTTCTCTGCTTCATCCTCACATGGCGCTTTCACCTCCTCTTCGTCCCCTCCTCTCCGCTTCAACATGACGGTGCTCCACTCTCCGCCTTTCGCTTCTTCCCCCGGGGTCTCCTCCCGTGGAGCGGCCGGTTTGGGGAACCCCGAGCCGTTCGGGATTTCACGCGACGTCTCTGGCTCCATTGGCGGCCTGTACGTCCGGAACCGTTTTTGCTGCGCGAGCCTCCCGGCCACTGAAAAACTGCTGAAACTCTAAAAAGCATGAATACTTAAAGTGTTGACATGTGTCGCAGAGCCTGCGTTACAAACACTGGGCAGCTAATGCTAGCCACTAGTAGCATGGCTGCTTTAGTCGTTGGACTGCACATGACACCAGTGGCTCTGTGCAATAATCCTCCTGGCTCTTGCTCTGTTTTTATTATCTTACTCATTTTGTGATTTATTTATTTAGTTATGTCTTGGTATTTTTATGTTCCTTTTTCTAAGTTATCCATTATTAAATGTGAACTGTACCCAGGGCTGGTCCAAGCCTTTTGAGGGCTCTCTAACAGTGTTTGTCCCAATGGTGGCCATGCCTGTAATAAGTTTTATAATAATTAATAATACTGAATACTCACAATGTGATAATGCCTCACCATCCTACCTACCGACACCTTGTTTAATATATATATATATATATATATATATATATATATATATATATATATACATACTTCTAGCAGAATAGCCTTCACCCTCTTTAGGGAAAGGAAGGCTCTCATTGACTGTGAGGAGAGTGCCATGTTCAGGTAACCTACCTTCTATCCGGGTTTAGGATTCCTCTTTTTGTAGTTCAGGGTAAGGCCCAGCTGGCTCACATGACCAAGAGCGTAGTTGTTTCTCTGACCGCCTGCTCCACAGTTGGGGAAAAGGTAAATCGTCCAGGTATGGTAAGATAGGAAATGTGAGACCAGTGAGAGACCTAATGGCATCACTTTTAATTGATAAGCCTGTCCTCAAAAGGCAAACCTCAGGAACTGCCTGTGGTATGGTGGAATAGGCTCCTGAAAATAGGCACCCTTGAGATCTTTTGACACAAACCACTGACCGGAGAACATCGGCCATTCGGAATCTACAACCCCCACCCTCCTTCGAAATTCAAAAATACACTGAATAGCCTCAGGTGGACGAAAAACAAGCCAAATTGACATGCTATCAGTTTCCTCAATTGTGAGAAGATAGAAGGAACGAATTGCATGATGAAGTTAGGTTAGAGCATGATCACAGGTGACTCCACACGCGAGATAGAGATATCCAGCGCTAAAGGAAGACTGAAATAAAACTGCCAAGTGATGTCACTTACTTACTCACTCAGTCATGCTATTTATCCTTTAGT
Organism: Leptoclinus maculatus; assembly: GCA_032191485.1. Lineage (NCBI taxonomy): Eukaryota > Metazoa > Chordata > Actinopteri > Perciformes > Stichaeidae > Leptoclinus > Leptoclinus maculatus. The sequence goes on along the minus strand of JAVDOI010000002.1, from coordinate 40,434,416 downwards.
GTCTTTCATACAAAGTTGAATAAACTACTTATAAATTATTAAATGCATAACTACTCCTACCTATTTGAAAAATCCAGAATCTATAAATATGTAAATCTTGTTAATTTCATAAGTCTTAACAACTGGACCCATGTCTCCTACTTCACAGAAACGTCCATAATTAATAAAACCTGGAGGCTTTCACACATAGGCTGCATATTGGACCATATTTGGCTAAAAACTACTGGTGATGTCATAATGTCCTGCTGTCATCCTGACATTCACAGGTTCACAAATGGGCATACTGTACATGCCACTACTAAGACCTCTGCCTCCTCATACAACTATGAATGCGAGGTCTGGACCTTGTAACCATTTCAAAGTATTTTGTCACAGCGGCATTTTAATGGTTGATATAAAGAGATAAACACTGCTAGTATTACATTCACATCAACCCCTCAATGAACACATTGTGTTGGAGTTCATGGTATGTATTAGGCCTTTACATATGTAATATAAAACTTATGACAAACTTACACAGTCAGGGCCACAAGTATTTGGACTGTTTTGAATTGTTTTTCAGACAATTGTCTAATTACTTTTGAGCCTCTGAAAAATGTGGAGGCTGTGTAAAAATGACTAACTCCAAACAGTTAATGTGATAGTTTTGTTACATCCATTGCATTACGACTGAGAGTACACTTCAACCACATATTGACTGCTTCATTTCAAATCCATCACAGTCGTGTAAAGAAGCAAAATTAGAAAAATGGTGTCACGGTCAAAATACTTATTGACTGTACATCAAATATGAAAAAACAACAACAGATGTTAGTGAAGTCTGCTCCCTAAGGGGTCTCTTTGAAAGTCCACAGGAAGTCCATTTGAGGCTCCTTGTGGACTCAACCAATTTCTGTTTCTAGAAAGCCATTGGCCCCCAACTTCCCAGGAACGTGCCCATTTAGTTTGGGTTTCAGCACTATGCTTATGGTTGCTGGTGTTCTTAGTGTGGTTTGAAGTTAATGGGAATCCTCGGATACAAAAACTACAAACAGGAAACACAATTATATTGGTCAGATATTGGTTGACTACAGTACTGGGTTTTCAGATCTGTATGAAGGTAGATTTGTGTCTTTATTACACAAACAAAAAAAAAAAATTTGACAGCAAATTTCTCGCATTGCAATCAAAAATCAAGTTTGTAAGTAAAAATATATAAACTGAGAATAAATTATTTGTTAGTTTTGCTTATGAAACGATCATTTTTGGCTGCAAAACAAAAAGCTTTGGTCTCAAAACAAAAAGTTTTGCTCTCAAAAAACGATGGATGTAGTGGGCGGGGCATACGCTGCTGAATGAGCCAGGAGTTTCTATTGGTCGGTTCGACTTGGATCTTGGTATCTGCTTCCACTAAACATGGACGGGAGGTTACTGGTTACATGGAGGTAAGTTGACATTATATTGCTCTGTTTTGTCAAAGTTATTTAAAATGTAGCAGCACTTCACTTTGTTCTCATGTTGTTAGTGTCGTGGAGTCTCTTTTTTTAAAGAACGACATGGAGGGCTGCTGTGTTGACGTGAAGCCTCACTTTCTCGGTCGGAGAAAACCAAGCTCAGGATTTATTTTAAATTGTGTCATACATGCATAGCTAACATAGGCATGCCTCAGGCAAAGTGCATGTAATGCGTTACGTACGTTAACATACGTTACTCCCTTACCGGGAGCTTATAACATCACTTTGTTAAAATGATCGGTTAAGTTACGTGACATTTACTTGACAAGCTAGCTAACGTTAGCTGACAAGCTAACTAACGTTTGAGTATTTTGCTCCTTTCGTTTTGTGGTGTGAAATAAAACTAACTCTACATGTTGTTTTGTTACAGGGAGCCAGGAGCTGAGGGGGAGAACGATGGCCTCTTCACCGGGGACAAACATTCAGCAACCGTGACTTGGAATTAAGACATTAGTCCTTTTGTAATATCTCCATTTGACCATCTTGTACTTGTAGTTAAATTAGCTCTCATCCTGTATAAAGCCTTTACTAATAGGACAAACAGTAGAGAGGACAATACACTACTGATGTGTTATTGTTGCTGTCATACAGATGACAATTGTGACGGTCACCTTTTTCTTTTATTAATTTAAACCCACAATAAGACATCCATGTAAATTATTTATATGTGAATTTGTGTATATTCTGCTGTGTAAAATTTGTCAATCTTCTAAGTTTGCATCCTTGTGTGAACATTATTGATAAATGTTTCTCTTTTCATCATTTTCTCAATGTGATTTGGACAATTTTGGAGAAAATAATCCTGCAGGAGAGGGTGACTGCCTTAAAAAAAGGGACAACTTATAGAAAAAGTATAAAGTATGTGCATATGTGTTACTGCAAGTTAATAAACACGTTTGCTGACATTTGTTTTGCTGCTGTTGTTTTTGTTAACTGTCCTCTGTTAAGTATCCAGGCTCTGTTCTCTAATAGAAAGATTCATTGAGAAATAAATAAATATACATATATATATATATATATATATATGTGTGAATGAAATAAAAAAGTTATGCAGCTGGCGACGCAAACAGGAAGTCCTCTGTAGCATAGGCCGTCTGATTTCGGAGACCGCTCGGTCCAGCCTTCGTGGTCCTCAAAGGACGCGGCCCGCAAAGGCTGGGTCCACCGAAGGATGCAGCCGCTGGATTGGGACAGAGTCCGTGTTTACAGTGGAAGCAGATATCGGGATCCAAGTCGAACCGACCAATAGAAACTCTTGGCTCATTCAGCAGCGTATGCCCCGCCCACTACATCCATCGTTTTTTGAGAGCAAAGCTTTTTGTTTTGCAGCCAAAACTTATCGTTTCATAAGCAAAACTAACAAATAATTTATTCTCAGTTTATATATTTTTACTTACAAACTTGATTTTTGATTGCAATGCGAGAAATTTGCTGTCAAAACATTTTTTTTTTGTTCGCGTAATAAAGACACAAATCTACCTTCATAGATCTGGTGCAACCAATGTGTGTGATCTTACAGAGCACCATTAAATCCATTGTTACAAAATGGATAGAATATGGCACCACAACAAACCTGCCAACAGAGGACCAGACAAGGAGGACATTAATCAGAGAGACAACTAACCAGAAAGTGGAGGGGCCAGAAGGAAGACACTGCTTAAAGACCAAAATAAGAAAACATGTTTGGAGTTCACCTACAGGCAACAGCTGTATAACAAAACAATGATGCAGCTGTGCCATGTGTCATAAATGTCTCATTTGTTAAATGCTTGTTGCCTCGACTCCTCTCTCCTCACATCTCTTCCTTGCCTCCTCGGCTCACATCTCTTGTGGGCGTGTCTTAGACGTCAGGAGAGGAGGCCAGGAAAGGAATTGAGTTTGTACAAACGGGTTAATGAGTACTGGTCCACGTGCTCATTACTAATGAAATGGGAACCCACGTTGTTCCACAGTGCTACTAGTGGTCAAAGACTCCACAGGGTACTGTGGAGATATTTTATACCTCCTGTATACACGTTAGGATTGATAACATTGTCACACACACACACACACACACACACACACACACACACACACACACACACACACACACACACACACACACACACACACACACACACACACACACACACACACACACACACACACACACACACACACACACACACACACACACACACACACACACACACACACACACACACACACACACACACACACACACACACACACACACACACACACACACACACACACACACACACACACACACACACACACACACACACACACACACACACACACACACACACACACTCTCTCTCTCTGGTGGAACAGGTGTATCTGGTTGACCCAGAGGGGTCTCTGGTCTAAGTGGGATCTATGTTCTGCATGCCTGTTTTCTGACCATCTCCATAATGGACTTATGTATGCCTGTGCTCAGCAGTTTTCCTTTTGTAGAAAGATCGTAGAAAAGTATGAAAGCATAAAAGTATAGCTAGTATAAACTATAACCCTTTTGATTTCTAAGTATAACCAGCACAACCTATAGCGTGTTTACACTTTTTATAACCATCATATTATAACTTGTTTTATTTTTTGATAGCTGTGATTTAACATATAAACAGTTTAGAGTTAGACACTATGTGTAACCTAGTCACTCGAGCCTTATACAGTGCTTCTGGTTTTAACAGGATCAAACCAGTTACATTCTGACCCAGCCCAAGAAGAAGGAGGACTCATGTATGAGTGACTCGTGAGCCTGAAGGAGGTTCCAGCCTGAGAGTAGAATAAAAACAGCAGAGCAGAGCAGAAAGAGAGAGAAGAGGGGGAGAAAAGCCAGCTAGTGACTGGAGAGTGCCTCATTACAAACTCAGTGAAGACTGATAAAGAGGAATGATAGAATAGTTCTGGTAGCCACTGTAACTGTTTCATTGAATTGAAATTGTTGTATGTGAATCTTGTGTGAAAACCTGAAATAAAAACACAGCCTTACATTTAGTAAGTGACTGAAACCAAACAAGTATTCGGGTCCTTTAAAACAATTTAACCCTCTTCCCTGTCCACTAACCGTGCGATCCAGACGTGACGACAGAAGCTACCATTTGGTACTTAAGGTAAGTTCATTGGGTGAAGACATTGCAGTGTTAGTCATAAATGGTGAGAATGTTCACAATAGGCAATAGTAAAGTAAACTATTACATACCGGGTGTTAGGGTTACATCCAATTGAGAGCGCCTAGGGCATTAGCCGTAAAAGACTTTCAAAAAGACAATTAATTCCGAAATCCTAACTATTTAGCTACGGGGTGAGATAAAAGGCCCAAGGTATTGTCCCGACACCTCAAAGAGGAAAACATAACCTCGCAGGAGGGACAGCCGACGGAGTGACCACCGGGTTAGGTGCGAAAGACTTCCCCGCCTAGAAACAGGGCAGGAGCCGCACACGCTACACTTTGAAGAATAAATAGTTAACTTCCAGGTTCGCACCACTAAGTTTAAACTGGCTAACATACGTGCGGTCATAAAACTGCCCCCCCCCCCCCTCTTCTGTGTGATGGGAGGGTATAAAGGTTTTACAGTTTCTTCACAGAGTTGAAGACATTTTGCAGTCCAGCAAACTGTGCTTTTCTTCTCATGATTCATGTCCAATAAAGAATTCTACAAAAATGTATCTTCGACTCCAGCCTCATCTGTGACCAGTCAACTCCCACAGTACCTTTAAATAAGATGGACAGATCCCACATCCATATTTAGACATTGTGTAACGTACAGTATAAAAGACACTATTTCATCTGCAATTTACAGAACTACTTCATAAGGAAGTTTGAAGAATGAGCAGAGGTGTACTTTTTCTTCTTATCACCATTTAATCCACATTACATGGAAGTCATCATTTTATGAAACATAAAAAAATAATCATATCATCTCCACTTTCTTATAGCAATGAACCAATGTAGCAGCAAGACAATCCTGGCATCATGGGAGTGACTGTCATCTGGTGTGATGTCACAGTTACGTGTTAGACTTCTGCCGTTTCCAGAACCTCTTGACCTCACTGTGTCCGAGCGGCGACACCACCATCACCCTGTGAGCCACGTCCTGCCACACCAGACAGCCCAGACCCTGCACCACAACAGCTTCATTAAACACACTGTGTGAGCACTGACAGAGGTACAAAGGTCCTCTAACAGGAACGCTGTACCTGTAACTTCATATTCAATCATGTGCTTACTGGTGAGTACAATGTTATGATTGATAAAAGTGATGGCCAGAGTTACGAAACCCAAGACCCAAATTATAATGAACCAAAGTGTTCCTTGAAGATTGCCCTTCAAGTATACAAACATATGGGAACACAAATGTCAATATACTTTCATAGTGTATGTGTGATTTCATTACCGTCAAATTTCAAAAACATGGAAAATTGCTGTTGTTGACGTTAGAAATTCATAAATAAAATGTGCAATTGAAGCATAAACAGGGTGAAAAAGTGCAGTGATCAGTGACAGCAGAACACACAGAGACAAAAAACATCTAAACTGATGATTAAATCCATAGAACGTTCATCATAAGAGTTGATATTATTCAGTCATTATTACCCACCTGAGCTCTGTCTCGCAGCACCTCAAAGTCAGCCTGGGAGAGGAACTGGTTATAGAGCACTCCTGAAGGAGACACGGACAACATCCAGACAGGTGAGGAATGAGGTTAAAGGCCAGCACAACGTTAGTACTCATCCTCACAACCTCCACGCCTGAGAAATCAATCACACACATTCACTTCTCCACTCAATTAACGGATTCTAAATTCTAAAAACTGTGTTTATAAGACATAAATATTTTTTACAAATATAAAGAAATGTTTTTATAATGTTATTGAAGCTGAAAGTACAGTAAATTCTCAAATAAAAGCCAGTTCTCAGATAATGGGAAGTAGAAAGGTGCTCAGTAGAGTGCAAATCTTCAACAGGTGTGTTTGCAACGCCCACTGCTGTAAAGTGTGATTGAATGAAATACAGCCCTCGACTGGCTGACAGTGTATCAGATGATCATTTTGATCGATGCAGATGTTTGCACCGGCTCTGTGCTGGCGCTTCGTCTCATGCCTTGTGCTGATGGTTGCTGCTTAGAATTAGTGCTGATGAAATGTTGGTGATATTGAATTTATCATTACAACAGGTAAACATGGAGGAAGTGAGGGGTTAAAACAGGAGCAGAAATCTGAGAGATGTCACTAAAATATGACTAAATATACTTATAAAGTTAGAAATGAAGGCCTGTCATCCAGTCAAACATCTGTTGCCCAGGCTTGCACCCACATTGGAAAATAAACTCACCCTCTGTGAACTGCAGTCGATCTCTCTCGAGCTCCCACAGTTGAATCTGATCGGTTATAGTTGGAGGCAGCACTGGAGTCTGAAGCACAGAGATGGAGGTGAAGCCATGCAGACCAAAGGCCAAACATTAGAATGAAGTGGGAGTTGGATGTACCTGTTTGAGCATGACAGGGTGAGCTCTGGTCCTTAGGAAGTGGATAATCTGCAGGGTAAAAAAAGAGTGATCTCCACAGAATCATTTCCATAACATATCATACAGACATGAAGACATACTTCTCTGGTTCCAACACTTCAAAACTGATTTTTTAACATGTTTGTATAAATTGTCAAAAAAGCTCAATGCAAATAGTGTACATTTAAAATATAGCTAAGAAACCGTTTATCATCTGAGATATGCTTTTGATCCACTGGAAATACAGTCTACATCAGTGTAATAACCCACTTACTAGATTCCATCACTATTATCAGGAATCCTGAAACGTATACCTGATGAGGATCTGCAGACAATAAGGAAGAGCGTGTTCTGGAGTCTTTTTAGATATGAAACTCTTTTCATCTCTGGGTATTGCCTCGGGTTATGTATCTAGACTTGTTGACCTCAGTCTAACAGGTTTTGTTGCTGTAATCATTGTTTCTGTTCAGATCCCTTCCTAACATGCTGCCCATGGAAGTGATGGGATGAAAGCCCCAGCTCCACTCAGAAACACATTGCACAGGTATGTGAATACACGGTTTCTTAGCTGCAGTGGAGGCATAATAACAGTGAACCCATCCTTTATATTACCTGGACAATGATCTCACAGTACTGGTGCAGTTGTAGCTTTTAGCAGAAGTGTAAAAACAGCTTGGTGGCATCACATGTAGAGCAGAAGTAGATGATCCACAGTGCAAATACAGGCCAATGATGGATGGGGTCGATAGCTACAGCTCTTACTGGTCACCTCTCTTACATGCATTCACTCAGACTGAATATGTTCTTCAGTATCAGCTTCTCTGGCTCAAGCATACATTAAGGTGACAGGTATGCTTTACATATTGTTAAAGTACCCCCACATGCCCAATATCAACACATAAACTGTTGTGAGAAGAGGTATTTGGGGGCCAGCTGGACAATATTATGGCAGCATATATATCCCTCCTGTTTGTGTGTTAAAGAGAGAAGTATCATCCTACTGGCCCCTACACACCTGCGGAGTACATTGTGTGCAGTAGTTGAGTATAGTTGAGTACCTGTTGTGCTGTGATGCCGTTGGCGATGGCCTGTTGCACTGACTCCCTTGTTACATGCGCCACCACTACGTTGGGGAAGCGATACAGCATTTCACTGAAGAGAGCCACCAGAGCGATCTGAAGTTCTGAGTCTGGGAGGGACAACGAATCAGTGCAGGTTCTGTGAGCTGGTCCTTTACTCACAGAGACATGATCAAATGCATTCACAAACATTGAATAATTACTGTGGAAAGCTTTAGATGTGTTGGTACGTTTTATGAACACTGGGCTGAGCCAGGAGACCTCTGCATCCACTCTATGCTAAGCTAACGATTTCCTGACTCCAGGTCTGTACACAGACATGACACTGATATCCACTCTCAGTAAGAGGGCTGAACATCTGGATAGTCTGTGGTATTCACTGGTTGTAATGATTTAACTGTTCACACTTCTCTTGAATCAAGTTTTTTGGAAACACAGCCAGCTGGTGTTGCCAAAATCCAATCTATCTGGTCCCCCAGTCTTCTCAAAACTGGTCTCATCTGAATAGGGACTTGTGTAAAATGTATTTATTTCATTTATTAGTGTTCGCATGCAGCACAGAAAGCGTCCAGTGTTCATACATACCTGTGTAGGCGTAGATACGATAATTGGTTTCTACCACGATGAAGCCTGCGTCTCCAGTACCAGGGATGGAGATGGAGGAGGAGGAGGAGGGGGAGGAGGAGGAGGTGACTCCTGCAGCCAGGGTGATGGCTAGTCTGGTTGGGTAGTACCGCCTCGACTTCCTCTGATAATAGACAGAAGAATTACAGAATATTAACATATCATAAATATACATACTCCTTTGTCTAATGACACCCATTCATCAGACACTTGATGGTTGCTGAGTCTTGAAAGTCTTTTTCACCTGTTTGAGCTATTAGTGCCAAAATCAATAGCAACTGTGAGGAATTTAAGTTTGAAAGCGCTCCAAATGATGGATATTATGTGTTACAGTGTATTCACTTGTAGGAGTCTGGTCAGTTCATGCATTAAGTGTCTGTGTGATCAGGTTGAGGAATGTGCTGGAGCGGGGGTTAGAAGAAGTGGCTGGCTGAGGTGTTGGAGTGGAACAATGGGTCAACAGCCAGGAGGGCAGTGGCGGCTGGTCCATAGAGGGCGCTAGGGCGCCGCCCCCCCTAGAGCTACAAAAAATAAAAATAAAAATAAAAATAAAAATAAAATTAAAAATAAAAATAAACTATACAAATTGTCAATATTTGTGTTTTTGAAACATGGAATCACCCAGTAATATGTGTAAAATATGATATCTGCGGTAAATATATGCTTTTCCTGCTTGTCCTCTCTGCCTGTCTGCTCTTCCTCTCTGTGTGTGCACGTCTCAGCTGCTGGGGCGCTGGAAAAACTGCCCCAAAGAGGCGGGTCTATAAAGCAGTTTAGCCAATGCTGAGTAAAGATATAAATGAGTGACATACAATTCAGCCAATCAGCGTCCTCAAATAGATTCAGCTTGGGGCAGTTTTTTTCCTGCCCCAAGCTGCGCGTTCTCGTCAGGAGAAGTCTCTACAGGAGAGCGCCAGCGCGAGCACTACTCCTCCAAGACCCGTTTGAGAGGAGAACTGAGAGGAGAAACTACTGAAAGAGCTGATCCCAGATCAGCCTGACCTCACAATCAGACAGCAGACTAGCAGGAAAGGGAAGCAGTACATGAAGCTTCTCTACTAGCTGTACACCAGACAGGTTTGACTAGCTGGATGATGTCATAATAATAACTTATTTATCTTTTTAAAACAACGGGGACAGAATATGACATATATATTATTATATTATACAGAATATTATATGATATATATATTATTATATTATACAGAATATTATATGATATATATATATATATTATTATATTATACAGAATATTATTATATGTTATATATATTATATTATACTGAACTCCCTGTGAGGGTGACTAAAATAAGATGTCCTGACGTGTTTGTGAAAGTGTTATTTACTGCTTTTTTTCGTGTTGGAATAAATGTTAAATATTTAACTGCAAAGTAGTAATGCGCGTTTGATACCTTAATTTGTTTGCATTAAATCATTCTGGGATGTTTGCTGAAATTGATTGGATGTGGCACAGCCCTACCAAGAACATTTTCCACCAGCCGCCACTGCAGGAGGGGCTTACTGTACTTCAGCCAATCAGGGAGCTGATCGATGAGCTGAGGAATGTGACTTTGGAGGGACAAAGGATCTTCGAATTGGGGAAGAACCTCAGTCCTCCTCCTGACCATGAGGCAGACAACAGTCTGTCGTGTGGCCCGGACGGGGCCTCACTTTATATATATATGATTAATAGTGTGATTCGGTTTGTAACTGTTTGTAACTGCATTTGCTTCAATTAGTATATTAAATTCCTTTGGATTTAAACTTCAACCAGCTGATTCGGCCCTGCTTGCTGATGGAAGAAGGAGAGCAGGGGGGGGGGCTGCTTCTTCTCCTCTGTGGGCCTCTTCTCCTCTGTTTGAGAAACTTTTGAACTTAACACAACCAACCAGGATCAGTAGATCATATGGTGTGCTGTGAAGACGGTGAAATGGTAACAATGCTTTAACTGCTCACTGTTCACTGCACCATCCTGTATAAAGGGATCCATTTCAGAACCAGGACAATCCCCTGTGACTAATGGAATAAAAACACATTTAGGCCTGATTCAGCGGTCATTGTTCGTAATCGGTTTGCTGCAAGTCTCCATACTTTATAGAAACACAATACCGAACTTTAGAATGTATTCTTGTTTATACTTTCATTACTGTATGTCCATACTTGGTATTGTTTCACATGGTACTAAACCCTTCTACAGTCTGTAAACAATGGTGACCTACGGAAGTGTGAACACGCAGATTGGCAACAGAAGTACAGCTATGAAGGACATGAACCACCAAAGATGGAGAATGCAACCTAAACAGAGGGACCTTCTGGATCCGTGTTCCATCAGTGAGTGGGTAGAATACGTTCGCTAACGTCCAGATATAAACATGTATTGGGTGAGTCCTAGCGTGTAACGTTCCACCAGAGAGTCACTAAGATGATCCACTCTGTTATCTGTGTTCATGACAGTGGTAGTCAACACGTTAAAGAGCTTGCAGTCACAGATACCAGCGGTGTTTCAGTCTAACCAGTGACTCTCAGCCGAATGCTGTTTACTTACATTACATCATCTGTGTTTATTATTTATCAACCATGAAGTAAGTCAGCAGTTAACACGGTCACTGGTTAGACTGAAACACCTGTAGCTCTGAACCGGTGGTGATCCGGTCTGATGTTGGAATAATGATTCTGACAACTGAACATGCAACACGCAGACATGTATGATGCTGGTAAGAGTTGTAATAGTAGTTTTAATTCAACGTTTAAAGCTTGCTAACTCGTCTGGATGTCTGAGGCAACATGCATATTTTGGATGATGTCGGCTGTAAAAGGGTCTATTGCCTCAGTCACTTCTGCTGCTACTATGATGTATGAGCTGCTTGTATGTTTAACATGTTCTAGAGCTGGATGTTGCTTACATATAATCACTTAAACCATTTGCTCCCTTTTTATTTCAATTGAGTGTACTTTTTGTATTCATTGTCTCGTTGCAATGCAAGTACAGTCCAGGTGTGTCCCACCGCTATGTTATTACTGCAGTGACGATCATGTGAAGGAGATGGTAAGGGAGTGGTGCCGACACTAGTTTGTGTGTTAGCGGATCCTCCCTCTCCTTCTCAGTGCCTCACCTTTCTCTGGAAGACAAGTCCAAACTCTCGCAGGTGCTGCAGGAAGGTGAGTAATGACTCGCTCATGCCCTCCACTGAGTAATCCTGAGGCACACAGGATCACATGATCAATAACGACAAACAATCTCAAACTAAGCAGGACTTTTCAGACCGCTGACATCGTCATGTTGCTTTACAGCACACACACTGCCGTGCACTCACTCTGCCAAGGGTAGAGAAACTGAGCTGGAACAAGAAAGACAAGATCTCCACCAGGTCCATCGCTCTGGACTGCAAGAGACAAGTTATGAAATGTATATCAGTAGATATTCTCAGATAAATGCAGGTTATGAAATAAAAGCCAGCATGAACAAATGAATGTCGGCCTTTAACAAACAACATTGACTGATATTAGAAGCCACGCGGTACATTACCACGGCCCTGACTCATGTTAAAGCACCATCATTGAAACTTAACACTTTGACATTAAGAGTCTACAAGCAATCATTTGTCTTCATTTCCCTTAACAATTAATGTATTTAATCAACTGTTGACTTACATTGTGTGTAAATATAAATATGTCAACATGAAGGTCCAAACCCCCACACCACCAGAGACACAGTGATGAAGCCTTTATTCTTCTCCTCTTTGGTATCAAAGTAGTCCTATTTGAAAACATTGTTTCTGTTTTAGGCTCGTTTCCTTTGCTGCTTCACTGGGACATGATTGATTCTTCAGAAGGGACAGAACAAGAAGAACTGAGCTGATGTATGTATGACATGTATGAACATTCCTCAGTCAGAGGAGTTCATCCATGCTGCAGTTGGTGGTTAGTGAGGCCCACCTTGTCCTCACACTAGTAGGGCATTGATCAGGCTCATGCAGGAAGTAGAAAGCCTAGAAATGGATCACTGTGACCCAAGAGTCTGCAGCAACTCAAGTTACCGATGAGCGCTCTCTGAGCAGTGTGAATCAGAGTAATGACGATGAGCTCCAGAGACTCGAGAGCCTTAAAGATGCACTGTGTAGTCGAGCAATGTGCTCCAAACAAATAAGGGTCAGCATTTCACCTCTACTACTGGGTCCATACAACCGTAAGTTACAGTCATCAGTTATGAAAACTAACTAACAGCAGGGCAAGAATACACGATATTCAACCAACTGCTGCAACTGTGAGAGCCGGTGAAAATAACACTGCTATCGTATAACCTCCTGGTGTTTACTGTGACACTAACCGGGGCTGTGCGCTCCGTGTAACCTCGCGCTTTGATACTTTGTTGGGGGGACAGAGCCTCAGTTGGCGGTTAAAGCAACTGTTAAAGCAACTGGTTGGTGGAGCGCTGGGTCCAACCTGTTTAACGGCAGCAACAGAACGTTTGTCCCCAGGATCAGACCCTGCGGAGGGGGGGGCCCACTGAAGTAGTCTCCTGGTGGCTGTTTCTGTCACTTTGTATTTTATCCAAACGTACACGGACCATGGAGGTATTGTTGACAGACTGGACGCAACAGTGACTCACTAACGCCTCTCGAGGTGAAAGAGGGATTAGAAGACAGGACGGGCTGAGGCCTGACATCTTTGATACATCAACAATGTAACTGCTTCACATTCTGTTGATAATGTGAGTTCACTTTTGAATTCTGGCCAGATCTTACACATTGCACCTTTAATGGTAAGTGGATGATAACCTCTGGTCTAACTTATTTAAAGCTAGTCAGGTCAAAGAAGCAGATGATCCCCAGATACCTGAGCAGTTTTGAGGTACTGCAGGGTGAAGTACCACAGCTGAGAGGCTGTGTCCAGTAGGAGGAACTGGAAACCAGCTGACGTGATGTAGGGCGCCTCTCCTGCCTCACTGACAAACACAGCAGATGACAGGAAGACATTTCTGTGTCACTAACACAACAATTATTCAACCTATAGTTCAGTTTATTCAGTTTCATTTTCAGTTTTCCATAATTCTACATAAATGGAGGATGTGCTCTTCGGGTGGAGTTCGTCATTACGAATGTAAGCCAAGTGCAGTTAATTCAACAAAGCTCATTAATGTTTAGCCGACATTTCCATGTGATGAATTAGCACCATTTGAAGAGGCCTTTCTGAACGTTAAACTGCAGACAAACGATCAGATTCACGACACATCTCCTCTGATCTGGGTTTGCATGGAGAGGTGGGGGGGGCATCGTGGGCACATGGTGGAGCGCTGTGCACTGGGCTGTAGTAGTGTCCAAAAACCAAAAACACAACTCAAGTGATTAAAGAGTGAGTTTACCTGCTCAAATCTAAGCTTCTAATGCTAGTGTGCTAACTAGCGTAATGCTTCCAAACACAAGCGTTAGCATGGCAGTCCAGGGAAACATTAGAAGCTCTGTCCTGCTCATTATTGGATAAGAATTTGCCAAATTCATTTATTTGTCCTCATCCTCAAAGTCTTTTTTCACACAAAAGTGACACATATTGTTTGAAAATACCTAGAATAAAGCATGAAGCTAACCATGTCCTCTCCATGGATCATCCCCTGGTGATCGTCACAGTGCAGAGCCAGCATTAGATCATGCCAGTTGGTCATCAAAAGCATATTCAAAATCACTTCAAATTTAAAAGTGTTTACACCAACTGACTCATGGAGCTAATGTTGATTAGCTAGCTAGCTACAGCTGATGGAATCAGATGGTTTCATTTCAGCTGCATCAGAAGGAGAAACGAGAAGCTGCTTTTGTCTTCTTATCTCTGAAGTCAGCGTTTCAGAACTATGAAGTTCTACAGTGTTATTAACATCAACATTTAACTTCAAAGAAACATAGACAGAGACTAACATAAGTGACCCAGACGTGTACTGAGTCAGTGGTCTCTATTATTACGAGTGTGTACCTTTTCATGAGGCCTGCTTGAACCAGCAGCTGAGCCAGGTCCTGGCTGACAGCAGCACAGGGAGAACCCACCATGAACTGCAGGATGACCTCCCAGCGCTCCATGGCGTAGCGGTCCAGACTCTCAATGTCCCGTGCGTGGCGGTCAGGACCCAGACTGCTGCCCTCATCTGCCCACGCTCTGCCCCTGTGTGCAGACAACAGAAGCTAGAGACTTGTTCCGTTACTGTGGGAGTGAGATGTCATGAACATTCTCAATCCTTGTCTATAACTGGAACAACATTTAACGTTGTTCAGACATTGAATAGGTGAACTGACACAGCGTGACACAGCGTACATGCACATGGCTGAATCACAGGGAGCAGACCTACCCGCCCAGCAGAGCTATCCTCAGGTTGTCTTTGAACACTGGATTTAAAATGTATCCCTGCAGACCACCTTGCAGCTGCTGACTGTGCCAGAGGCGGAGTCCGGCCAACACCGACACACATTCATCATGATCCCTGCAGGGACAGAAGAAGTCACAGTGAAGTGCAGTGCTTGTTATCTGAAATGAGTCGTCCCACTGAATGTGATTAAAGAGCTAATGCACACCTCCTCTCACCTTAATGAGGTCTCTGAGAGAACCATGTGGAGTGACACTATGTGACAGTCATCCTTCATTACAGTACCATCAACAGTGAGCCATGCTGCTGCAAGACTGACTCCAGGTACTGACTCCAGGTACTGACTCCAGGTACTGACTCCAGGTACTGACTCCAGGTACTGACTCCAGGTACTGACTCCAGGTACTGACTCCAGGTACCATGCTGTAGTCGTGATCTCACTGTTGATAGTTTGACAACAGCCTGGCGTTGTCTATGCTATAGTAGTCTCACAATGTATTTGAAGCTGTTGTCATAACAACAGTCTCACAATGTATTTGAAGCTGTTGTCATAACAACAGTCTCACAATGTATTTGAAGCTGTTGTCATAACAACAGGTCCTACATCTCATTCACAGTTCATGATCAAGACCTTATTGAGCCCATTAAGATCAAGAGTTAAACACCTTTACATCATCAAATATACAACAAACAGCTCAAACAGGAGCAACAGGATACAATAAGCAAAAAGACAACATGTCATTTCAACACGAACGTGTATTAAATGTATCATACGTACAAAATGCATGTAAATGGACTGAGATTATAATTTCTACTTATTTCATTTTAAATTGGAGGACATTTATAAATCATAGGTAAATGATTTAAATCAGATTGAAACTGGCCACTAAAGCAAATCTGCACCACGAGAGACACAAAGAACCTGTATTCAATGTGGATTCATGTGACGGCCGACACCTGATGAAGAGTCAATACGCTCTGTGTGACTGAGAACCCTTGGAATGAACCACAAAACACCACTGATCTTTGTCAATGTCACTATTACATTCTGTTTTTACATTCAATCAGTCACAGCAGGCGGCCGACTCCGTTTTCAGTCCCACAGAACTCCCCGGCTTCAGATTACCTGACATACAATCATCCCACACAGTGAAGAGAGCATAGATATCACATCTGTTCTCTGTATCTGAGGACACTCAAAGAGAGGAGAAGCTGGATCGGTTCATCCCTCATTCAGGTATTATTGGGTGAATGACAGCTTCTGCTGCCTAACCCTGACACAGCATTCATTACAGAGCTTTTTAGAAAACTAACATGAAAGTCAAAACCAATATCAGATATCAGATAGCCTATTGGTGACAAGGGCCGATCCATTCTATGTTCATAATATACATTATATATTGGAACTGGAACTCTGCAGGATATTTACATATCTGTGATGGAGCAGGCCATTTCTCTTTAGATAGAGATTATTTAAAAAAAAATCATAAACCTGTGAACAAATGAATTCCATGCTTTCCAGTATGCGTGACCCAAATACTGTATAAAGTGACCTGCAATCAACAAAACCATCTCACCACAAGGTCCCCCCCAGCAGCGAGGGAAGGGAGCCTCCGGTCAGAACGCACATTTGAGATTGATATGATAAGAAAAACTGCTGCTGAAGAAGATCGTGTCTCACAACTGAAAGCTCCAGAACAGCCACATGGACATGCTGCTGATGATGACTTGTTGAGACGGTGAGTTGGAATAGAACTAAATAGAAAATGTTGGGTCTGATATTTTTCCACCTGTCTCTAACCTAACCACGGTTAGCTTCCTCATAGCGTTTAGTTATTGTCCCCACAGGGCCACTGAATATGCTGCAGGAAGTGGCAAAGAGTTGGTGTAATGTTATTTCCTTCAGGGAGCTGAACATACAGCAGGTCAGCTGCTTCAGGCCACAGAGTCGGCCTAACGCATGTAGTCTGTTGTTCCTCAGGCCCTTCCAGTATTCCCAGGTGTCCGGCTGTAGCTCATGCAGCTCTGGATGTTGCTCAGGAGACTTAATGAAGCAGAAAGTCTTTCCTGACATTTTTACTGTAGCTTACTTGAAAACGCAGCCCACCATGCTACAGTGTGACGATCATATCAACTTCTGCTTTCTGTTTTAGCAAGTTGCTGGTGCACGATTTATTACTTTAATAATAAATTACAATTCAGAAAATGTATATCTTTGTATACATCGGAGACATTTTGTTTTACGAAGTTAGGAAAGCAACGTTTAAGTCAAGTCTGATATTTCTTTACACATCAATGCACCAAATCATCAGCTGTGGCTCCGTGGTAGAGCAGAGTCGTCCTTCAATCAGAGGATCGGAGGTTTGATCCCCGGCTCCGCTAGTCTATGTCCATGTGTCCTTGGGCAAGACACTCAACCCCAAATGTCTCCTGTAGCTGTGCCTACGGTGTGTGAATGTTAGTCCTGATGAGCAGGTGGCACCTTACATGGTCCCCTGTCATCAGTGTGTGAATGGGTGAATGATGACATGTAGTGTGGTCAGAAGACTAGAAAAGAACTATACAAGTACATCCATTAACATTTACCATCAAATAATGATCCCATTCTCTTCCACACAATGAGGCTTACAGCTTAGTGAACACTGGTGTCTGATCGGTACTCGGTATCGGTGGGACTAGTGGAGCCGGGGATTGAACCATTTGATTTCATTTGGTTGACATGTAGATATGAGTGACCTTAACAAATGTGGTGCCATTTGGCCATTAGATGGCGCTGTAGCAGCATTAATCTCTGTCTGTATAGGTGCTTGTGTCTTTAGCATAACTCAAGAAGCGTTCATTGAATCTACTTTCTACTTTCTACTTGGTGACTGGTTCAATATTAATACACTTTGAATAAACAAGCAAACAGTGCAGCAGCAGCAGGGTTTCAGGGCTCAGTGACTGCACTTCACTTTTGCTGCTGGATATACTAAAGTTACAACCAACGTCTTCTTCACTTCCCTGGAGTAAAGAGCAATGAGCGGTTCTCTACAACCCTGAACGAGCACGCCACTAATCCCTAAAAACAAGTCATCATAAATAAAACTCCCCAGTAACAGGTCAGTGGGGGAAATGTTACAAAGTGGTCCAAGAGCAGAATCAAATGGTTCTCCACACTTACAAAGCTGCTCGAGGTGTAATGAAGACAACAAGGTGAGTGACTTACTTCTGACTGTCTACTTTCACCCACAATGACAGAGCTGCTTGTGGGAGAGGCTGATCCAGGAACAGCATACGCATCACATAATTCTTGGCCAGAGACGGGAGTTCCCTGTAGAAGATCAGACACAATATAGAATGGTCCTGGGAACCATATGTCTGTACAAACAGCATGAGCATCATACCTGTAGACAGCCAGACATGTTGCTGGATGGTTGTACAGTCGGTCCAAAATATCAGGGCTCAGCTCTCTCAGGTATTCATGCAGATTCTTACACTGCAGCTGGACACGGAGCTTCATTATCTACCAAGATAAAGAAGAATAGCACCAACAGCCACACTCAGTCCTCCTGATGACGTCGTTCATTACCATGACAGCACAACGTATCATATCTCAAAGTACATAGTGATAGAATAACGTATGACTGGATAGCTTTTTGTTCTTTGGACCACCCTTTACTTCAGCACACGTATGTGATACGTAACTTGAATTTAGTGAGGCAGTGTGTTAACAGCTTATTCTGAAATGTGTTACATTCAAAACAGACAACCGAACAACTAACGTTTCAGCGGACAGAAGTCTGGAAATCAGCTTAGAAGCATATGTTTGTCAAATGCATTATTTACCGTGAAGACGGAAATAAAATACCGACGAATTCCTGACAGCACATTTATGTTAAAGTACAAAATAACTGCATTGTTGTCATACGGCACTTCTCTTTCGTTGTGGGGCCATGTTTTCAGGTCACATGGGCATAATATGGGCGTCCTCATTGGTCGTGTTCTTCTTCATCTATTCTCAATGCTAATGGTGGAACAACGTACCGCCACCTGCTGGACTGAGGATGAAGAGCGTGGACCCAGAATAAAGAAAAGTAAAAACGTCTTTCAGTTTGACCATTCATCATTTCAGACTCAATCACTATATTATATCCATAGAACTAAAACTATTACAAATAACTTAGTACACACACACACACACACACACACAGCTACATAGGATTATAAGACGCTTCTAAATTTGAATGTGAATTTGTGATGTGTAATATAGTCTGTGAGCCAGACCCCTAACATTTGTACTTTGTGCCAATGTGGAGGTACATGTCTCCTAGTGATTTGTTTTAAGGTCTATGTCTTGAAGATGCATGATAGCATTGCAGCAGTGGTAGCTGTCTATCAGTGGTGGGCCGTCAGGGCCTTCAAGGCCTTCCCTGCTGGCCTAAACAGAATCACAAAGTTATTGCTATTTTATCATTTAATAATTTTTCTTAAATACACTACATGTATTATAATTTATAAAAATATGTTTCCCATTATCTTATTTCCTCATTGCACAGCTACTGTCTTCCTCAGTTGCTCTGCTTCCAGTGCAGCTTGTTTTAAGTAGAGCTTTTATCCACCTCAGATTTCACCTCTGTGTCTCTAGGTAAGAAGAGAGGCCCGAGGCCTGCAGACTCACAAGTGAATCCCTTTGCAGTTTAAGTGAATGGGGACGATATTGTTGATTGTCATAGTGTTCAACCAATCAGATCTTTAGTTTGATATGTTGGGCGTATTCTTTGACGTGTCAGAGCCTTCTAGCTAGCCTACAAGTACGTCAGCATTAACGCACAGCTAAGTTTCCAGGTGCAGCTCAGCAGTGAGGTGCAGCGTGTGCTGTGATTGGTCAGTGGGCGAGCACGTGACTATTGTGAAACGAAACCTATGCAGAGGCTTAGTTGGAGTAGTGAGAGTTCAAATTGAAAGATATGGAAGAAATTATGACATTCTTTGCATTTTGCTTGGTGTAGATTATTCATTTTTTTACCTAGCTTTGTTTTTTGAACACTCAATGGCTGAAGGAGGAGAAACGGATTCGTGAGTTGGGATTTAACCGTTTGATTAAACTCTTTAACAAAGAAAGGAGGATGGAGTTTGTCTTTAAGTGATCAGCATTTGGTAAGTAACTGCTCTTGTTTTTACATCTGCAGTAGCTTCAATATGCTTGTTTGTATATTATTATTTGTACAACTTGTTTTTATGAAGATGGATTTTTGTTTGGTTTTATATGTGATAGGAACCATTGTTACGTCCAATGTTGCTCTGGGGACATATTTAGCCGGTTCCAGTGTTGGCAATTTGGCGACTTTCTCGCTAAATCTGGTGACTTTCCAAACCCTCATGGAGACTTTTTTTGTCAAAAGCTACTAGTGACAAATCTAGTGACTTTTTCTGGTGTTATTGGAGACTTTTCTGGTGTTTTGACTCTGACGTGACAGCACGTACCGTTCTGCACGTTCAGCAGCCTCGCGCAGCAGTCAGAGCTGCAGTCAGAGCAGAGAGGAGACACACTCTCGGCATATTCATGTATCTGCACTCTGCAGTTAGTGTATTTATAGATGTTGAGCTTCATTTTTACACGAAATAAATAATAACCGTAGCTGTCTTTCAGCTGCAGGACAGCAGTGAAGGCCCAGGTATAAAATGCACAGCCCGCCACTGCTGTCTATGTATTATCACTCCTTTTTTCATCCCTCCATCATTACAATGTTTCCATATTCTTTCACCATTTTACATGTAAAGTCAGTATAAAAGAGGGTTAATTCCACAAAATATCATGAAGTCATATATGATTGTAAAGTTTAGATTATTATCTATCTACTAGTAGCATTTTCTTTACACCAAGGACAACAGAATTTGACCTTTGACCTTTAACTCAATATGCAGCATTAGGGCAAATTCTGAATGCCTCTGCAATTACCCGTAGAACTAACTCCATATTGATCTGCTGTGCCTACGGATAGTTCCACCATAAAGAGCACAAAGGAGCTTTACAACAATAACAACTTTTCTAATCAGAACAAACTTTGTGCAGTTTGTTTCTGATAGAATCTTCTGAACCTTGCACTGGATTCTGTTAATGGGCAGTCTGTAAATAGCCTTCTCAGCAGCAGAAACAAAGTACAAACACTTTCCTAAGAAATGAATTCTCGACCAGGTCTATCCATTATTTCATATTTCCTTACTCTTATCCCGTTGTCAACATGTTACAACTGATGAGGCTCCAGTAGCAATGGGTTATAGTCCAGGTGATGTGTTAAGCATTATAAAAGCATCAAACTTGGTATACTGGTGAGGTGTGGGGCCCTGAACATTTTCAGAAATTGAGCATCACAAAAAAGCCTTGTGGCGGCCATTTTACTTTCCGCCATAACCAAATGATGTATGTTGCATCATATCTCCTGAACCAAACATGATAACACAGAACAAGAGACGTCTACCTCAGTGTTTTGTGGTGAAGATTTACAATAATACCATATACAACATCATGTTGTCCTGTTCAGGTGAATTCAGTCATGTTGTCAGAAGCAATTCACAGTATCTGAGAACCTAGTCTTCGTAATGTCTGTTGTGTAGAGTTTTAAAAGCATAATGCATATATTCATCCATATATTATTCAAAATGACCATAACAACTTGAAATGTATTTCAGAAACACGCTTGTTTGTTTGATTTGTAGTTGTTGAATCTGTCTCGGCTCGCTCACATGATCAGAAGTCCATTATGTCGAGGAAAATAACTCTGGATTTGGCTATAATCTAATGTTACAACTTTTAGGACATCAAGATTGAAATAAAGACTGTCCAAGTGTTCGTACTGGAAAGTTGATTTCGCTCAAATAAATGATTTGCTGATTTACAAACGTCCCTTTCTCTGATGACTGTGCTACTGTGTTGCCACTAACACACACAGCTGAAGCATGTAGCCGGTAACTCTTGCAGCTTACCTTGCTAATGAGAACGGGTTGGTCCTGGACACGCCCTTTTCCCAGAGTTCTCTGGGTTAGCAGTCAAGACAATGCAAGTGATGTTTTTTGGCTAACTGACATCATTGTAAAACATTAAATGAAATAACTGAAGCTGTGAAGTGTCAGAAACAGACAGCGGTTCACTGCATTGCTCTCCTCAGTTGAAGTGAGTTATCCACACTGAGTTGATGTTTCTTCTACAGAGATGAACTGGTCTTAAAGGGTCTGAGGAAGCATCTTTGGGGTTCTTCACATATTACAGAGGACCATCATGACCCAACAGATCCACATTTAACCACCTGTCACTCACTGGAAATGTTCTGAGCTTTCAGGCACATATGAAATAGCATGAATTATACAATGCATTAAATCTATGGAGGTCACATAATTATAGCTCAGCACCTGAACACAGTGCAGACTCAACTAATGTATAAATTGGTGCACACTGATAAACTGTGACAACACCGTGTAGTTTATGAGCTCAGTAGTGTAATGAATTAATGCTTCATGTGTTTTATTTAGTTTATGAAGACTAGCTCACTCAATAATCATGTCATTCATCCATCACACACTTTATTCAGGAAACACTGATTAGGATGAAAACTTCAGAGGCAAAATTTCATAGAAATTGTAATATATGGATCTTAAAAAGTTGATGAAGGGTTTAGATTTAACATGCTCTACATCAGACATCTTCTCTCAACATCTGTGGCCTGGCTTAGCAGAGAACAGGGCTGTGTGCCACTGGGAGGCCATCTAGTGCCCAGAACAAATGCTACACATTCTCTTTGAGCTCCTCTTGGTTTGCTGGGTCGCTCACTCAGCTCTCACCAACTACATGTCCACTCAGCACGTCGACCCCGCGTTAAGATCATGTTGTCAAACGTTATTCAAGGTGTGAATGCTAATAACTCAAGAACAGGAAGTGAGATGCTCTGCAGTGCAGAGATAAACCAAAGGTGAAGGGCCCAGTGTTAGAGTTAGGATCCATGAGTTGGGAAAGCACCCGACCATCTGACACCAACGCTGGTAGAAGCATGGAGAGGGAGAGCTGGACTTCTTCTCAGGAGTCTTCCTTCTCTTGATACCTGTAACACACAAATCAAAATGATCAGCAAAAGATCACACAGCAGCACCAAATGTTCAAATGAATTGCCACAGTATTGATTACCTGCAGTGCATACAGGTGAAGAAGACAGTCTGTCCTTCATCTGCAGATCTCATCTGCCTGGTGTGGTAAACCATCCCCTCTTTATTGCAACGAGAGCAGCGCCTGTCAATCTATAGGGAGCAGGTACCTCATGAATACACAGTACAGTAGTGATGGTCACACACAGCAGGCAGTGAGCACCTGTTCTTACCACAGGGCCCTTCAGTTCAGAGGCCTCCTCGTCCTTCGGAGCCACCGACGACTGCTCCTCTGGGTTGAATACGACAGTAGAGCGGATCTCCTGGCCTAAGAACTCTGGTGATCAAAGACATGCATGTAACGCAAATCTGTGCCCTCGTCAAGGAAGAATGTACGAGAACAGCAGCTTGAATATGTCTCTCTTCATTTTCACAGCTGTTCACAGGGAAGTGTGTGGATTATTTAGTGCAACAGTGTCATCGTTTCTAAAAGGCACTTTTCTGTTTAATCTTTTAAAACATTAGCTGAGGACACCACAAACCAAACAACATCCATCTCCACTGTGGAGGACGGAATCTAAAACCTGGACAAACCAAACCATCTGAAGAGCTCTCTACGGGGTAGAGATGAACAGTGACACACAGAGAGCTGGTACCTGCTACCGGGAGGCAGAAGGAGCAGCACGGGCAGCAGACCATGTCCTGTATCCCAGGAAGAGGCAGCACGCTCCCACACTCAGAGCAGAAGTTGGGGTCACCAGCAAACGACATCTCTGAAGAACAGCAGCGTTCTTTAGTCAACAGTCCGCGAGACACACGCCAGCGTGGGCCGTGTTACTACAAACAGTAGCAGAATTGCAATATTGGCCACAATTTAAACTTTTAAATGAAGTTGTTGACTAGAGTTAGTCTTTTTGTTTTAAATATATGTGGATTCATATATTTACAGTACTGCGTGTGGAGGGATTCTATTCACGGGTACAAGTCCTGAAGATATTAAGGCTTACCTTCAGAATAATATTACGTTATACATATACTCACATTGTTAAGATTATAGCACAACATTGAAGAGAGCGCGTCACTTTAGCACGTGACAGGAACTGGAGCAAATCTGCAACAGTTAGCTAAAGCTAACGTGATATTAACGTTAGCCACATCATCACTTTTAGAATGTAGGTGACTTTACTCACCGCTTTCATGTATAAATGTCGTTGTTACCCACAAATAACACGCAGTTTCCCGCGAAAAGACCAAACGTTCCCGTCGATAATGTTGTGGTGAGTTTGGCTTGTGCAGTCTCACATTGCGGGTCCTTCAGCTCCTCACCGTCGCATTCTGGGACGTCATTGGGTGCTCTAGTGCCAACAGGCACGTGTCAGGTCACCTACGCCTCTGATTCTCCGTCCAAACAGCTCAGCTACGTTAGCACATGGTACGACTCGTGAGATAAGACAGGTTGTCCTCTTCCATTTATTCTCCTTACACCATTTATGGCTGTCCGTATTACAAGAACCAATTTCAACCTATAGTGATCTAGAGAATTCAAATGATTCCACCTGGCAGATGGTGCAACATGATTCTTATCATGAGGTGATCAAAGCAGCTAGATCTATTAAACAATGTTCTAAATCTGGTTAGAGAATGAACTGGCACCAACCCCCCTCTTTGACACCACGTGTCAGAAGTGGAGCCCTGAGCAGTGTGTAAGCCATGGTGTAACCTCGCGAGGGCGCGCGCACGTGATTGGAGACAGATAATTCCCTGTTGACAAAGATCATTGACTGTATATAAGAAATAACAAAATGCAGAGAAGTTCACACGTGATAAGCAGTTTGTAAATGCAAGTTCAAAAGTTAGTATATGAATGTAACAACATCCACTTATTTGATGAAAAATGTATTTAAAATAAGCTGTGTGTGCACAATATAAATATATTTATGAATCACATTTTTGTATGGATTTTATTTACACTTGTATATAAT
Source organism: Leptoclinus maculatus (assembly GCA_032191485.1). Taxonomy (NCBI): domain Eukaryota; kingdom Metazoa; phylum Chordata; class Actinopteri; order Perciformes; family Stichaeidae; genus Leptoclinus; species Leptoclinus maculatus. The sequence continues at coordinate 40,409,268 of JAVDOI010000002.1, read as the reverse complement.
GATTACTATTTTTGTTTGTAAATCACAAAATACATTTGTGAATCCTTCACTGCTTTCATTGACATTGAGGCTGATCTGACCCCATGGGTTCCAGACTAGTTTGCATTCGGGACAAAGAAGAGACTGTTGGGGTTCCTAGGATCCGTTGCATTTTTCAAGACAAATGCAACAGCTGTTATTTCTGTAAGTCCACGTCCAACAACCTTCAGCTGCAATGTCATACATTCTTGTGGCCATTTTTGGTTGCTATTTTTCATGGATGTAGCTAGCTAGCTATGACGGAGGAGGATGAAATCAGGAATAATATTATTATTGTTCACAATGGCAGGAGCCTCGGTTCAGGACTGAGGATCACACAGCTGAATGAGCGCTGTCAATCAAAGAGTAACTGCTTCAGCATGTGGGCAAATATCAAAATAGTTGATTTTATTTATATAGTATTAAAGTTATAAACACATCAGGCAGTGGTTTTACACATCACCATACAGACATGAGAATCATTCGACCCTGTGGATAATCTCCCAAAGCTAATTACAGTACAGTGATAATCACTCGAGCCACTGCACAGCCTTCTTGTTGCAGCAACCGGACGTGTGGAACAATCAGTGGTTCTTTAACAAACCTAAGACGACCAAACATGGTTTGCATGTCATGTAATTACAACTCGCCCTGTATCAGGGCTTAAGGGGATCACCAGTAAAATGTCACAATCAGTCATCACTTTAGACCTCATTTGCAGCTTGGCAAACCTGTTAGAACTTCAAGTTCAAGACAATGAAATCATTTCAAAACAGCTTTACCATTAAAGGTTCATCCTTCATATTTACTATGTCCTTCTACCAACCCTTCTCTTTAACCATCACACTGATGGCGTTTAAGCTCAGAAACATTAAATACATTACCAAACAATAAAAAGAATAACAGGCCTTCTAAGACGAGCTTGAGCAGGAGATCCACCATAAAGGCCTCAGCATGCTTCTAACAAAGCAGTCGGACTGTGTCTGCGTCCACCTGTGTTTCAATGAAGTCCCACCATCTGAGTTGGAGGCATGTGGAGGCCATCTCTCTGCTTTGACTTAGTGATGTGCTCCGTCACCCATGAACTGATCGAAGAACATCAGCACCTAGAATTCAAGAACGACTCCACCGTTGATCCTGCCACGCTCCTATACATCTGCTACGTCCTGAAAACATTCTCAGGTTTTTGGTCTTCTTACTTTCTGGCAACTACAACTTCCTCTCATTATTTCCTAAGCTTCCAAAAACCCCTCGTCCTCGATGGTAAAACAACAGTTGTGGCCGAGTGTAAGCGATGCCTCTTCCTGTAAATGAAAGCTCACTGAGAGCAAACTAAAACCTTGTATGTGTACACATACTTGGTCAACAAGGCTGATTCTGATGAACAGCTCATGAAATGTGTCAAACAAAGAATGTTAAAAATACTAAGTCAGCTGATGAGTGTTCTGAAAGCTAGTGAAACACCATGTAGAGTGTGCACTGGTAGGACTGCTATAATGTCTCCTGTCTACCGTTGTCCCTCCAGAGAGTGAGAAACAAATCCTACATGGTCTGTACCACTTCAACAGATGACACCATTCCTGGTCTGAGGAGTGTGTTGGTCCTGGATCAGGGCTACTATAATCTGGGAGGATGATGGCTCTGCTTCTTCTGCACTTCCTTCTCTCTGATGTTTGTCTAAACTTTGCTGTTTTCCTTTCAGTCTGTTGTTTGCTGCCATCTTAAAAAAGAGATTTAAATCTCATTGGTTAAAATCCTGGTGAAATAATGTCTTTAATCTTTAATGTTAACCACCAGGCTGACTTCATACGATGACTTTGTTCAGCCTTAGTTTGCTCTCTAAAACATTGGAGAAGCTTCTCATTTTGCCTCTGATTAGTTTATAGACTTGAACAGGAACATAATCTGAAGAGTTGGATCTTTCATCAACTTTGCTGAGAGTAAACAGATGAACCGGTTCTAGAGATGACCCCTCTGCTTGGTGTATTATTTTATCATGGACACTGAAACAGATTAAATGTTTCCATTAGAGCTGCTGCAAACATCTGAATGTGACGTTCCGTCTGCATTTGGCCAGTTATTCACAGGAATAAAACACACCAAACTAAATGGGCCCAGAGAGCAAGGCACGTTGCCAAGAGCTTTTTTGAAGCAGTGTTTAAGGTGGAATTTTCTTGCCCTAAAACTTGTAACTCTTTGTGAAGTATGTGTGGCCGTTGAACCGGCTGATCCTGAATCAGCATTACGTAACAAACAGGCCAGGGTCAACTCTTGACCTCCCCGCCCATCGGTGCTGCTTTAGTTCCTTCATGAACCACTGTGTCTGCTGATATTCTTTGGTCTGAGAGGGTGTTCCTCTGAGTAAGGCTCTCTCCCCTCTTCAACACCATTCACATTGTAGTCTGGTCCTTCTCTCAGCTCCAGCTGACGTCATACTGCGTCCAGCCCTCTGGTGGAGCCAAGAACACCCTTCGACCCCGGTACAGGAAGTTCACTACGCCCCTGTAACCTGTACGAGGAACTCCAGATTTCAAGTCATCCATCACCCCCAGATTTCGAGCAAAGACTTTAAAACTGTCCCGGCTTGAGTACTGCACCCTGTACGGTCCAGGGCCTCTTAAGCTGCCCCCTTGTTGCAGGTCCTCAATCTTCACCAGAGGGGTGCTGTAAATCTCTTTTATAAACTTTTCATCATACTTCTCTTTTAGCAAATAAGACAAATCCTGTTTGGTAAAAGGCACAAATTCAGTGTTGAGCTTAATATAGCGAAGGTACTGGTCAAAGAATTGACCTAAACTGACGCCTTTCCGGCCAAAGGTGATAGTCCGAGAGACTTCGGGTCGGATGCAGGAGCGGTCTTTGCGTTGCTCCGGTTGGCGCATCCAGTCATCCCAGAAGGCCGAGGGCCATTTGGGTTCCAGTTCATCCCACATCTCCTTCAGCAGCATCCAGCCCAGACCAGGGAAGAAGTCTGTTCTGTAGAGGAGCCCGGCTTTGGATGGATCCACCAAGGCGTCTCTGCCGTTATCGTTCCACGCAGAAGCACACCACAGAGTGGGGTCATCGCGCAAGATCGGGTACAGGGCTCGGAAATACTCAAAGAAGTCCGGGGCCACCTTAAATGAGGGGACACAGAAGCACAGTGGTGAGCTTCTGCTTCAGAGAAACAGTCCAACAGATCAGAGGTCAGTTCAACTGCAAAAACAATCTTCTAACTTTGGGCGGTTTGCTATCATTTCAAACATTTAATTACCACAGAACAGCCTTGAAATAATTACTGGGTGTGATTTTCAAAGCTTTTGCCCTCTTTTCTTTTAGGATTCATCATATTGTATAAGTTACAGGGTGAACTCTGGGAACACAGCAACATGCACAAATACAGCAAGCACAGTAGGTCAGAGCTGAAGAAGGAAGGTGAGGTGAAAGAGGGAGCTGTGTTTCCTACTTCCTTTTAGGGACGTCAGCAAGTTCCCAGCTGTCAACTTGCTGAGTACAATGTTTTTATAACTGATAGAAATGAGGAACAAAACTTCAAAAACTAACCCAACATGACATTAACTGGACTTGTTCTTTTAAACTGATGGATTTGTTGAAGCAGCACAGTATTTATCAGGACGGAGCACATATAGTGTTCCAAAGGGAACACTATTGTACAGTTAACACTGATGCATCAATGTGCATTTGTGTAAGTAGCATGTTACTGTTGGAGCCACTTTAGTTTATTTCCCTGTGGTTCCTAACCTAAAGGTCACGGGATGAACCCGAGGGGTCGTGGCTACATTCTACTCATCCTTTAGATCATTAGTGGACCTGCTAACAATCCATAGACATCTGGAAACTAAGACCCAAACTAGACACTGCTCTTGATCAGGAGTCCCACCGCTGGTTTAAGCTTTACATTGTTTTTATAAACCTCATATCTTTTTAATGTAAAATCTTAATCTGAAAAGTCATTGGTGACTACAGCTGTCAAATCAGTAAAGTGAGAGGGGGAATAAAAAGTGAAAGATTTCCCTCTGAATTGTTGTGGGATGGATTTACAAAGTAGGTTCAAATGGGAATAATTAAGTGAAGTAGGCTACAAGTAGCTCAACATTGTACTTAAGTGCTGTACTTGATTAAATGAAACGCTAAACTCAGAGAAGGAAACACTTAAAAGAGATTAGTGCTTTTAGTCATGGACCCCGTCACTGCAACATTCATCCTCATCTCTCCAAGTACTGGTCACTGTTTCTGCTGTGATCCAGAACACACAGCCTCCATACTTCTATATGCGTGGAGGATATGACTGGAATCCAGTCTGGGCTTTGTGACACACTAAAATGGGTACTGGTGAGAATGCAGAGTGATCACAAAGTCAAGCTGCTGTGGTCCATATTGAGGAGACCGTCCTCAGTGAATACTTGAGACCATCGTGGAACCAGCGGGACCAGCGTCATCATTAACCCACATCTGAATGAAAGCCACATGTAATTACACTTTCACCATCTAAGCTCTTCAAACCTGCAAGAGCAGAATTACAAACTCATGCTGTGACTACAGCACTGTGTAACCCTCAGACTCCTACTTCACCGTTTCTCCTGCAGAGCCCAGCGTCACCAGACAGGCCTGGATTCTCTGCACGTTAGGAGCACAATGAAAGCATGTGAACGTAGCGATACTTCATAAGCATGGGGTCTATTACTCAGTGTAAACATCATACAGCTGCAGCGATATTATCACATATTATATTGTGTGTGTATGGATACAAATGTTTTTGCTAACTTTAAACTGGTTTCATAGAGGTCTGGTAAACTGGTCTGAGGTGTCTAAGTGAGTCGGACTAACATTAAGAAATAGTTAAACTTTTTGGGAAATACTCGTATGTGCTTTGTTTCTGATAGTTGGGTGAGAAAATGAAGATGTGAGTTATGTAGAGAGCTGGATATGGTTAGTCTAGCTCAGCATAAAGACTGTAAGCAGCGGACACAACTAGCCTGGTTTTGTCCAAAGTAGAGCTGAACCTCAATATCCGTTCGCTGGGTTTCTGTCCATCCTGATAGACCGGGGGGGGGGAATTATTTTCCCCAAGGGGCCACATGAGAAACAGGGACTGTTGTGGAGGGCCGGACCAATAGACTGAACGCAATCCTGCTCAATGTTATTCCACCTCTTTATAAAAAGCAGTACATTGTTTGGTTTTGATAAGCTGTGAGTGGTAAGAGTAAATATTAAGATCAGTGGTGGAATGTAACTAAGTATATTTGCTTAAGTACTGTATGTACAAATTCAAGGTACTTTACTTGAGTATTTAACTTTGTACTTCCACGCCACTACATCTCAGAGGGAAATATTGTACTTTGTACTCCACTACATTTGTCTGGCAGCTTTAGTTACTTTGCACATTATAATTTGTCAAACCCTTCCTAACTACCCAAACTAAACAACAGAGTATAAAGGAGTTAAAATGAGCTCCACCTGAAACATCTGCAGCAGGAATAATGATCCAAAAAATATACATATGTAATATTCATATATAATAGTAAAACACTGACAAGGATCATGTTTCTGTTAATTAGTACTTTATTACTATTGTTTGTAGTCCAATGACCTCATGTTCTGTGTTTTAGTTCAGTGAACGAGTGACTGAAGTCAGGGTGAATGTGTGAGGTGAGATGTGAAGGACAGCTGACAGGTGATGTCAGTGAGAGAGGATCTGGATCTGGATTAATTAAACTCCATCACGGAGAATGTTTGTTCACATATCTAGGTCGATCCAAAGAGAACCAACATCTTCTGAGCATGTTGCTTTTGCAGCTTAGCTACAAAGCCTCAGATGTCCGTGTCGCTCTGCATCACCAACACATCTCAGGTAGCCAACATGACCTGGTCCAGCTCCGGAGTAAGCTCGGCATGCCGGAAGAAACACGTCGGGCCGAGTCCGGTTGCCGACTCGGCTGAGACTCGGAATGAATGACGCCCCAGAATCGGGCCAAATACACCGGCCCGGTTCCGGCTGCCGACACTGTTATTATTGGGATTGCAGTGACGCTGCTCGCACACATCCACGAACGTACTAACGTATGTACATTTAGATAAAAGACAGTAGCAGTCTCCTTCAAAATAAAAGCAATGCAGCTGTATAATTGTACATCACTGCATGATGTACAATTATTTACGTTTTATTCCTAATTTCCCATTGACGTCGCGCGGGCCGGTCGGCGACAGCCAACGGGCCGGATACGGCCCGCGGGCCGTACAATGCCCAGGTCTGTGATAGAAGATCCTCCTCTGTTGCTCTCTCTGAGCTTTATTTCTTTTTTTCTCTCTGTTAAAGGGTTTTTTGGAGAGTGTTTCCTGTTCCGATGTGAGGGTCCCGGGACAGAGGATGTCGTATGTGTACAGATTGTAAAGACATGTTCATCAGGAAGCTTAAGTTGCATTATTTTACTTTGCACAGAGCCAACCTAGCTGTTAACCCCTGCTCGCAGTCTTTATGCTAAGCTAGGCTTACCATGTCCTGACTCTAGCTCAGCACTGAACACACAGACATGAGACTCACTGAAATAAAAGTGAAGAACTAGAACGATTCTGATTTCCTATACAGTTAGCCACAGTACACCCAGGCATTCTATTGTTCAGAAGACAAAATAGTTCCATGAATCAAAGAGCCTTAGATGAACAACACACTGATGAGCCGTTCTGTTGTGGGCCGTTAAATCAGGGTTGTCATGCTTTAATTGGCTCGTCTACACGGAGCCGATGTCCATGCATCAATATCACCACCAGGGAGACACTCTCGATCTATTTCAGCTAACATGAATGGAGGAGTGGTAGTGGGTGTCAGTTTGCAACACCACCTCCAACATCGTCAGCAGCTCTCTCTGCCCAAGACTCAGACATAAAACGCCTGATATCCAGGATGTGATAAGGTCAGGTCCTGCAGCCATGCCCCATCTACTTCTGAACCCATGAGCCCCCATCTACACCCTCTGTAGGTACAAAAAAAACACTGTAGCTTTAGCATCTACAGCCAATCTCTATTGTGGAAACTTAAGACAAGATGAAGATGTTCCATAGCTGTCTAATCACTGTCAGTAATTTGGATTATTTCCTTCTAGCTACGAACAGCTTCTCAGTTTTTCTTGCCGCATTGCATTGTGGGACAGTTGTGTCCGTCAACACTACATTCATAAATCAATGTAGTATTAATACAGACATTTCTGATTACATTCAGTACTGTAACTAAAGCAGGATGAAAATGATCCCGATGGCAACACAGAGTTGCAAACTAGCCAAACCATCAACCAGGCATAGGGAAGGTTCTGTTTCACTATTCTTTAAATGATGCTGCGAGACATAAAGACACTTGTTTTGACTGACTTTATATTTCGAGATTGAGTGCACGCTATCAAGTAATATTAAGTTAAGGTTGATAAAAGTGTTAACTTTCCTGTCAGTGTTTTGCAGCCGACCATCCTTCTGGCAGAAGACTGAGCAGCTGCATCACACCTCCCTAAAGAGATTAGCCTGGACAATTGGACTGTACCATTCTACAATGGCATGAGGGGTGTTGTCAGGAGCCTTTACATCTGCACCACAGCGGAGGAATGTCTTCACACCCCTGCAATTAACTATGGACTGGCCAGCACAGTATATATCATGCAGTTAGGAGATGGAGAAGTTAGTGTCCCTTGTTCAGAAGAGCACTCACTATGTTGTTTAAATTAAGTTCTGTTTAATTATGTTGAACTTAGATTTTAGTGCAATTATGTTAAGTTTATAGTTATTCTGATTTGTCACTTTGGCTTGATTTTGTTACCCATCCTAATTATGTACATACTTTGGGTGAATAAAATCCCTATTTTTTCCACTTTACCTGCTCTCCCAGCTTTATGCGTACCCTGGTCCCTCACAACCCAAACCTTTTTTTTTTCTGTCTTTTGATGTGCACCAAGACTTCTAAGTGCTTGTTGTTGCTTCTTAGCATCTGCCTCTTTCTTTAAACTTTCTCTTCCTTCCTTTGTTGTGCTACACTTGAGGATGGTTGGCAGTGAAACTCCACTGTCAACATGTCGTAGCATGGCATGGTTTACCGATGCCTACATCAACCACTGGACACGCTCTACGGACCTCTCCTGTGAGTCTTTACCGTCAAACTATCCAATAAAAGCAAAATTACACCAAAATTATTATAATTATTTTTTTAATCGAGCTATCAAGAATGACATTGCCGACTGTAATGTGTGGTAAGGTCTGAGAGCACTCACCTCCAGGTCATCCTCCACTATGACCACAGTAGACTGGGAGAACGTGTTGAACACCTGGTTGAGTGCCCAGTGGTAATGTCGGGCAATTTTGTAGTAGCCCTGGAACTTCCTGTGCTCTGGTCGAACTCTGATGTCCGACAGGTCCGGTTGGCTAATGTGAGTCACTTGATCTCCATATGAGCCAATCACTCGAGCTGTCTCGGCATGGCCGCAGTCCTGGCTGACAATGATTGGATATAGTGCTGGAGAAGGGCGGTACTGTATCAGTCTGTCGAGGCTCCGTTTTACCGTCACTCTGTCACAAGCAATGACTAGAACGGGAATGACCACTTCTGGGCTGGCAACGGAAGTCGCCAATTTATTGCTCCCAGCAATGTCTTCTTTTATGTCAATGGCCTGATGCTGGTCTAACTTAGAGTCTGAAGCTACTGCATGAACAGGCTTCTGTGTATTTTTTTCTTGAGTTTGGTCCCCATCATCCATACTATCTTTTGGAGGGAGTGGAGGCTTTAGTGGCTGATGGACAACCTCTTGTTTGACTTCTTTTGCATCCTCCGTTTCTCTTTTCCCAACATCTTTCTGCCGAGCCCACACGGCCCGGTGACTTTCGATCTGCTTCAGTAGCTCTTTCTGGGTCTCTAGCTGAATTTCGACCTCCTCTGCCAGCCGGATCACCTCCGCGGCCAGGTTGACCCGGCCTCCATTCCCTCTTCCCACGGCCCACTCTTCCTTTCCTCCTGGTTCGGCTCCAACACCTTCTCCGAGGCGGCCAATGGGAGGACGACCCCAAAGATAAAGTAGAAGCAAAGCATTCCAGGCAACAAACAGGAAAGCACCGCATAGGATAAGAGAACCTTTCTTGCGAACCATGGCCCAATGACACAAAAAAAGGGATGGGGATGTGGAAAAGGCTGCAGGTAGGGAACAAGTGATGGAACCAGAGTCGACTCCGACAGACTGAGGTGGCGATCTCAGATGGGCCAGAAGTTGATATACGATCACATTGTAATTTTTTCAAATTTGAGAGTTTGATTTGTTTTTTGGTCGGAAGGCTGTCAGGAGGAGAATTGTCCAATTGAATAGAAATTCACATGATCCTACTGTGGAATGCATGCATTCCATTAAAACCCCTTTTGGAAAAGGGAAATGGGCTGAGATAGGACACGCAAAGTCAGGCAAGGGGAGGTTGCAGAAGTGCAGATGAAAGTAAAAAAGAGGGAAGTGGGGTCACTTTGGGTTGAGGGAATGTGACTTCTTGGATATTACCCTTCAGCCATCATCCTGAAAACAGAACAGCAGAACAGATGATCAGCAGAATGAATGCAGCTCATTTGATTATTAAGCAAAAAGAAAAGCACTTTTCAGACGTGCACAAAATTCTGTGCACGTGAATAAAAGCAGTCACACTGTCAGCAAAGGCGCCCACAGTATCATCACGTTCTTACAGTGGCGGGCCGTGCATTTTATACCCAGGCCTTCACTGCGGTCATGCAGCTGAAATACCACCTTATAACCACATGATGGCGCCATAACTATTATTCGTTTCTAATGCTGTAACTATGTACGTACTCGTATTAAACCGTTCCGTACGAGGCTTACAATACGTTTGAATAATGCTAGAGCATTTGGAAAATGCAGAAGCTTAAATTCAGGAAAACATAATGTTTTCTGTGCTCATGTAGGACAGTGGTTCTCAGCTGGTCTGGCTGTGGGACCCACCATCATCCCTTAATGACAAGCCGCGGCCCATTCATCTCTATAGGAGACCGTCTTATGATTTTACTTTCACAACCCAAACATTAAACGTACTGCTCTGCAATCTCTTTCCTCGTCTCAGCCCCCTGTGTCACGGTGTGTGTGGTACTCGAGTCAGGAAGCTTGTCAGAATGCCCATATTTGATTGGCTGAGCTGCATCACGTGTGATTCACAACGCGACTAAGCCTCTGCTGTTAAGTTTTGTTTCACGATAGTCATGTGCTCGCCCACTGACCAATCGCTGCACTAATAGTGACGTAGCTGTGGGACGGCTAGTATGGGGATAGCAGGCTCTGACACGTCAAAGAATACGCCCAACATGTCAAACTAAAGATCTGATTGGTTGAACACTATGACAATCAACAATATCGTCCCCATTCATTTAAACGGCACATGGAAGCAACTTGTGAGTCTGCTCTTACCTAGAGACACAGAGGTGAAATCTGATTGGATAAAAGCTCTACTTAAAACAAGCTGCACTGGAAGCAGAGCAACAGAGGAAGACAGTAGCTGTGCAATGAGAAAATAAGATAATGGGAAAAATATTTTTATAAATTATAATACATAAAAAAAATGATATTTTAAAATATTTTTTTTGTGATTCTGTTTAGGCCAGCAGAGAAGGCTTTGCAGGCCCTGACGGCCCACCACTGCGTTCTTATGTACGTTTGTGTAGGATGTGCAAACCAATCAAAAGAGACCAGAAAGTAGAGCGATATTGTTCCTAGCCCCCAGAGGCTAAATAGATAGGTTCAGAGATACCACAATACAAACTTAAATGGTTCAGCTGTCCATAGCACCAATTATCAAAACAGTCCTGTATCAAAAGTTGGCATGTGTTGTCAGTTTACTTTTTTTTTTATCAGATAGTCTTAGATCAAAAGTTTGACAATCTTTGACTATTTGTTATTCACAGGCATCATATCTGAACTAGTGCCAGTACATTTCAACCACTCTTACATAGTGTAATAGCATGTTGCAATAATGTCATACATTATACACAAAACCCTTCATTGTGTGGATGTTTAAGATCAAATGGGCATTGCAGCTCTTCCTGTTTATGGTGCTGTCAGGTTTGAACAGAATCAAGTTGGAATGTTTCTATTGCTGAGAGCACATCTACTTTATCAGACGGACAGACCCAGCAGTATTCCATTCCTCTTCAGAAGGGATACACGTGGTATTTTTGGAAGCTCAGTATGCTGACTAGGCACTTTATCTGACATGCTCATTGGGCAAACAGGATGTCCTGCTCATCTCATATGATGCTCAGTCTTTCACTGAACAATGTGTGAACAAAGACGTCCAACGTCCCAGAGAGCTTGGTGCTGATCATGAGGATTCTTGTAAAAAGGGGAATGCCATTTTCATTTTTTCCCCTTAGAAAATGACAAGAGTTCAGATTGTGTTAGTGATCATGATGAATATTCACTGTTCTCCACTAAAGGCAAACATGGGAGCTTACTGCGATTCTTTCCTGCCTACCAAGGACAAGGATGAAAATGGTGACTCAAGGCAGGAGCGTAATTCAAGTCACAAAGAAATGCTTTTAAATGCTGTTAACAAACGTGGGAAATCTAAAAACAATAATTAAGCAGTACGCAGAATCCAGATGACCAAATAAGGTATTTACAGACATGGTTGTAAAAGACTTAGTAAACTATATTTCTGTACTGAAGCCTTGAAGAGCCCAGGTTTGTAGTTATACACGTTAGTAGCCAGCCTTCTTTTCGGGGTAGACTCAAACAGCATTTGGACCACTGGGGCACAAAAACTCTCAGATATCTTAACTAAAATACAACCAGTAAACCAAAGGTCAAGTTAAATAAGTCAATCGAGTGCTGAAACAATTAGTACTTTTGGGTCATATGGGTGATTAATGACTACGTTTGTGGGTGATAAATTGTTAAAGTAATTTGTTAAGCAAATATGCCAAGCATTCTTTGGTTGCACCTTATCCAGCTGTTTAACACCACTGTAACTGAATAGCCTATCTTTGGGTTATGGACTGATCAGACATCTGGAGAAATCACTTTGTGCTGTGGGAAACAAACTCTGGTGTGCTCCTGTACCAAGACTGAAAGAGAGTATTCCAATGTAAGCTGCAGTCCACCCAGAGTGAGGAAAGATACTTTTGGATGAGATGGTGGATGGAGACACGAGAGCTGGACCAGTTTTTCCCATTAATTACCTGTACGGTTTTAATGTTACTACTCCACTGATCGTATTAATCGTTACTGCAAAATCTCACCTCCGCGACTTGCCATACTAGTCGGTTTAGTTTATACAGAAGTTATCCCGCTTCAACGGTTGCAATGGTAACGGTACACTCGGACCATCCTGCTACATTGATTTGAATGGGAATGTACGTTCTACTGTTATTCTATTTCTATGCTACCAACATTCTATTCTATGCTTTACACTAACTCTGGCTTCATTATAAGTCCCCCAGTGAGCATCCTCTGCACATACTCATGGTGACTAGTGTACTTGCTGACTAGGTTGGTCGTTGCAGAGATACTAGGGCTGCACTATATTCAACGCTCAATCATTGAATTAGGGGAAGAGGCAGAAATGTATAGCTCAAAATCTAAGCTAACTGGAAATGTGAGAACACAAGAAGCAAGTGTAATTTAGCTGTTCTGACCTTTAAATTAGCGCTCTATTTAGTGTCTGACTATACCTGAGGTTTTCAGTTCAAAGTCCAACTTCCCATGAACAGCAGTACAAACACAGAGCTCTCCAGTCCAACTACAACAAGAGTGTCAACAGTGTGACAGTAAAGGGTTACTTTTTTGCTATACACAGAGTGAGTGATGAAGAAGACTGACTGCTCCACAGGAGCTCCTCAGCATTAGAAAGCCTAAACCAATTAGTGCTGATAAATATAGGCGTGCAATAATCTTGTAAGCTGGATGTTTGACTACAAGGAACAAACACTTTGAACAGTAATGAATCTTTGGCTGTGCTTTAATGCTCTGCAAGCTATTAGCATACCAGACCTGTTTAGCTCCATATTACCATCACCTTGAGAAGAACTGAAGAGTCATGAGACCAAGGTCTATTGCAGTGCTTTTCTATTAGACAGCATTAGTCTTAGTTTGGTGTAACTATGAGTAGGGATGCACTGATCCCACTTTTTCAGTCCCGGTGTTTAATACCGACACCAGAGTTAAATTACTAAACTGTATGCCTCAGTGCGATGACGTGACTGGGATCATTCTTTTATGTGTAAGGCAACACCATAAATAAATATGTAGAGAAACATTTATTGAGTTGTTATTTATAATTAAAATAATGCCTGTACACCAGCAACTTTATAATGTTTTTTTAATTAACAGGAATTACAATTGAAGAGCAAACCTTTTTAGTGCAGCAACAAAGTGGTCTAATAAGTGGAATAATAAATAAACAGACTTAAATCAGCCCCTTTGTCACCGATCCAGCGGTTTGAGACAGTATCGGCCAGATATCGCTTTCATGCATCCCTACTAATGAGAGAATATTTCACGACTGTGTTTTGAAATAGTTGATCGACTCAAAAGACTCAAGTGATCATGTTGACAAAGAAAGTAGCAACACGAACACTTTGAATCTGTTTTACCTTAAAACACACAGAAAACAAAGCTGTACATCAGACACAGTCAACACTGATAAAAGTACTAATATGAGGGGAAGGAAGAGAGTCAGGGGAGAGAAGCAGCATAACAAGGTCAGATGTCTAAAGGGATTAAGAGCCAAACAAGAAGTGAAGTCCACACTAACCACTAGAAAGTGGAAAAGTAACCAGACGTTACCTGAACTCGGAGCAGCCTACAGATCTGTCATGCCTCCCTTTCAACTGCACTAAGTAAAGCTCTACAGACTGTCAACAGGGAGGGAACTGTTGCTCTTCTCACAAAGTGTACCAGCTGAAACTCTATTCTTCTTTAACCCCCTCCTCCTTCCGCCACACAACGTGGAACTGACTGGTAGGATCACACAGTGGAGCCTGCCGCAGACTGATGCTCCAGACAGTGTACCATCCGGCTAACTGTTCGCATGACTTCACTGTGGAAAGGCAATGAGCACCGGCAAGCGAGGCCTCTTAGATGGCTAACACTAAACAACTGGTGCAAGGGTCCACATTGCAAAGAGCAGTCAGCAGCGGTGTCTGTCGAGATGAAACCCAGCTGTTACGCTTCACGTTCTTATCTGAAGCTAATAAGCTAGCTGACACCAGACTCTAGTCAAACACAGAGCACACTGGTTGTTGGTGCAGAAGGGGCTTAGCCGGTGTCTCGTCGTGTCTGCTGTAGTTTGTCAGCATCGGGGCACGAAGGGTGTCTTAAGTGCAAGCTAACCTGACATGCTGTTAGCTAGCTAGCTAGCTGGCTAACGCCGAGCAGCAACAGTAAAGGTTGTTTTTTTCATTCATGAGCCACTCTGACTGAAGCCGTTGACGCAGCAGTTGAAACAAGTGTCACTCACCTCTGACATTCCGTTCTGAACGAGTTGGTTCGACTTGCACCGTGTAAGGGAAACGGCTCATGTCACGCTGCAGCGCTGACCGGCTAGCTGGCTAACATTGGAGCCACCCTTGTATTTTCTTCGTTGTCACATTCACAGCACATCTTAGTTTTGCTACACAGCGGCTCCAGTGTTGCCTGCACCTCCACCTCTGGTTCCCATTATTCCCCGGCTCTGCTCTTTCATCCAACACTACCAATATTAGCTGCTAATGTTAGCAGGCTACAGCGTCTGCTCTGCACACACATTACACTGCCCCCGGCTCGTGTATCCACAGTGACATGTTGCAGCGAGATGTCATTTTCTCTGCCCTGGTTCAGCTTCTCATACTCCAGCTGGGTCTATCACAGGCGGCCTCTTCTCATGTATGATGACGGCATTTTTCATTTGACTACACTTCCGGATTATTGAATGTTTAGGATCGAGTTGACACAAGCCAGGTCCTAACCCGAACAACTGAACTTTTCTACTCGTAAACCTGCTAACAAAAGTCTGCCAGAGAATACAAATAATAATACAATCATTTTTAATTTATCTTATCTGCAATCTCTGTAACAAGAAGAAGAGTAGAGGTCGAGGTACCTTACTTAATTCCCTAATATGGGTCAAGCTCTAAAAACACTGGATCCTACACTTAACATAAAGCAAGCTAAATAGCATATTTCATTTGTGAGTTAAGTCAATTTTATTCTAATAACTAGAAAAGTACATTTCTGATGAAATTGATGTGTGAATGCTGGATGTTAAAAAGCTGACGCTGTATTTATTGTCTTTACAAGTTGACTAATATCAATAATGTATGAAAGATAGTAAGCAGAGAGTAAGCAATGAAAGAAGTTCAATTGGGGTTTCAGAGCAATTTAATTTCTTTTAAAAAGGCAAATAACTGTCTTTGTTGGAATAAGGATAAAACATCAGCTGGGGTCCAAACCCTGACAAATTTAACTTTATGCACCTTTATTTTGAAAAACTAGATCCAAACCTAGTTTCCTATTATCATGCAATGGGTACATCCCAAGTCTCTTAATTGCATCCCCGTTTCCCTCACTTGGATCCTTTCCTTGCGTCTTAGTCCCTCCCACCAGGCATGCATGGAGGAAACCATGCGAGGAGAGAGGAAACGAGGAAATATGCTTTAGGAGACATGAGACGTCCTTTCCTCAGTTGCGTCACGTGAAGCGACGTCTGTTTCTGATGACGGAGGATCAGCTGATCACAGCTGGATCAGCTGTCAGTCGGCTTTAACAGCTGGAGAGACTTTTGAGAAGTTTGAGTCTGTTCACATGATCACTTAATAATAGTAACTAATAATACTAATAACTAATAAAGATACACAGTAATCATCACTGTACTTAATAATAGTAACTAATAATACTAATAACTAATAAAGACACAGTTATCATCACTGTACTTAATAATAGTAACTAATAATACTAATAACTAATAAAGATAGTTATCATCACTGTACTTAATAATAGTAACTAATAATACTAATAACTAATAAAGACACACAGTTATCATCACTGTACTTAATAATAGTAACTAATAATACTAATAACTAATAAAGACACACAGTTATCATCACTGTACTTAATAGTAACTAATAATACTAATAACTAATAAAGACACACAGTTATCATCACTGTACTTAATAATAGTAACTAATAATACTAATAACTAATAAAGACACACAGTAATCATCACTGTAGAGGTGTTGTCTTTCTGTAGTCTGTTAACAAACTGTGTTCTGTTTATAAGATCAGGATTGATTTCTACCTGCAGAATGCGTTCGTCTTATTTATGAATTATTTGCGTCTGTACGTTTTGAAATTGTCATTGTGATGTGATTATTAATTAACCCAGAATATGATTATTGTTTCTCTTAAATACTGGAATTATTTTATTATTTATTATTATTATGTTTCAGGTTAAATTGAAATGATAAAACTCAAACACTCACGTTCACGGCCTCACGTGACTGAATGAAATGATGATAAATGATGTAAAAAGTGTTTTGTGTCAGCTTTATATTTATATTAATATTATATTAATTAAAACTACACTTACACTATATATATATATATATATATATAGTGTAAGTGTAGTTTTATAAGGATAACTTTCACCTTTCAATTAAAAAAACACATGCCATTGTTATGGCTCCTGATAGTTGTCTAAATGTGCAAACATGAACAATCCTCTCGTAAACATCTCTTTTTCATAACTAAGGAATCGCAATATAAAAAAATATATTCATTTTAAAAGAATAAATTCAGTACAGGATGAGAACTGAAGAATATTTCAAACATAACTAAACAAACAGTTTCTAGAGCAGCAACAGTAATGTTGACCTCAGACAGTCTATATAAATGTAGTCATTTCTTACCGGACACAAATGTCAAAACAATAACAAATATCGCTGAAATCACAATACTGAGTCTCGTTTAGCGTTTAGATGCGTGCAGGTACCGCCGGTAGAGAGGGGGGGCTGCTGTCTCAGCCGGTAGCTGAGTTTACAAGAATATTTGTTTTAATATAAACTGTTACAAACTCTTTGCTGAACAGGTAGGCGAAATACAGACAGCTTTAGCTTATTTTACAACGATTTGCTGCTATCTTATGCAGCGCACTGTGGTCGAGTCAAATATAGCCTACTGAGACTGCAGTGAAAATAATAAATAATAAAAATAACACTTTTCTTGTTGTTGAACAGCCGTTTGCCTCCTCTCATAGGCTTTTACTTGAAAAAGGTTGTATTGTAGTTACAGTGACGAGTTATCTTTACTTCACCTGGTTGTCTCTCCACCAAGGCTTCTCTGCTCTGCTACGCCCCGCCCCCGAGATTTTTAGATAGTATCTCATTATAATGACTTACAGGATGTTTATTTTTTCCTCACAGTGGGCTTCCATAGTATTCTGAGTGGAGAGTCTTGATTGGAGTGTAAGGTTTAAGGAGATTAGGCAGGTCGGAAGGACCGTGTCTATTTATAATTGAGTTATTAGATGTCCCTTAAAGTCCGTGGCTGATGCCGGGTGGCACTCCCCTGAATAATAGTGGAAGTCCTCTGATGCCTGGTGGCACTCCCCTGACTAGTAGTGGCAGTCCTCTGATACCGGGTGGCACTCCCCTGACTAGTAGTGGGGACAGTCCTCTGATACCTGGTGGCACTCCCCTGACTAGTAGTGGCAGTCCTCTGATACCTGGTGGCACTCCCCTGACTAGCAGTGGCAGTCCTCTGATACCTGGTGGCACTCCCCTGACTAGTAGTGACAGTCCTCTGATACCTGGTGGCACTCCCCTGACTAGCAGTGGCAGTCCTCTGATGCCTGGTGGCACTCCCCTGACTAGCAGTGACAGTCCTCTGATGCCTGGTGGCACTCCCCTGACTAGCAGTGACAGTCCTCTGATGCCTGGTGGCACTCCCCTGACTAGCAGTGACAGTCCTCTGATGCCTGGTGGCACTCCCCTGACTAGTAGTGACAGTCCTCTGATGCCTGGTGGCACTCCCCTGACTAGTAGTGACAGTCCTCTGATGCCTGGTGGCACTCCCCTGACTAGTAGTGACAGTCCTCTGATGCCTGGTGGCACTCCCCTGACTAGTAGTGACAGTCCTCTGATGCCTGGTGGCACTCCCCTGACTAGTAGTGACAGTCCTCTGATGCCTGGTGGCACTCCCCTGACTAGTAGTGACAGTCCTCTGATGCCTGGTGGCACTCCCCTGACTAGTAGTGACAGTCCTCTGATGCCTGGTGGCACTCCCCTGACTAGTAGTGACAGTCCTCTGATGCCTGGTGGCACTCCCCTGACTAGTAGTGACAGTCCTCTGATACCTGGTGGCACTCCCCTGACTAGTAGTGACAGTCCTCTGATACCTGGTGGCACTCCCCTGACTAGTAGTGACAGTCCTCTGATACCTGGTGGCACTCCCCTGACTAGTAGTGACAGTCCTCTGATGCCTGGTGGCACTCCCCTGACTAGTAGTGACAGTCCTCTGATGCCTGGTGGCACTCCCCTGACTAGTAGTGGCACCTGGCTGAAGATATTACATATTCAAAAAAAAAAAATTCAAATATTTAGGCATAACCACTTGTCAGGGTCATTTGGCACTCTGTAGATGCTTGGACGTCACGAAAAAGTGAAAAACAAACAAAAAAAAGTGAAAAACGTATTAGTTATTCATTATTGCAGCTGATAATCTTTGACTATTAAAGTAGGCCTAATAATCAGTAAAGATTGTATTTTTGTTTCAAAATGGCCTAAATCATGACGTTGATGGTGGAAGTATTTCAATAAAGTAAAAGTTGAACCTGGTTGCTCACAGGCATACACTTTTGAGCCAGCTACATAGATTGATTTATTCGGACCGTTGCTGAGTTACATTTCCCATCCGATTTCAATGGGTGCTGTTTGTGTGTAATGTATTATGAAGTGAAATGTAGTAGTAGCAAAACAATATTCAGTATAGTACAGCAGCATTGCATATTGTAATTATTAAGTCTACAAATGACAAAAGAAAAAAACACAGCTCATCTGACTCAAATAAAATCCATACTATGATGATAAAACTGATTTATGGCAGCTGACCTATCGTAACAACAATGGGTGTTCTCAGGAAACGTGGCTTCTTGACGGGTGCCGAACGAGTGATGCTCGCTTGCCACAGTCCTGACGCCTGACTGACGCCTGCCACAGACTAGCCACTGAGGTGCCACAGTCCTGACGCCTGACTGACGCAGTGAGTGACTGATTGAACATACTTGATGGTATTAATATCTAATTAGTTATGTGGCAGAACAATAGAGTGTATATTGCCAAGCTAAAGACAACAGTTAGTATCAATATTGCAACAACTCACCTCTGCCCGTTGCCTCTTCCCAGGGTGTTCGGGCTAAATAGTTCCCCGAGGGCTGAAGCACCCATTTATAGTTCCAACAATGAAAGCGGGTAGAGGGGAAGTCAAGATATGTGTTGTTTATTTAGATAAATGAGGTGTTGATAATTTACTCTATTTACAAGGATTGTAAATATTTGTAAATTATTATTGATATCTTTGGGTTGGTGAAATCATGTAGATATTTATTGTACAGATATTGTTGATATATCTACCTGTAGATGGTAGGTCTGGGCTAATTAGAGTGAATATAGAAGGAGCTCAGTTTGTTTGTGTAGGGAGACTGGTAGACACTGGTGGGAACTGGTCGGTGATTGATGAACTTTTGGTGTGATGTTAGAATGTAAAAATAAATTAAGCTTCATCTGAAACCTCTTCTAGACTCCTGATCATGCTGGAACCTGAATCCTCAAGGTATCAAAATTCTAACACTCCCAACAAGGAAACACATTTGGTCAAGTTTAGCAAAGATACATTCATTTTAAAAAGAATGATCAACATGACGGGTTAACAGCCTCCAGCCTGCAGTACAGTAATGCAGTATCACAGTTTGACACTGGTACATGATATGATGCAACGTCGCCTTCATTCAAGCAGTGTAGAGATCTCCATGCTCAGACAACATTATAAATAATTCATCATGTCCACAGTGAGTGTAATGCTCCTCGGCTGTAGTTATTGTGTTGTTTGAGTCTGTTGCAGGACCTTCAGCTGGTCCTCAATGGTCTTCAGTTCCTGCTGCAGGGCTGATGTCTGCATACACAGGAGGAGGAAGGGTTCACAGTAGGTATCACACACAGCATACAATTAGACAACATGTAGTACAGAACTATACTGAACTATAGTAGTATTTAAAAAATAATGACGACATAAATAATTATAATATACAAATAATGATATTAAATAACACAAAGAAATTAATCAATACATTGTAAAATAATTTAAGAAAAGATTAAAAAGAAAATTCAAGAATTTAAAAGTTATTTAAGTTATGGTCAAATGTTATTTCATCATTCTTATTTTCATAGTCAGACATTTATTGGAATTCATTTCATGGACTTTTGGAAAAGGACATTTTTAAATAAAAATCGCTGTGATGAAAGTATACAAAATATACTATTAAAGTCCAAATATAACTTAACAGCGGGGAAATAACTTTTTACAGTATAAGTAGGTTATCACAAAATGTATTTGTTGATTTAAATTTTTACTATGTTTATTTATATGGTTATTGTTTCAAAACACCTTAATGTATTCAACCTCTCTGGAGCTCCAGAGTTTGTTCATGGGATTTATTACACGAGGAACAAAAGATCCCTTATAGATTTCTTGGTCTTCCAGGGGTCGTCTGTAGCGTCGCCCAGAGGGGAGCAACTCAAGCTCTGAATGGTGGGGGTGTCTCGTGGCACCACCGATGGACTTTGCTGTGTACAGCTGTACTGTAATGGTCATCCAATAAATGGTAAATGTTAATGGATGTACTTGTTTAGTTCTTTTCTAGTCTTCCGACCACTCAAAGCTTTCACACTACTTGTCATCATTCACCCATTCACCCTGATGACAGAGGCTAAGTGCCACCTGCCTATCAGACTAACTCATTCACAGCTACAGGAGACATTATGGGGTTGAGTGTCTTGCTCAAGGACACACCGACATGCAACCAGCGGACCCGAGAATCAAACTGCCGATCCTTTTGATTGAAGGATGACTCTGGTCCACTTAGCCACAGTCGCCCCTTGTGATTGACTATCTTTCCTGGCCAGCTTGTTTTTGTTTGTTAATGTCAAATGTCTATACCAGACAGAGATATTAAACACAAGAATACTCTCTATCAAACTGACACTTATGCACTTATGACAGACGTCCTTACATATAGAATCAACATTGTCCATAAAGGTCAACATGTAGTGGTATTGACATGTGTAATGTTTTTAAATATCAATGATATTGATCGATAGAGCAATTATTTTGGGCCAAATATTCACTTCTTGAAATAAACCACCTGTTGGTTAGATGATCCAAACCATCACTCTTACTGCATTTCTCTTGACTTGTCCCATTGCAGTAGGAAGTCAAACAGGACTAGGAGTCCACAGCCACACTAGCAGGTTGGTGTGCTCCTGTGTCATCAGCGCATGAATGTGAACTAGTTTAGTCCTGATGGGCAGGTGGCACCTTGCATGGTAGCTCCTGTAATCAGTGTATGAATGGGTGTGAATGCTTGCAAATGTAGTGTGAAGCGCTTTGAGTGGTCAGAAGAATAGAAAGGCGTTATACAAATACTAGTGCATTTACTATTTACCCTGAGGGGAAAATGAATGTCTGTCACAACCTTCATGGCAAAACATCCAATAGTGGTTGAGACATTTCCCTCAAAACAACTAATGTCAACCTCATGGTGGTAAAAGTCTGGGGATCACCAGTGTCATTAGCAGCTATCCTCTGGGAACCATGAATGTATAGAAGTTAAGATTAATACTTCACTTAATAAGTAGTTAGGGGATAACTGAAGTCATTAAGATTCACCATTCTGGGAACATGTCTGTGGAAAATATCATGGCAATCCATCCGATAGTAATTAAGACATTTCAGTCTGGACTAAAGTGGAGGGCCGACAACATGTAATGTGGCTGTAAATGAGGCAAAACTACTAAAGGAGCATACTACTACCGACAACTAGAACTACTACCGACAACTAGAACTGCTACCGACAACTAGAACTGCTACCGACAACTAGAACTACTACCGACAACTAGAACTACTACCGACAACTAGAACTACTACCGACAACTAGAACTACTACCGACAACTAGAACTACTACCGACAACTAGAACTACTACCGACAACTAGAACTACTACCGACAACTAGAACTACTAACGACAACTAGAACTACTACCGACAACTAGAACTACTACCGACAACTAGAACTACTAACGACAACTAGAACTACTAACGACAACTAGAACTACTACCGACAACTAGAACTACTACCGACAACTAGAACTACTACCGACAACTAGAACTACTACCGACAATTAGAACTACTACCGACAACTAGAACTACTACCGACAACTAGAACTACTACCGACAACTATAACTACTACCGACAACTAGAACTACTACCGACAACTAGAACTACTACCGACAACTAGAACTACTACCGACAACTAGAACTACTACCGACAACTAGAACTACTACCGACAACTAGAACTACTACCGACAACTATAACTACTACCGACAACTATAACTACTACCGACAACTATAACTACTACCGACAACTATAACTACTAACGACAACTAGAACTACTAACGACAACTAGAACTACTACCGACAACTAGAACTACTAACGACAACTAGAACTACTACCGACAACTAGAACTACTACCGACAACTAGAACTACTACCGACAACTAGAACTACTACCGACAACTAGAACTACTAACGACAACTAGAGCTACTAACGACAACTAGAACTACTACCGACAACTAGAACTACTACCGACAACTAGAACTACTACCGACAACTAGAACTACTACCGACAACTAGAACTACTACCGACAACTAGAACTACTAACGACAACTAGAACTACTAACGACAACTAGAACTACTACCGACAACTAGAACTACTAACGACAACTAGAACTACTAACTAGAACTACTACCGACAACTAGAACTACTACCGACAACTAGAACTACTACCGACAACTAGAACTACTAACTAGAACTACTACCGACAACTAGAACTACTACCTCGCAGCTGTAGGCCTCAGCCAACCCTAACCAAAGTTGTACTTTACTTTAGTAATGTTTTTATTCCTTTTGTGAATTTTTATCTTTAGTAATGTTTTTATTCCTTTTGTGTATTTTTATCTTTAGTAATGTTTTTATTCCTTTTGTGTATTTTTATCTTTAGTAACGTTTTTATTCCTTTTGTATATTTTTTATCTTTAGTAATGTTTTTATTCCTTTTGTGTATTTTTATCTTTAGTAATGTTTTTATTCCTTTTGTGTATTTTTATCTTTAGTAATGTTTTTATTCCTTTTGTGTATTTTTATCTTTAGTAACATTTTTATTCCTTTTGTGTATTTTTATTGTATATTGTTTATTGTTGTTGTTGTTCGCTGCTGCTGGCTGGCTGAGGGCTACCAAACGAAATTTCGTTGTATCACTACAATGACAATAAAAACCTCTTTATCTTTATTACACATTGGTGTGAAATTGTCATAATTAGCATAGGAATTCTTGAGTTATGGCCAAAAATCTATTTTGCCAGCCACGTCTCTTGCCAGTGCGGAGGCATACGATCTAATACAAAATATGAGCTCTTCCACGGGCCAATGATAAGACATGACACTAAACCCGTAGCAGCCTCCTTAGTGCTCAGTGCTCACCTTCGTGTCCATCTGCTGCCTGACATGAGCAGGAACCTTGGTCAGGTAGTCTGGAGACCGGACTCTGCAGAGGACTTTCTCCAGCTTTGGAACAAGTTTGTCTTTGCGCTGGCTGAGCTGCAGCATCTGCTTATCAATGTTCATTCCACTCTGAGAGAGCAAATCATACTGTATGTTAGACATCACCACCACGCCAAGCTAAAACAGTGTAGCACACCAGCATACTGATGGGCACACATGGGGACGATGGAGCTACATTCCATGTCATTCCAGTTTGCATTTTGATATTGTAGTTTAGGTAACACATTGCAAAGGCAATGCAGAGTTCATTTCACATTCAATCTCTAATAATTATGGCAATGTAATCTATTACTTGAGAGAACACTTTACATCATTCTTCATCTTAATTTGATTAGTAATGCATTTGATTTTGAACTTACATTTTTACAAGTGTCATACATCATCCAGACACAAATACATTTTCAATTTGATCAAATAATTAGCTTGCAAATAGATGCAAGATTGAAGGGAGGTTTTTCATTTATGTTGGCTTTATTCAAGGCTACATAGTTACAGGGGAGATTTACTGTCATAACAGGGTTGTGCAATGAAATGTGAGGACGTCTAATGACCAGCTGCAGAGTGAGGAACTCAGGCCCAGAGAGCCAAGTCGACCAGTTTCATGGGGGAGATTGTGTTGAAGGCTGAGCATGCTTCAACAACATTCTCATGGAGGTGTTGTTATTTTCCAGATGAGTGAGGGCAGAGAGGAGGACAGTGGAGACGCTTGTGGACCGGACACTGCTTGACCATATGTTTGTAATGCAAACTGATTGTGGATACTGTAACATAACAGAGCTACCACAGTAACTGTTACATTGTCCAAAGTGAGCTAACTTCAGTTTAGTCTGGCCAGATGCAGTGACGACCTACTAGTGACGGTGTGTCATGAAGCACAGTGTGAGTGATTTGTTTGATGAGGCATTGTAGCAAACAGTGTGTGCTGCGCGTTAAAACACCCACACACCCATCCAGTGTGTTGAAGAAAAGAACAGGTTTTGATCACACTCACTACAAGGATCGATGCATGACGGCTACAACCCAATGCTGTCTGTTTTACTGCAGAGAAGGATTAAAGGCAGATGGCTAATCTCGGTTCAGACCAAAATACAGAGAAATTATTGAGCTGTAACTATCATATTTTTGCTTTGTAGATTAATGTGTCAATTATTTCTTGGATTAATTGTTTGTTCTATAAAATGTTAGATAATAGTGAAACATGTCCTCCATCATTTCTGAGAGTCAATGTCTTCAAATAACTTCATTAGTCAGTCAGTCATTTACCCAAAGCCTTTTCATCATACTGTATTTTAATGATACGTCAGCTTTGAATAAAGGCCATGGTGACAATTCTATGGACCTATGTTGGTGCATAACGTAGCACCCTGAATAGATGTTATTTGTAGTTTTTTCTGATCCCAATTTTAACGCAGGCAAGTGCGATCATGAGGACACAAGGATCTTGATGGTTTCCGTCCCTTCCCCCCAAGATGTACATTTTTTTTGTTTTTTTTTTAAATATGCTTTCAAATGGTTTTAGATGGAAATCTGGCACTCTGTACCCTGGTCCTGGTCCCGATGGAGGGAAGCTGAGCTCCTGTCCGGTTGTTGAGTAGCTGGTCAGGTGAGTAGGGCCTGCTTCACAGAACCAGACCCTTCCACTGTCACTTTGTTTTCTATCTTAGTGTGTGTGTGTGTGTGTGTGTGGGACAGGGGCTTTAGTGTGCTGTGCCTGCCTGGTCATTGTTTGTCAGTGACAGTGTTGTCTTTGTTGTATTATCTGAAAAAATGACATTTATATTTAGAAAAAAAAAAAAGATATAATATAAAGAAAAGTAGTGAATCCTCACAATTAAGACGCCTGAGCCAGAAACTGTTGATTGTAAATACATGAAAAGATTCAGTGATTATCAAAATTGTAGGTGATTCATTTTTTGTCATCCACTAATCAAGTAGTTGGGGCCTAAAGAGCTGAAGCAGGAGGACGTTGATACCATACCTGAATGTGAAGGTGTAGCTGACATGTGTGGTCCACCACGCCGATGAGGCTCCCTGTAGGTGGAGGGGTGGAGTGGTCCGCTCCATGAGAGTAGATATGGAGGCTGGAGATCCGGCCTAAAGTCCAAACAGCTGACCCAAAGTGAAGGAGGACCTTGGCCTGGCTGGGTGAACACACTGCCCACACTGAAACACACCACACGGAAATAAACCACTTCAGCTCATGTTAAGTAATCCATTTATTCATTTATCAATAAGGCTCATCAGTGTATTCTTTGTATGAAAGTATAACTGGATTCATATTCAGTCTTTGAGCATGGAACAGCTACTTTTGAACCGTAAATAACTTACTGGCTGGTTTTTCTTTGGTCATGCCACACTGGGCTCGTAGTGAGCGGGCCACTCGGATCACTTCCTGCACCAGTAGGAAATCCCTTTCCTCTTCAGGGAAATGCCAGTGAGCCTGGCAGGATGGAGATGTTACAAATAGAACACATCAGCTAAAACACATGGAAAGTTAAACACAATTAGGAGACAATCTGAGAAAACTAGACCCAACTTGTTTTTGCCTATAGAGCGGACCAGTATATCGTCTCTAACCCAGGTAGATGTTGTACAATCCAAATGGCCAATACTACACACACCTAAGCTCTTGGAAAGAAAAGAAAATAAGAACCCATTTGAAAATGTGACAATAAATAGTAACTAAGGAGCTGGTACAACTCTAGAAGGTGCAGCTAGCACGTAGACGTTCATAAAAAGGTAAACTAATGTTAAAGTAATAATCTCAAAGATTTTCATTTACATACATGTCAGTCAAGTCACTATGGTAAATGGACTTGTATTTGTTTACACCCATTCATACGCTGATGGCAGGGACTACCATGTCCTGCCCATCAGGACTAACCAAGGCCCAAACTATACCGAAGGCATTCATGGGGTTCAGTGTCTTCCCCAAGGAGACCTCGACATGGACTGCAGGAAGCGGGAATCAAAAATCCAATCTTCTGATTGAAAGACCCGCTCTACCTCTAAACCACAGCCGCCCTATCAATCTCATATGCATGAGGTGACACAATGTTGATGTTACCTACAGCCCACAGACGAAAGCTCTTGTATTTGCAGTAATATGAAGTGGGTGTCTGTGTTCCCGGGAAAAGTCACTGTTTGGATCTCTGGGAAGTGAGATCCAAAAACACTGGTGCTGCCAAAGAAAACGAGACGGAGAGCTTGGAGATTATAACTGTAAGGTAGTATTGTTAAGTTAACAGTACATGACTACTGTCTTTGTTTGTAGGCTTTTTAACAATAGGATTAATGTCAGCTGTCAACCATCTTAATCTTCCTGCTAATGTTGAGGAATATTATTGCCTTACTCGACTAAAACACAGACAGTGAACAGTACTGTAGTGAATACAGCTTCTGAATGATTGGCTGCTCTGCAGAGAACACAGTAGCTTTAATAATAATCAGTGAGTAAGAACCACAGAGAGTGTTACAGAGGCAGAGGAGGGAAGACGACTGGAGTTACCCAAGAGACTCAGCCTCAGTAAACTTTGAATCAATTGAAGACCACTAGACTGAACATCTGTAGAAAACTAGACACAAACTAACTAAAATGACTTTCCAGGGAAAATCGTGTTTCAGGTGTTGGGGAGTACTACTGCAAACGCAGTGGCGGGCCGTGCATGTTATACCTGGGCCCTCAGTGCTGTCCTACTACACTTGAGCCATCTCCTAATAAGCTCATTATGACGCCACAGCTACGGTTATTTGTTTCTATGGTGTAACAATACACGTATTCGTATTAAACCGTTCGGTACGAGGCTTACGAACCGAACAATACGTTTGAATAATACTAGTGCATTTGGAAAATGCAGAAGCTTAAATTGTGGGAAATATAATAGGCTCGTTCGAGATGAACTGCGCCTCGCCTGGAAAGCAGACGAGAGCAGGCGGACGTAAAAGGGGCGTTGACAAAAAACTGCGTTTAAGTCGGACCGTTTTCAGCCGCCTGCTTCTTCTTCTTCTTTTGCTTTTTATGGCGGTTGGCAAACAGCTTCCGGGTGCATTACCGCCTCCCACCAATCTGGAGTGTGGATTAAGGACTCTACTACGACAACCAAACGAAAAGAAATACATAGGCTATACATATATACACACATACATATACATATATGTGTGTAAATAAATAAAGATATGTATATACAAATATATAGAAATATCTATATACATATAGAAAAAAAAAAAAAAAAGAAATAGAAGAAATAAATAATTATTATTTTCTTTCTCAAATTCTATTCATTAATCTGGTTGCCTCTAAATATTCCAGAAAAAGGTTAAAAAAATGTGTCACTAAAGCTTTTCTTTAGTACATGAATGATATTCTCCTCTCCAATCTCTCTTAGACCTTTTTTCAAAACTTCTCACTAACTCGTACCTCTAACAGGACAATAAAACATGGTCCACAGTTTCTTCTTCTTCACAAAATTCACATTTTTCCATTATTATGCTTTCCAATAACATAAAGGGAACTGTTAGTCTTGTCATAATCATCTCACAATCATATTTTTAAACAGATATCTTCCTTTACTGCCTTTATTACATTCGTTATATCTTTTTGATTTGTCCCTTAATCACCACTTTAGCTTCTGACTTACTTATATTCACATTAACATTATTTCTTCCACTCTTCAAAGACCTTTTTGCTGCTTTATCCATCGTCTCATTGCCATTGACTCCAACATGGACCCACACAAAATTAACAGCCATCCGCATTTGATGGATTCTTAAAAGTGATTGTAGTATTGCAAAGCTTCTGGAGTGGCAACATTTCAAACTCGTTAGCACTGCACATGAGTCTGATGCAATCACCACTCTCTCTGGCCTGACGTCCTCTAACCACTGTAAGGCAATAATATGGCCATCATCTCACATGTAAACATATAAATCATCACTGAGTCTCTTCCCACACTCATAATGGAATTCTGGGATTACTGCTGCTGCTGCTGCTCTACCAGGTTTTAGATCCATCTGTATAAATCTGTATTTAATTGTGGTAACTGATGTATGACTTGAAGATCTTACAGTTTCCCCCACGTTCATCTCCCATCAGTTCAAGGAGGCCAAGATCTATTTCAGGCTGTGGCAGTAACCAAAGAGGAATAGCTGCAGAACCACTGCTGGAGAATAACTCTTATCCACTAAATCTAATTCACTAGCCTTCTCCTTAACAACCCAACCAAAGCTCTTTGTTGGCCTTTTTTCATGTTCCCTGCATGGCTCAATTGCACTTATTGTTGGATGGTTGTTATGTCCTTGTAAACTGACCCAATATGTCATCATGATCTGGATTCTTCTCAACTCCAATGGCATTTCCCCCATTTCTGTGTTGTTTTAAAGACCCCACTACATAGTCTTGTAGTTTGTATTACATCCAGTTTTCCCAACAAGGTTTTAGACGCCGACCTATATCGCACACAGCCATAGTCTAGAACTGATCTTGGGCGACTGTGGCTAAGTGGAGCGCATGGCCGTCTTTCAATCAGAGGATCGTCGGTTCGATCCCCGGCTCCGCTAGTCGTGTGTCGATGTGTCCTTGAGCAAGACACTTAACCCCAAAATTGCTGGTCTTTAAGTTTGGATGTCTTTTTATATATTTAACTATGTTATTATTATAATTGAGGATATAAGATTGGGCATATTTTAGTTCTTGGATGTCATATTTATTTAAACATTTATATAAATAAATATAATTTCTAAATCATACAACCGTAGAAATTTTAAAACTGAACCAACAGTCCAAACATCACATAAATAGGCTACACACGGAGGAAAAGCAACACTGCAAGTTTCCATCAGTGACAATTGTGCTTTTCTTTTAATACGTTTTGTGATGATTCACAATCGTTAATCGATGGACACATTCAGTGCTCTGACTGAAAACATGTTGACATCAAGTAGGATGTAGGCTTTCTCAATGAATGTCTTTATTTACAGATGATAAATAAATAACCTTATATACTATTATTATTATCAATCACACAAAATGAAACTAATAGCCAACAATCTAAAGTTTAAAGTTAGCATTTTATTGTCATACAGATGTATGAAATTTGACTTCTTCAGCATAGTACATGTAGCAGCCAAGGATCGAACCAATGACCTTGCGGTTGACGATCAACCCTCTCTACCCATTGAGCCACGGCCGCCCACTAAGTATTAAAATTACACAGAAAGTTAGGGTTTTATACTTAAGGTGTTGTTTGTTCTCAATCTAAGAGCCAATCAGTTCTTTGATCCGAAGACAGCCAGAAGTTTCCCATCATGCCCTGCGGTCACGCAGTCGGTGGAGAGCAACCGCAGCGCCTGGCTCTAAAATCTGCGGCCGCCCCGCTCTCATGAGATTATCGTTGCCCACGTTTTCATGACGTCAGAGCAAATCGGACGCAAATCTACCCGGCATGCATTGTGCGCCGATCGCCGGTGATCGATTCTGCGAGGCTGCGAGGCTGTGACCTCTGAACCTGGAACAATAAAAAAACCAGCTGAGGCTTCAGGGAGGCTAAACTAGCTTAGCGGGGAAACAACAGCCCGAACAGACAATAACCCTGCGCATGACGGGATGTTTCGTAATTAACGGACAATGCATATAGTCCAAATCAATGTAATTAACACAATGACAAGAACAAACTCACAAGAACCAGTCACATATATTTATATGACAACAAATCAATCCAGCAACACTGCAGCGCTAGAGCACGAGCCATTCATATTATTCATAAAAACGACACGATAGACAAATGAACACAGTAGAAACGCAAAAGCAGTTGACCACAGCTGCTGTTCAAAAGCACGTAGCTTGTGCGTGTCCTGTCGTGTAGCTGCCTTGGTTAGCATAGCGTAGCTCCAAACACCAAGAGCTCAGTTGCAAATGAAACGCATTCTTAGCCATAACATGTGCAACGCTTCTCCGCCGCTGTCAGCCAGAAATACCGTTCGTACAAATCCTTTTCCTGGCTGGGTCAGGGCTGCTAGCTGTGGGGTTGACCGACCCTTTGATACAATGTCCAGTTTTTCTGGAAATGTCCTTCTCCAGAAATCCGTTTCTCCTCCTTCAGCCATTGAGTGTTAAAAAAACACAGCTAGGTAAAAAAAAAAGAATCTACACCAAGCAAAACGCTAAAAATGTCATAACTTCTCTTACATATGTTTCAACCTGAACTCTTACTAAACACTAAGATCTGCTAGCTAGCTTTCTGTTTGACAAACGTCACGCTGGCCCACTGACCAATCACGGCGCACGTTAATGCAGACGTACTTAATAATTATAATACATGGAGTGTATTTGTGAAAATGTATTAAATGATAAAATAGCTATAACTTTGTGATTCTGTTTAGGCCAGCAGAGAAGGCTTAGCTGGCCCTGACGGCCCACCACTGTGCAAACGTGAAAAAAGTCTCCTGAGGGAGGGCGTCAACATCACACTGGTTCCCTCCACAAACAGCCAGTGGGATTCTTCATTAGATTCTGAATTATTGCAGAAAATAATCTCTGTGGCAAACAAACGTTTATGATACTTGTTTTGTTCAGCAAGATAATCTTCCCACTGAAGAACACCACTTGTATTTATTTATTTTCTGAAGCGTGAATACAATCAGCAGACGTAAAAAGCTAACGTTAGGCTATGAAGGAACTCCACCACGGTCACATGACTTCACGTCTCCCCCACTAAGCTAAAGGAGGACTAGTGTGACCAAATGTCACTACAATGTGACCAAAAGTACTTTACACAAAAGGTTTACATTAAGTGTGGTGCTGAAGCTAACACTTGATTTTCCAGAGGAACAGGGACACTGTGTCTGGGAAATCACACTGATATACATTGTTATGTCATTTTTTATAGCAAAACAAATGAAATTCCATCCACCTCCAGTGGCAGCAAATATTTGAAAACCAAAAGCATCAGCTGTTCTGGTTTGTGAGGAGTGACCCTTTAGAAACGTTATCATGACGTAACTGTGGGGAAGGAGAGGTGTGATGGCTGCAGTCCTACCAGCTGAGAGGAGCAGGGGTACGGCTGCAAACACAGAGTGGTCTGGGCAGCAGCTCCAGGTCTGAATGGCAGGAGTCTCTGCCACAGCTCCTCAGTGATGAAGGGCATGAAGGGGGAGAGCAGGGCCAGAGACGTAGACACACAGTGATAGAGGATACTGGTGGCCACCTGCCTCGCTCTGACACTGTGCTCTGTGTGGACCACTGCCCCCTCCTCCTGCTGGAGCAGCACAGGCTTCACATGCTCCTACAGCACACACACACACAGAGAAAAGGAAATGACAAACACTGGTTACATACTACCATTAGCTCCACTCAAAATCTCTGGGTTCATGTTGGTTAATGTGTTTCCATCAGTCTTTGACTGAGCCTCCTGTCGCCATGAAGAAATCAGGTGAACACATCATCCTTCCTTTTTAGACCGAGCAGTGAGTAGATTACTGCCAATACAAAGTCTTCAAAGTGTACCCACAATGTAATGTGAAAGTTGTGCTCCTCACCATGTAGACGTCACACAGGCTGTGGACCCAGAAGGAGTACAAGGCAGACGTGACAGCGTGCAGCTCGTAGGCTTCAAAGGCCTGCTCACACTCCACTACAGTGCTGTAGAGTCTGGAGCAGATCCAGCGGTCCAAGCTGCTCAGAGCACTCGTCTGAAACATTCATATGATTTAGTCAATACACCTTTTGTACAAAGAGACATGTCTGATGAAGCTAGCCTTCTTTATTTAAAGCAGAGTGTTTCACACACTGATTCTTCTTTAATAATAATGCATTGTATTTATAGGCACCCTTCAAAGCACTCAAGGACATTATCATCAAATCAAACAAAACAGTAATGTACAATAATAAGGTAATACAATAACTAGATATAAAATATTCAGCAATGCAAGACTCAATGTGGTTGTAGTCACTGGAGACAGATTGAGACTAAATATGCCAGTTTAAAGAGGTGCGTTATAAGACAGGGTTTGAAGGTGGAGAGAGTTCTACTCTCTGACTCCATGGTAGTGCTGGTTTACTGGTTCAGGTACTCAAAACACAGAGCACTTAAAGTGTCATTTCTTACTCAACAAGCTAAGCTCTATTTCTGCTGCCTGAGCTGCTATAGCATGTGCAATATGCTATACGGTGGGTGCTAATTTACATTTTTAGAAAGACTTCCCTCAAATGTGAAATCAATCTCATGTGTGAGTAAAGTAAGAAGCACAACATGGTTAGCCTAGCATAGCATAAAGACTGGAAACAGAGGGGGAAAAAACTACCTTGGTTCTGTCTAAAGCTCAAAAACACACCTCTCAAGATCCCAACATGTTGTATGTCACCTTTAATCTGCACACAACCAGAAATGTGAAAACAGTTCGATGTTTCTGGGGAGTTACGTGCTGGAACTATTGAAAAACCATCCATTCGCCCAGCGTCTCTGACTAATGTGAATCAGTGAGCTTTAGACAGAGCCCGGCTAACTGCTCCCAGTATTAATGCTAAGCTAGGCTAACCCCATCCAGACTTTCTTTGATCTATTCCAGTCATATGAGATTGTGATGATTTATGTTGCTGACAACTCAACAAGGTTGAATGAGGGTTAGAAACAGATTGCTAGATCCATTAAATGACCTCAAACAACAAACTGTCTGACATGAGATGCTGTTGGCCTCTTCAGACATTCTGTATTAGTCCAATGAGCTGTTTTATCAAAACCACTGGTAGCCTTTATGTCATATCATTGTTCATAATGACAGTTCATAGGTCAGTGCTGATTAAAGATGCTTCATTATACACTATGTGGCATTTTCTTTACTGTATTCAAAGGGATTTTTACATTTAAGCCGATCCTTCTCTCCATCTTTTGAGGCAAGCTGCTGATTTGTGCAACGTGAACAGCTTCGTCTTTCTGTTTTGCACAACAAAGCGATGTGTTGTGTGGTGAAGCAAACCTCAGTGGCACACAAACAACCACTGTACAGGCTGGCAGTGATTGCTGTCGTTTGTGGAAATGATACACATTTCTGAAAAGTTATTGTTCTAACAGCTTAGTAATGTAAAGACAAGCTTAGCCCTTGTACACCAACAGTACAACGAAGTAGATGAATATGAAAATAAAAAAGTAGTGCAACTGGCGGTGTCTTTGCTGTACCTCCTCCAATGTTCCCACTGGTGTTGCGTTGTCACCCAGCACTCCCAGTGTGAATCTAAGCGTCTGCCACATTTTATTACAGAAGTGTCTGCAGCTCAGGACCTGAGAGATGGACAGACTGATGTCTTCTCCTGAAGAAAAGAAGAGTCCCACACAGTGTGAAGGTGGATAGTTTAGTTCACTAGTGGCAGGGCCTAGGTCTGTAAGTTGGTCCATCGTAGGAATGTGGTCCAGATCCAGTTTAAGGACCAATGCAACTTAGAGAAATATAAACAAATATAAATATAAAACTATTTCATTTAACAAAAAGAAGCTAAAGTTCAAAAGTTCAAATGTTTAAATATCAGAGGCTGTACAAGCTAATTCTCATTCCTACTGTTTACCTACATCGTCACCACTAAAGTCCTGCAATCCTGCAAATATAAATGATACGCTAAAGTGAAGTGTTCTGGAATGTGATAAGCTTTTACATGTATAAATCTGTTACTCCAACTGGACTTCCAGGATCCTATTCCATTGTCTCACTTGAGCCTCAAACAACATGTGATGGAGTGGAGTCCTCCTTTAAAGCTCCAATACTCTGTGGTTCAGATAGATGGACTTCAATTGGTTTCATATCCAGCCCTAGTTTACAATGACTAAATGTTCTGAACACATTCATCATCCCATGGGAGACAATCCTTCCAGGCAGAAGTATAGGAAAGTGGACTAACCAAGAGAAACACTTTTGAACTGAAATGAACTTTGAATGAATTTCATGAAAGAATGAGAACATTTCTTTGTAACTGAAACTAGTTTTAAGGAGACACAGAGCAGACCACCTGCCAAAGTGAGTGATCTGTGAAACACAACCATGTCCTGTCACCGCAGCTGCTCACGTCTCATCTGTCTCTCCGTCTAGTTCTTCTTTTCCTGCAACACTGTTTGACATCACACAGCTCCACACATCCATTGACTCTACAGAGTCACTCACCCTGCATCTTGTGAGAGCAGAGGGCAAACCTCAGAGCATCAGTCCCACACTGAGGGATCCCTTTGGGGAAGTCTTTCTTCTGTGGGGAAGAAGATGGAAGTGACAGATGAGAGAGGAAGTAATGAGTGTGCTCAGTCAGCCAAAAAGAAACAGATAGAGAGGGGAGCTGACCTGAGCTTCCATGGCAACCAGTCTCTCCCTGGGGTCAAGGTTTCCCTCCTTCACTTTCTCTTGAAGTCTCTGGGAGGAAACAAGCAACAAAACGTCTCTGAGGGAATCACAACAGGCGGCTGTCACAGTGGGCGCTTTCCTACTAACAGAACATCAGCTGGACTATCACGTCACAACCGAAACACGCTTTTATTCTCTCACATAATAATATACGATACCTTCCCTTTTATTTGATATTCTATTATATTCTATTGTCAATTTGAATTTGAATACGTTTCTATTTCTTGCACTGTGTTGATTGTCTAATGTTATGCACCACCCGCCATGACAAAGTCCTTGTATGTGAAACATACATTGGTAATAAACGGTTCTGATTCTGAATAAGCTCCTACTCAGTATGGAAGTCATCAATCGATTTCTTTTGGCCTGTAATGTAAAAGTCTGTAGTCAGCATCCCAACACATCCCCAGTTGATCAAGATCCAAAAAAAAAATGACACGAGACATATAAATAAATATGACTACAAATATAAACAAACAAAAAAATGAATATGCACATGAATAGATAAAGAAAGGAAGCCTCTCTAACAGGCTTTACTCAGCCAACACCGTCAGTCTTAGGAGTGATAGTGAGGCTGTGAATGAAGTCCAGAAGGGGATTCTGGGTCCTGTGAAATCTATTGGACCAAAAGTCTCAGAACACATGGAAATGGTCAGCTGGAGATGTCTGACATCACTTCTCTTAGCGTTGGTGAAATGTGCTTTGTGAAGCGCCTTGCATTGCAGTAGACTTTCTGTACAAAGTGCCTGATTTGAAAGAAGTGACAGCGATGGGTATTAGGCAGATCACAGTGAGCTGAATGGAACAGGGGACTGTTCAGGACTGGTGTGTGGACTGAAGCTCTGTGAAAACCGGAGGACTTTCTAAACTGAAGCCAAAGCTTGAAATGCTCTGATGCTATCTTCTCTCTTCTTTAAACTTGTTTCTGTTTTAGAACACAGTAAACATGAGGTCACTTAGTTACACTGGATGAGATATATATATATATATATATATATATATATATATATATATATATATATATATATATATAGGAGTCGTTAGTCACAGAATGGGACATTTTTTAATCACATTCGCTTTTGTTTCACAACTGCATTTACTGTAGTTTCACTTGTCAGACTCTTAATCAGGTTTTGTATCCCAATTAGTCCAGTACTCTACTCCCTTACTTTCTGTAATCCTTAACTGTATATCATATGTTCTTATTGTATATGCCGTTTACAATATCTTGTAATTGCCTTTTTGTTTGCTATCATTACTATCTTTAGTAAATGTTTCTATTTATCTCCGATACCCAGATCCTTAGATATGTATAGAGAGACAAGTGATCTCAATATCAAACCCTTATATACTCCTTGTGGCGGCTTCAACATCAGTCCAAAAAGGCTGTAAAATGGCACGAGACAAGATGTGAGCGTGATCAGCCATGGAGGGCCCACATTGCATCCAGCATGGATTCTGAAGTCCAATTTGTTACGATTTGATTCTTGGGGCTATTTTGGACTGTACTTTTATAGTACAGTACTTTTATAGTACAGTACTTTTATAGCGCTTTTCTAGTCTTTTCGACCACTCAAAAGCACCTTTCACACTACATGTGTCAAACCGCCAATCCTCTGATTGAAGGACGACCCTGCTCTCCACTGAGCCACAGTCGCATGTATGTATGTATGTATGTACAGTATGCATGTATGTACAGTATGCATGTATGTACAGTATGTATGTATGTACAGTATGCATGTATGAAGTTCTTGCAGAAGCCAAATTTCTCTATAACTTGATGAAGACACCCTAACCCCTAGAAGTCAAATGCTTTTCAGCATCTAGACTCACAGATTGGTGGTGATGCTTTCAGGGTTTATTTGTTCTTTAATCTGGGGACACTTGTTAATGTTATCCTGAGTCGGTCTATTCTGTATAAAACTGGTTTGATCCCCATCTATTAATGATGTCTTGATTCAAAACACTGACTGGGTTGTATCCACTGCATTTCTTTCTATCTTCGCCTTCTTCAGGGATTATAGATATAATCTCTTTCCAAGATGTGGGCAGAACTCACTCATTCAGAATGAGGTTGAAACTCTTTGAGTAACACTGTTGCTTGCTCTCTCATCGTCTGTACCATTTGGCCGGGAACCCATCGGCACCTGGTCCATTTGCCTGCTTTCAGATTAGAGAGGCTGCATCAATTCCCTCAATAGATATCTCCTTGTGAATTCATTGTTTTGTAATTTTGCAATAGAAGGGAGGTGGAACTGGTTTAGAAAGTGTTCTTTTGTACGCACCTTTGCTTCATCCAGCCCAATGTACAAAGACTTGTAGTGTGTTTCAAACGCTTTTTGAATGCCATCTAGTTTACATATTACTTTATGAGATCAGGGTCTCTTATTTCATGAATGGTGTTTACTATCCATGTGTAACTTTAAGTACAGACCAGAAGTCCTTTGTACCGATCTTACACTCTTACTCGTTTCTCAGAGGTAAAGGTCAAAATATAATAAATTCTTGAATAGTTGTATCTAATTGACGGATTATATTTAGATCCCCAGCACAAATGAGGCCAACAAAGGTTTTTGAAAAACGCCTCATTGCTCCCAGGAGGGGCATATACAGGATATTGGATAAAGTCACCTCTCTGTAGTCCAGTTTACCCTCCACATTTCTAAATCAACCGTCTTCATCCTTAATCTCCGATATTAATTTGAATTAGATGCGTTTGAAATCAGAATTCAAACCTTTCGTTTGCTGCCTGGGGGGGTATTGGGGGTTTACTCCAACCACTAGGTGGGGCTTTGTAACAAACTGTTAGTGGCTCAATGGTGGCTTGCTCCGTATTAACCGGTATTTTGATGAAAATGCATTTGTTCAAATAGAGTCTATTATTAATCTGCCTCAGAGCAAAGATCTCTCAGACCATCCCAATAACAACATATAAAGTATTCAG
Source organism: Leptoclinus maculatus (assembly GCA_032191485.1). Lineage (NCBI taxonomy): Eukaryota > Metazoa > Chordata > Actinopteri > Perciformes > Stichaeidae > Leptoclinus > Leptoclinus maculatus. Next base: position 40,371,044 of record JAVDOI010000002.1, on the reverse strand, counting down.
ACCTTATTATCGCTCTGCAGGACCTGGCCTTACGCATTACACAATCCAACGTTTATGATAAGAAACAAATGTACCAGTTCAGACATTTCTTTTAACATTTTCTGGATTTTTTATTTTTTCCAGTTGTTCCCTCGATCTTCTGATTAATGTCAGCCCTCAACTCGTTCAGTTGTTTCTTAACGTCTGGAAGTTACTTTGAAAGTCAAATAGTTGTTTTATGATATCTGTCCACATTTTGGGGTCTTCTTTGTGACTTTGAACGACCCTCATCCTCTCCCCCTTACACCTTACAACTTGTTAGTTTTTAGTTTGAATAAGGTGTTGAATGTAGGGGGTTGAGCTGACGGGCAGGGAGCACAATCTTTACACAGCCATCAACGGTTACATGACAGGGGAAGTCTCCTCTGACACTATCTTAATGGGACATGTAGGATGAGGGAGTCTCACCAGTTGATTTACAACAATAGTTATCTTGTAGGGAGGGAAGACACAGAGGCACAGATCATGGAGAGGATGGTCTTTTTCTTACACTAGTGTAGATAAAGCTTTCATTTTCTGTGCATGGTGGAAGAAATTACAACAGTTTTTGCCTCTTTCAAAAATGGGAAGGAAACAGGATTTAAGAGGGTATGTTGGAAATGTGGTATTTTCAAAAACACTACATATATCACCTTAACTGACTTTGATAGCTTTAAGTTGTACTGTGTGTTGATGGAGATAACATCAAAGAAAATGTCCACTTCACACACACACACACACACATTTGCATGACTGACATATTCTAATACTTCCCCTTTAAAAAGCATCAGAGTGCTGCCCCTTCATTCAGTGTGATAGATATCAGCAAGTCATTAATGGACCAGACCAGGTGCTACCTACCTCCAGAGAGACTCCATGTGTAACATCTAATGGGTCAATGACATTTCCCAGAGATTTACTCATCTTCCTGCCATGCTTATCTCTCACCAGAGAGTGAAGGAGAACCTGAAAGGCATAATGGAAAGAGGAAAGAGAAAAACACAGTAATCAATTAATAGTGTTTGTATTAATACTGTTTTGTTTTAGGTTTGTCATTATCTAAGAACCTGTTTAAAGGGCAGCTGTCCAGTCAGCTCTGTGCCCAGCATCACCATCCTCGCCACCCAGAAGAAGATGAGGTCACTGCCCGTCTCCAGAATGGAACTGGGGTAGAAACGCTGAAGGTCAGTGGTCTGTGGGAAGTGAAGGTGTGGTTATGATACAAAGGGACAGGGCTGTTTATGGAGGACTATGGTCTGCTGGAGTTGGTGCAGTACCTGCTCAGGCCAGCCAAGCATTGCGAAGGGAAACAGCCCTGAGGAGAACCACGTATCCAGGACATCAGGGTCTGCCACAGAAAGTATGAAGATGTAACCAATAAAGACATACATGCGTGTAGTTAAATAAATGCCAGTTCTACCAGAGCAGCACTACAATGGCAACATTATTTATAGTAGGAGGCTTTTAACTGGTTGGTTTTGCCTCCATTGATTCAAAAACTGCTTATTACCTAATATTCTGTACAGTTGTAGTAGTAGCAGCAGGAGTAGAAGTAGCCTGTTCGATTATTGATTCTGGTATTGATATAGCAGAATTCAAAAATTCTGAAATCTATATATCTGTCATGGCGGGTGATGCCAGGCAGCAGGGAATCAACCCGAAAGCAGATAGTCCAGGCAGACAAGGGTACAGGTTCAGGTTCAAGGTTCAGGATTCAGGAACAGGCTCAGTGGGAAGAACCAAAGAGAAGGGAGGTCTGGACAATGGAGAGCCACAGGGCAGGAGACCTCACATGGAAGACTAGATGGGCAGAGCTACTCTGGAGGCCGCCAGCATTGGCAAGAGCACTCTGGAGGGTGGCCTGGAAGCTTGGGACAGAGATCTTGAGGCTTGAAGCATTGGCAGAGTCGCTCAGAGGCTGGCCAGGAGGCTGGGAAAGACAACTGGCAACTGAAGATCTGGCTGTAGGTTAGGGCTGGGTGCTGGACAGGTGTACCGTTTGCTACCAGAGCAGAAAGCCAGCGAGGAGAGCATGGCAAGAGGTCCGCGTTAGGAAAGCAGGGCAGGAGTTACCAAAAAACACTGGGGAGTCGGTGATGCTCTCAGCTGTATTCACTCACAGCCCCTTCTATCCGGGGGGCGTTTAAGAGTAGTAAGTGAGGAGTCAGCAGGCACTCAATGGCAGTACAAAACAGGCAATACAAGGTGTTTTGAGAAAGTGTGAGTCACTGCAACCTTGAGTGGTCCTACAGCATGCAGCTATAACTAAACACCCAAAATATTATGCAGTTTGCTGCAGCAGAATGAGATATTAGCCATGGACAGACACAGAGGTGCACACTCACTCACTCACTAACTGTAGCAGTAATAGCAAATGTAAAACAACATCTTGGTGTAAATCTGCGGTTAAATGAGCTTTCCCTTCCATTTGCCTAAATGTGATGGTGAATGTAGAGTAGGGTTAAGCGATAAGACAGGGGTGAGTCACCCTGAGTCAAAGTGATGTCTTCTGGCTTCACTCCATATTTAACAGCAGCTCGTTGTCGGGCCTCGTCCTCGCTCTGTCCCCAAACCCACTGCTCCTATCACAAACACACACACAGAAACTTCCATCATAGTCTGGGACAGACTGACATTGATATACAATAGGGGAGTACATCACCCAGTCATACATTTCTTTTCTATTCAGGGTTGCATTAGATGAAGGGGCTTGAACAAACCCGGTGAGTCTAACAGATGAACCAAACATTTCACAGTAGTATTATTCTTAGAACATAAGAATAATCACAAACCCAACCTCTTGTTTGTCAGTAGAATTAGGAAACTCCACTTGGTAAGCAGGGATCTGATGACCCCACCAAAGCTGCCTGGAAATGCACCAATCACTGCAAGGCAAACAGAGGTACATTGTTGACAACCCATTTGTTGAAAAAGGAGCTCATTCATCAGTGGTGTCATTTCACGCACATATCACCAGTAACAACAACACACACTGCAATTGTTCCCCCTCACACCACTGTTCAAACACATGGTTCTGTACAAGTCAAGGGTCAGGACAGCCTACCTGATGTTGGACAGCCAGTTCTTCCATGTCTTAGTGTAGTAGTGAGGCAGGATTTCCAGCTGTCCGTCCTCCACAGCCTGACAGGGAAAGAAATAGTAGGATGAGATGACATCACCTGACTGCTCTATTCTTCATTATATTTACACGATGGAGCCTGACATGGTTACTTTAAAGCATGTGATGCAACTATAAACATTTAAAGTTTCACCTCAATCTCAATATCTCCACCAACTTACCTGGATAGCTTTTTTAGCCATTTCTTCACAGCAAACGAACCACTGCTTCTTTAGAAGAGGTTCAATGATGTCTCCTGAGCGGCTGAGACAAGGAGGGAGGAGTGAAGAAAGACCACAAACATAGGACATTACAATACATTACAATGCATTTCATTCAAACATGTACAAAGCTGATTAAAGTATTTTAAATCCTGCATTCTTTACATCCATGTTTACAAGCTTGTAGTCTTTTTCTAACCTCTTTATTGGCGTATTGCTGTGTTTTTGGCTTATTACCGCCACCTGTAGATCAGTAGAATACTGTGCAGCCTAGTGCATGTGGATGATACAAACAAAATGGTAACCCACTCCCGCTCCATAGTTCTACTAGAGGTCAGAAACTCCTCATGGTACCTTTAAGGCTTTATGTGCGTAATTAGGACTCAAACCAGGCGGCAACCTCCAGGTCCAAAAAGTGAAGCCAATGCAGAAGTGTTTGAAACTTGCATTCTCTCTAATCAGGGGGTAACTCCTCCGTTTGCAAAAAGAAGTCAGATTGTATAGAAGTCTAAGAGAAAATGACTATTCTCACTTGATTTGTCACCTCAGAAAACATGAGTTTATGGTCTCAATCTCTAGTTTCAAGTCTTCTTCAATACAGCATGATGTTCACTTAGTAAATGATGGTCCATTTAGAGTCAAACAGACCATAAAGCAGGGGATGCTTTAGGGCTTAATAAGTCTCTTTCAAGTCTATTTTCTTTTCTTCTTCCGACTTATGTGCTAAACTACATCTGAGGATGTAAAGAAATGTGACTCCTTTGCAGTCTTGGTTTCTCTTTTTTTAACTAGCTAAAAAAAACCTTTGCATTAACATGAGCAGAGACATACATGCACACACAAAGTCAGAATAAGTACCTGCAGACGGGTAACGTCATGGCGTGATTCTTCTTTCCTCTGAACAGCCTCTTCTCAACCAGGGCATCCACAATGAGCTGTCTGGCATCAAACCGCTTCACTCCCTTAACGCAGACAAAGTGACAGAAAAGGATAAAGAAACATCCAACCTGCTTTTTCTATCACTAATGTCCAGCAGTGTTTTACATGGCCCGGTGTTTTGACCATTGCAACATATCCAGATAATCGTCTTTCTTCAACACATCATATAGAAACACAAAGAGTACAGATAATAACAGTGGTGTTCGTGCACCTCGAGCCATTGTCCACAGGGCGGAGTCATGGTCCCATCTCCTCCAATCACAGTAAGACGTGGCAGTGAGTGTCTCTGTGACAGCAGGAAGTCAGCATGGTCATGAGCAGGGGTCACCTTCACTGCACCTACAGAACACAAACACAGGGACGTGATCAACACGAGCAGCTCAGATCACAACAGCATTCACTGTGTGTGTCCAGGGTGAACAAGCCCGTCAGGCTTTGGATGTTCAGTTTTTGATGAGACTGTGTCAGAGGGGTTCAGACAGTAGTGTTGCTGTCACCAGTTCCTAGCTCCATGTCCACCATTGAATCAGTGATGATGGGCAGGAGTCGGTTGGTGAAGGGGTGTCTGCACTGCTTCCCATGAACAGCCTGGAACAAAGTGGACGAATAGGAAAGATATTACTATACGTTATAAGAGATATATGTTCACAAAAGATTGTGATCCAAATGTACTTTCTTCAACTTCAACTTATACTCATTATATTTAGCCCTTTAGGTCATTAGAGCTCTATCTTTTATTGTTTCTACCCCTTATACCTTTTAAAATATACAATACAAGCTTTTATCACATGTTTTTACAATGTAAGTCAATGGGAGACATCTTCAAATCCTCTTAAACCTTCTCCACTTCTGCACACTTATTCCAGATTTCATTTAATATTTAAACAGGTTACAAGACTTTGAACTATTAAAGTATAAGTCAATATAAGTTTTTATACATCTTTTACAGTTTACGTTTTCAAAGATGGTCAAAGGTATTGATTAAATCTTTACTTTATTGTAAGCAATAACTGTCTGTAAACATACAGTCCAAATTTGAAAAAGCAGGTACATTTTCAAAACAAATTTGACAAATAATTTTGCAGTAAAACTTCCATCCATTTCAAAAACTACACTGAAGAGCAACTATACCCCCAAATCACTTTATTCAGCTGAAAATGTATGTCCCAGCCTTGCTTGTGAACTCAAATTCACAAATATGTATGAGACTTTACAGTCTTTACAGCGTTTACCTAACCATAATCATAACTCAGAATGCTAAAAAATAAATAAGTAGGCAGCATGCTAGCAAGGAGCATTAGCGCTACCGATTAGCATAAGCCAATTGAAAGGGCAATGGCCACTATGAATGGTAAGCTGTTCCCAAACAAACAGTAAAGTCCAGCTAGATGTTAAAGTAAAGTAGCCTCTTCTGTGCTGTGACTGTAATGATACAGTGGGCATGGAAGATGAGCTGATGAAAGACCCGACTGGGCCTTTAGCAGAGCTACTTTATGGTAATATTTGATTTGTCAGACATTAATTCACAGGACTGCTCCTGTCTGGTTGTTTTCTCCATAAGCTTTGCCTCAACTGATTTTTCAGAACACTTACTTACACATTCATCCTCTCATCACTCTAGACTTATTACAGCAGAATGACTAAGTGAAAACAGGATTTTAGATTTTTTTTCAAACATATTAGACAGAGAAACCGAAAATATCACATTGACATATTAAGTATTGCGACCCTTAACTCAGTACTTAGTTGAAGCACCTTAAGCAGCCTCGAGTCTACTGGGGTATGATCATCTTTGCACACCTTGATTTGGGGATTTACTGTCATTCTTCTCTGCAGATCCTCTCAAGCACTGTCAGGTTGAATGGGGTCCATCCATGGACGACCATTTTCAGGTCTCCAGAGATGTTTGATTGGGTTCAAGTCTGGGTTCAGGATGTGCCACTTAAAGACATTTACAGAGTCCTCCCAAAGCCACTCCTGCTTTGTCTTGGCTGTGTGCTTTGGGTCATTGTCCTGTTGGAAGGTGAACCTTCAGCCTGGTCTGAGGTCCTGAGCAGGACCAGGTTTTCATTAAGTATCTCTGTACTTTGCTCCTTTCAGCTTTACCTCAACACTGACCATTACCCCAGTCCCCGCCACTGAAAAACACCCCCACAGCCACTCTGCCAAGAGGCCCAGATGGGAGTTTTTCAGTGATGGTTGTCCTTCTGCAAGTTTCTCCTCATCTCCTCACAGGATCTCTGGAGCTCAGCCACAGTGCATTGGCCGAGCTGCCGGCTCTAGGACGAGTCCTGGTTCTCCAGACTTCTTCCATTTAAGAACTATGGAGGCCACTGGGCTCTTGGGAACCTTCAACGCAGCAGAATGTTCTTGTAGCCTAACCCAGATCTCTGCTTGAGACAATCCTCTGGGAGCTCTGCAGGCAGTACCTTCACGTCACGGCCCTGTTTCTGCTCTGCTATGCATTGTGAGACCGTCAGCTGTGTGTCTTACCCAATCGATTGAATTCAATTCAGTCAAGCTGTAGAAGCATCTCAAAGATGATCAAGAGGAACATGAGCTACATTTCAAGTGTGGAGGGTCTGAATACTTCTGTCAATGAGGTATAGTAGTTTTTCTTTGAAATATATTTGTAAAGAAATCTGAAATCCTGTTTTGGCTTCATCATTATAAGGTATTGAGAACAGATTGATGGGGGGGGGGATCATTTCAAGGATTTTAACATAAGGCTGCAACATAGCAAAATGTGAAAAAGTGAAGGGGGCTGAACACACTGTATATCAATACTGCAATATAACAATATATACTTTGATCAGTGGTGGTTTAACTAAGTACATGTAGTTACTAAAGTACTGTGCTTGAGTACAATTTTGAGGTTCTTGTGCTTGACTTAAGTATTTCCATTCTATGCTAGTAAAAATGTCTCATCCAGTGCAACTCAAAAGGGATATTTATGTACTTTTTACACCAACACATCAATACTTTTGGGTTTGTGATCTCGACTCCGTGTTGTTTCAGATGTATAGGAGTTGCTAAAAGCTCCACAAAGAGGAGTTTTCTCTTGCAACTTCTGACATGGTGCCAATTAAATAACCATTCAAACCCTCAAGTGGTAAAATGATCAAATGTTTTAATGTTTTTTTCTTTGCTCCAACATCATTAATCATCTCACTACCCCTAAAATGTATCTGGTGACCCTTTGAAGGGCCCTGACCCCTTGGTTGGGAACCATTGAACTAAACTAGCTAACTGTATATAAAGTAGTTCAAACTAGCTCTACCTCAAGGAGCTACAACAGTTTCAATGCAATACTTTTATTTGTAATGGAGTATTGTTTTTAATTATGGTATTGGTACTTGTAATCAAGTAAAGGATTCAAGTACTTCTTCCACCACTGAACTTGGTTGATTGTATCCCTATCATCCACACATACATGTATATATCTTGTTGCATACATATTTATTTGTTAGGGGACAACATAGATGAACATTGTTACATAGGGACAATGCAGCCGATGTAATGTGTACTGGGCATCGAGCTGCCCCCCCCCCCCCCCCCCCCCTTCGCGTTTCTCCAATTCTGTTGCTTTACAACCTGGAATTAAAATTGATTTCTATTTGGATTTTATGTAATGGACCTACACAAAATAGTCAAAATTGGTGATGTAAAAAAGAGAAAAAGAAATTCTACAAATGAAATAAGTGAAAGGTGGAGCGTGCTTATGCATTCATCTCCTTTGCTATGAAACCCCTAAATACGATCTGGTACCACCAATTACCTTCAGAGTTCACATAATTAATTAAATAAAGTCCACCTGTGTGCAATTTAAGGGTCACATGATCTGTCACATGATCTGACGGAGCACCATTAAATCCATTGTTACAAAATGGATAGAATATGGCACCACAACAAACCTGCCAACAGAGGACCAATACTCATTAATCAGAGAGACAACTAAGAGACCAAAGATAACCCTGAAGGAGCTGAAGGCTCCACAGTATCTGTCCCTATGACCAACCCTTTATGGAAGAGGGGCCAGAATAAGACACTGCTTAATAAAGACAACAATAAGAAAACATGCCTGTAGGTTTGGAGTTCACCGACAGGCACGTGGGAGACTCCAAATGTGTTTTCCTATTTCTGTCTTTGAGCTGTGAAAAAAGGGTCCTATGCACAGTATGTTTTCTCGATAGGACAGGGTTGTCTTTGGTCTCTTTGTTGCTCTAGTTTGGAGCCCCCCCACTATTCCTCATTCATTCATTGGTGTCTCGCATCAATTAAAACTTCTGTCAACTAGAATTACCGTCGTTTGCATGCCACTGCAAACCAGACAAGGTTTACATCCATGTCTGTCCAAAATGTCATCACTTTTTCATACTAGACATTTGTGTGAAATTGTCATAATTAGCGTATGAAAACCGTGTTTTGTGAGGTCACAGTGACCTTTTGACCATCAAATTGTAATAAGTTCATTCTTGAGTCCAAGTGGACATATGTTCCAAATTAGAAGGCATTGCTGAGATAACGCGTTCAGCAGATAGAGACGGACGGACAGAGGATAAGAACTGGTACTAGCCTGATACCGAGGATCGTCAGGGTGAACAGCTACAGCCACATCTCCCAGCATGGTCTCAGGACGGGTGGTGGAAACAGCCACCTCTCCATCTAAAACACAGGGAAAAGTGAGGCAATCATAATACGGCACAACATCAAACAGAACAAGCACAACATGCATCATATCTCCAGACAGTCACAAACACTCACCGTGGCCTTCTAAAGGGTAGGCGAAGGTCAGCATGGTTCCAAACTCCACCTTGTCTTCATAACCAGGAACAGACAGCATGGTCTGTCCAGACAGCTCCTTGGAGTCAACCTGACAGCAAATCCACAGGCTGATGTACATATACCATTCTCTACAGTTGATGGGCCACGTTTACCAGGCGGCAACACACAGTATGGGTTGGAGCGTGAAAATTCATTCTTGACCTTGAACAAAAACTAAATCTTGACTCAAGGTCCTCTTACTAGCTTTTTCTAGAGCTTTCAACTGCATCGTAGTTGAAAACTCCAGGAAAAGAAAGTAAATGGACCCGGAGTTAAGATTTTAGAACCAGTAAAAGGAATTCAATGACGACATCATATATCATTTGTTTTGGCATGTGGGACTGATGGAAAATGATTTGCAACAAACTGCATACACTCAAGTACACTCTAAAAATATACCTTTATCGACCCGACTTGAGAATATCTCATCACTAAAGGCATGTTGACAGAGTTTGTGAAGAATAGAGGAAAGCACTGCAGTGTGTGGATGTTTAAAGCTGGTAGAGAGCTGTGCACAGCCACTGTAACTGCTGCTACATTGTGACTTGATGGGTCTAACACGAGTTATTCTGGGCCAGATGTACTCAGACACATGGTGTGTAATTATCAAGCAGAGCAACAGGTTGGAGTCACAGTTTGTGTCATTTATACAAGTGTCTGCCAGGTGAGCCTCTCTCCTCATTGCATACGCAAATAATAGGAGACATGTTGACAGAGGCAGATTATGTATGCTCACCGTCTGGGAAAGGAGGTGTAAACAAAGCACAGGTGGAGAGCCACAAGAAGATTGCAGTGGGACAAGAAACACAAACACAGAGCTGTACATAACTTATTATTAGAAACTAAAATGGAGCGATTAAGCCTCTATCAATGAACACAATATCTGATTACTGTAACACAGAGGACAGTGGTCGGATGTTGTGGTTTGAATTTCAACTTGACCATCAAGTGTAAAATCTCCACCTGCTCCACCCGTCTCTCTCCCTCCACCGGTTGATTTGTGTTATAAGTCATCTCTTTCTTTGTTTACCATCAACACGTTTACCGCCTCCTAATGTATTAATCATTGATTATAATATCAGAACTTTAGGAGCCGTATTTTCAGTAATAGTATCAGTTTTTCTGAGGTGGAAAGTGATCAAGATCACTACATTATGAGGTTCAGAACCAGGATGAGTCCAGGAGCTGACTGCATGATGAGCAGCTGCTGCTCAATGAAAACCACAGCACACATGTTCTTATCAAATCTGGCCCTCTATGTTCTAAAACTCAAGTTCATTGATATTTATTTGAGACTAAAATCGGTCTCTTGATTGATCAGTCTGAAACAACTGAAAATAAACACAATATTTAATGGACTATCTTTCGAAATTGATATTAATGTTTGAAGTTAGTTTTTCATTTTCCAGTCGTCCAATGGCTAGAGAGCTGAGCATACCGCTGTACCCATAAGAGGAACAGATATGTGGTATATACACGTCACTGTATTCACCTCTATGTCAGAGATGGCAGATTCCAGAGCACAGCTCCAGTTGACCAGAGCCTCTGAGCGATAAATCAGACCAGAGTCACTCAGCCTGACAAAGGCCTCAGTCACAGCCCTGCTGAAACCCTGCAATCACATTCAAACACACGACACATCTCATTACAGCCAACGGTATACTCCAATATACTGACGGTCTTGTTATAATACCCCGCCACGGTAGTAATTATGTTGCTTTATCAATAGAATCTATTCATAATAGATCACACATCTTAAACCGCTGTGTTTAAGCTCTTGTGATGTGGATACACACGGAGAGCTGAGGTCACGTTATAGTTATAAGACTGCAGGAACGCACACGTCAGTCACAATCAACAGACTTTTTCTTTCTTTTGCTCACAAATAATCATTGTAAGAGCCACACGCGTATATATTAGTTAATGGGAATTTCGGGAATATTAATCATTTAATTTCTGAATTATGCTCATTGTGTAGGAACAATGTAGGTCAAATATATCAAAATATATCAAAAGGCATTTATGTTAATGATTGACGCTCCCTTTTTTCGTGATTAAATGACGTCATGACGGCAGCCGGTGCAAAACCGAAGAGCTGCATTAGGCATGAGAGCACATGGTTTTTCTACCGTGTGACAGAGTACGGTATATTATTTGTGTATTTATTTAACGCTTTGCTGCGTAAAATAAAGATAAAAGGAAAAGAGTTGAAAGATCTCCTGTCATTCGCGTAAGAAAATGAAGTCACTGTGTCTGCAGCTCATTTCATTAATAATGAACACAGACGGAACGATGATCACAGAATCATCAAACACTGGGGACAATATATGCTCTGCTGACTGGTCACTGTTATGTGCAGTGTACAACGTGGGACACGTCTCATAGTATTTGAGTATTAACCTGTGTGTTCATTTAGTTATAATAAATAACTAATGAACACAAGTTGACCAGACGCTTCTACAAATATTTTGTACTCATTATCTCAGATTATATGACCCCTGGGGAGCAACATATTCCAAACTCCATCACGATCATTTGTGCTTCTACAAACATACACTACACATTTTCCAGGTGCTATGAAAAGAGAGCAACACTTATGAGTGGAATCTTACTGGATCCATGGTGAAACACGCTCTGCTCCAGTCCAGAGAAGCTCCGAGCTTCCTCAGCTGGTGGTAGATCTCTTCTCCTGTCCTGGGACACACACAGGGACAGAGTGAAGCTAACATGCTGCAGCACAAACACAGGATGACGAGGGATGAATGTGAAGACTCACTCGTTCTTCCATTTCCACACCTCGCGTAGAAACTGTTTCCTGGTGAAGTCCTGTCTGCGCTTCCCTCCGTCCCTCAGCAGTCTCCTCTCCACCACCGTCTAACACAGACACAAAGGACTACATGAGACGCAGCAGCAGTGATCCTGTCCATGCAACATCACTCACCACCTCACAACCAAACCACTGATATGCTTTCTGTCTAATGAAGAGAACTGGTATGTTCTTCATGTCATTAAGAAGAACTATTCCCAGTGTACTGCTGTTCAGGAGTTCTAATGAAGTGATGGGGGACAAACCCTGCATTCTGAAGCTTCAGCAGTCTGAGTACGTCACATCCAGTAGATCTCACAAAGTTACTGAATAAATGAGGCCTGTGGATTTTGTCCATTGGAATTACGTTAGCAGGGGATCAAACCAAAGCAAGATTTAAGAAAGAATTGAGAAAACGTGAGCCAATCCTTTAAATCCCAGACTGTCATGACAGAGGAAGAAGACAAGACGTTGTCATACCTGTGTTGCAATACCTGCATGGTCACATCCAGGGACCCACAGGACTCTGTAGCCCTGCATCCTCCTCCTGATGGATTACAAATTGATATTTTACGTTAGCAAACAAACAGATCAATTCTTAACTAGCGACAACTGACACAACATGCTGCAGATGTTACCATCGAACCAGAGCGTCCTCCACAGCTACAGTGAGAGCGTGGCCCAGGTGCAGAGTACCAGTCACGTTTGGTGGAGGGATACACAGAGCGAAGGTCTGATCCACACCGTGAGACAACCTCTCCTGATGGACACGACAGGTGTGAGAGTGGGTGGAGCATTCATTAATGCTATGAACTGTGCTTTAGCTGCTGTGACAAGTCAAATGTTTGCAGTGAAAAAAAAAGTCTGGTAATCAGACTCAGCTGAGAACAATGAAGAAAGACAAGTGCAGTTCCTGTTCAGAACACAATACATCAATAACATCTTATTACTACTCATGTTCCTAGTATTGTTACCTGTGGCTAAACATGCTATTCATTTGAATGACAGGTGGAGGGACATTACAGAAACAGTTTGGGAACAGCAGAGGAGCTAATGTGTTCAAGGTGTGGCTCTCCTTGTGATGCGTCTCAGGCTGGAAGTCAGTGTCACAGTCACACATAAAAACAGAAGTGGCCTTCTGCTTTATGCAAATACAGCTGCCATCCATTAGAGAATGTAAAGAACCAGCAGCATTCGGACTGTTAATGCACAATGCCACTTCATTTAACTCTTCAATGTGTTCTGTGTTCCATAGATTACAGTGGCGGCTGGTGGAAAATGTTCTTGGTAGGGCTGTGCCACATCCAATCAATTTCAGCAAACATCCCAGAATGATTTAATGCAAACAAATTAAGGTATCAAACGCGCATTACTACTTTGCAGTTAAATATTTAACATTTATTCCAACACGAAAAAAAGCAGTAAATAACACTTTCACAAACACGTCAGGACATCTTATTTTAGTCACCCTCACAGGGAGTTCAGTATAATATAATATATATAACATATAATAATATTCTGTATAATATAATAATATATATATATATATCATATAATATTCTGTATAATATAATAATATATATATCATATAATATTCTGTATAATATAATAATATATATGTCATATTCTGTCCCCGTTGTTTTAAAAAGATAAATAAGTTATTATCATGACGTCATCCAGCTAGTCAAACCTGTCTGGTGTACAGCTAGTAGAGAAGCTTCATGTACTGCTTCTCTTTCCTGCTAGTCTGCTGTCTGATTGTGAGGTCAGGCTGATCTGGGATCAGCTCTTTCAGTAGTTTCTCCTCTCAGTTCTCCTCTCAAACGGGTCTTGGAGGAGTAGTGCTCGCGCTGGCGCTCTCCTGTAGAGACTTCTCCTGACGAGAACGCGCAGCTTGGGGCAGGAAAAAAACTGCCCCAAACTGAATCTATTTGAGGACGCTGATTGGCTGAATTGTATGTCACTCATTTATATCTTTACTCAGCATTGGCTAAACTGCTTTATAGACCCGCCTCTTTGGGGCAGTTTTTCCAGCGCCCCAGCAGCTGAGACGTGCACACACAGAGAGGAAGAGCAGACAGGCAGAGAGGACAAGCAGGAAAAGCATATATTTACCGCAGATATCATATTTTACACATATTACTGGGTGATTCCATGTTTCAAAAACACAAATATTGACAATTTGTATAGTTTATTTTTATTTTAAATTTTATTTTTATTTTTATTTTTATTTTTATTTTTTGTAGCTCTAGGGGGGGCGGCGCCCTAGCGCCCTCTATGGACCAGCCGCCACTGATAGATTATATCAAAGGCTGTACTAAAGGCAAGTCAAATGTAAATAAATAAGTGACTTTAGTTTGTTCCTCACATGTTGTTCTGGACGAAAGAATCCCTCTTTCTCCCACCACTGATACCAGCTGGACTCCACATACTCTGGACAGTACGAGGACGGCAACAGCAAGCTGGTGTCTGCAGAGCACAACGCACGTTAAAGTGTGCAGAGAGACACAAGCGGTGGACAAGCTGCTGCTGGAAAAGTCAATCACCTTTCTTTGTCCCTGGAGGTGTTTGAGCAGCGTACACGATCTTCTGCTTCTCACCCCATTTCACTGCTTCATCTTCAGCAGTCTGGAAACCAACAGACCACACAAATAAACCACTCACTGCATATGAACCACTACTTTAATACATGCGGGTGTACCTGGACTGTGTGAGCAATGCACCATGATATCAACTGTGTATATGATATTTGCACCAAAGTATTGATTGCCATGTATAAAATCATATACACCGAGTTACAGGAATAAACCAGACACATGATACGGGGAAACAAGCATGATGTATGAAAAATAATGTATTGGTTGTTTGATGTGGACATTTAGGCCGGGGGGGGGGGTCATAAACAGATGAATCGACAAAGAAAGCAAAACAACACATCTACTTTTACATGACCAAATATGACTATTGTCAGAGTTAAATGTGCATATATTAAACTAAAGCTTGGGGGTTTGAAGATGAGGAGTGTTCAACCACTAGTAAGACTCTGTTATGAGCATCAAATATCTGGATTTGAAACTTTTTTTGCCACAAATAGAAAGAAACCCTCATCTTTTTTTTCAGAGTGAGAGTTTATAAGTGCAAGGAAGATAAAGTAAAAAAGAGACAATACATTTGCTCATCAAATATTTTGTAATCATAGTCAGTTCACAACTTTCCTTGGAAACAGTTGTGAATACATTCCAATGTGTCCAACTTCTTACAAATAATTTGACTATGTCAGCAGCTAAATTATTTACATAATGATTCTCCCTCATCTTGTTTGTGCAGTTGCACTCAGACATATAAAACCACCTTTAACTGCTCAAAAGCTGCCAAGGAACGGCCCACACTTCACATGCGTAGCTGCAACTCAAATCATCTTTTTAGGCTTCAGGTTTATTTCTTTCCATTTCGTGCATGAAACTACTGTGATTGTGAGTGGCCCTCTGGGCGCTAACAGAGGTGACCCACACAGCAGGACTGTGGCTGGACATTGTTTTGACACTGACGGAGGACTAAAGCTGCTGCTGTGTGCTGCTGTCTCTACAGAGCCTTTACATTTTGAGGACACTATTCCTGTGCTTAAACATGTCTCAAACTGACAAACCTCCACTTGTACATTTTGGGTTTATTCTTAAAGCGGATGGCCACCAATCTCACAGAATACTCCTCCGCCTGTGGAAACAGTTGTACAATGTCTCCCGTGTCTCTGGAGGAGTTCATGTTTGCTCCGTCTCCCATTCACTTCTACTGAGGGCTGCACTTCAGGCAAATTCAAGCCTCCGGTGTGATCTCCAGCCGGCTCTGTCAGACTCACCTTTGACTGGGCCAATAGAAGCCGTGAAGGCTAATGTGACCATACCTTGAGAAAGTAACCTTGATGATGTCATAGTTTAAAGGATGATCTCCAATTGGGCTTGGAGGCTACAAACCGAGACTGAGTCCAAACCGGACTGAGGTTTGACAGTAAAATGCAGCAGGAGGGGTTCTACACCTTCAGTCTCTCTCTCTCTCTCTCTCTCTCTCTCTCTGTGTGTGTGTCTCTCTCTCTCTGTGTCTGTGTGTGTGTCTCTCTCTCTCTAACACAGAGTTTTATTCTCACTGTATTATTCTTTGAACCGTTTAGACTAGATCTATTTTGCTTTGGATGGATTTTGCTTCTTTCCTACTTACACTGTGTTGACTTGACAGTATGGCCTCTTCCCGCTCTCGTCTCCGCCTCTGCTTCTCTGCTTGGGACCGTGAAGAGGAGTTGGACTGAGATGAAGAGGAGGAAGGTTTTGGTGGTTTGCTGGAACAGAGTCTGTCTTCTCCTCTGGCTGTCAGCCTCAAAGTCAGGACACGTCCTGCCCTCCACATCCTCAATAACACACTACGATAGAAACGAACAAAAGAATCATGTCACGCAAGAGTCGTCTGTAAGTAAGCTAATAAAATAGCTGAACGTGAAATAAGTGTATCTGCGGTGACAATTCATATTTCAACTGGCTTTGTGTACTTACTGTGCTTTCAATACACCGAGTGTTCCGAAATGCCAGCCACGACCTTTTAACTTAGTCACTTCGCAATTACAAGCCCGAAAAGGTGCATTTCTATCATGCTGTTAATTATGTTAACATTGCATAACTTCGTAGAATAATTGTCATTTCATATCACTCTGTTATCATATGTTTTTCTTTTATTCTTGGCATGTGGGGGATGTTTTGGACGGACAGATAAAATGTCACGGACAACAGGAAATAACCACTGTCCGTCTGGAAATAGCTTCCCCACAACACTACTGCTGTCACGCCAAACCGAGAGAGAGACGAAGCATCCTGCTTACGTTTAAAAATAAAACGACATATGGAAACAATGTTCACCAAAAATGCAATATTAATGGCCCAACTGCTCCTTCATTGGATACATAATATTATGGAATAGCTCGGTGGTGTGGCGTGACTATTTTGTGTCTATGTGACAGCATGATTCACATAGCTGATAATCGTTTTGAGGTGAAAACCTTTAACTTCCGTTTGAGTCTGACGAACTAATTTGGCAGCTTGACCACATCTCAACATAGTGTTCAACGCCTCATTATCTTCACGTCAACAATCTTCAATTTGAATACAGTCTGTTATTTAAATAACTAAAATCTGTCATTGTAACGTTAGCTTTCATAACGAACAGACATTGTCTATCACTGACGGTCGACTCCTGTTCTTCATATTTTAAAGCTAGCTAACGGTAGCGTTAGCCAGCAGCTCCAGGGATGGCGGAGGTTCCCGGGACATCGAGTGAGACGATAACGGAGACTGTTCAGACGAGCACACCGCCGCCGCCCCAGCAGGTAAGCTGGCCAGTCGTGAAGACGTTTGACTGTTTTGCTAAAAGTTATCTTACTGCAGAGTAAAACCTCTTGGTGGTGTCCAGCCCCAACGAGGCCGCGCTGCTTGCAGACAGCGTTCATGTTGTCATCAGAAGTTGTAACACGGCTGTCAGTCAATAGGCCTAACCTGTTCATTACAACATGGCAGTCACGTCACTAGTTACGATGTTAGCTCAGTGAGTTAACGTTACCGTTGACATTACAGCAAAATATGTTGGTGCAAAACGTTCTAACGTAGCTAACGTTATGCATTGGTTCTCTGTGCAGGTTCAGGTACACAGCGGGTATTCAACTCAAGTCTGTCTGCCGGTTCTGATATGAACAACAGAGCTTCACGTCATATCGTATTCAGACCTGAGAAATGCCCTTCAATGAAACAGACAATCATGTATCCGATACACTATAGCAGCACTGTATACAGTCAAACAGATGTGGACCACCCTGTCCACGTGCTTCTGCTCTGGGTCTGGTTGTCCTGGTTTGGTCTTTGCCCCTTAGTTTCAATGAAGGGACATTGTAATGCTTCAACAGAGAACACATTAGTGTTTTTCCACCTTTGGGCCCTGTCCAGTTTCAACATGATTAATGCCCCCATATACAAAGCCAGGTCCATAAAAACATGTTTTCCCAGTTTGGTGTGGACGAACTTGATTGTCCCGCACAGATCCTTGACCCCATCCAACACCTTTGGGATGAACTGCAAGATCAATCGCAAGTCAGGAATTCCACGTTCCACTATGGCAAGTGGCCTGAATATTCAGGTGTCCACATACTATGGGCCAGGTAATAATAGTTTTATTTGTAACAAATCTTATCAATCCCACTGATATCAGAATCAGCTTTATTGGCCATGTACGCATACATGGAATTTGACTCTGGTTTCCACTTCACTCTCGATGTACATACACAAATTTACAATAAACAAGAAAAAAAAAAAAAATATATATATATATATATATATATATATATATATATATATATATATATATATATATACAGTGGGTACGGAAAGTATTCAGACCCCTTTCAATTTTTCAGTCTTTGTTTCATTGCAGCCATTTGCTAAAATCAAAGAAGTTCATTTTATTTCTCATTAATGTACACGCAGCACCCCATCTTGACAGAAATGTAGAAATTTTTGCAAATTTATTAATAAAGAAAAACTGAAATATCACATGGTCATAAGTATTCAGACCCTTTGCTGTGACACTCATATTTAACTCACATGCTGTCCATTTCTTCTGATCCTCCTTGAGATGGTTCTACTCCTTCATTGGAGTCCAGTTGTGTTTAATTAAACTGATTGGACTTGATTAGGAAAGGCACACACCTGTCTCTATAAGACCTTACAGCTCACAGTGCATGTCAGAGCAAATGAGAATCATGAGGTCGAAGGAACTGCCCAAGGAGCTCAGAGACAGAATTGTGGCAAGGCACAGATCTGGCCAAGGTTACAAAAGAATTTCTGCAGCACTCAAGGTTCCTAAGAGCACAGTGGCCTCCATAATCCTTAAATGGAAGAAGTTTGGGACGACCAGAACTCTTCCTAGACCTGGCCGTCCAGCCAAACTGAGCAATCGTGGGAGAAGAGCCTTGGTGAGAGAGGTAAAGAAGAACCCAAAGATCACTGTGGCTGAGCTCCAGAGATGCAGTAGGGAGATGGGAGAAAGTTCCACAAAGTCAACTATCACTGCAGCCCTCCACCAGTCGGGGCTTTAATGGCAGAGTGGCCCGACGGAAGCCTCTCCTACCTGCAAGACATATGAAAGCCCGCATAGAGTTTGCCAAAAAACACATGAAGGACTCCCAGACTATGAGAAATAAGATTCTCTGGTCTGATGAGACCAAGATTGAACTTGTTGGCGTTAATTCTAAGCGGTATGTGTGGAGAAAACCAGGCACTGCTCATCACCTGCCCAATACAATCCCAACAGTGAAACATGGTGGTGGCAGCATCATGCTATGGGGGTGTTTTTCAGCTGCAGGGACAGGACGACTGGTTGCAATTGAAGGAAAGATGAATGCGGCCAAGTACAGAGATATCCTGGAGGAAAACCTCTTCCAGAGTGCTCTGGACCTCAGACTGGGCCGAAGGTTCACCTTCCAACAAGACAATGACCCTAAGCACACAGCTAAAATAACAAAGGAGTGGCTTCGGAACAACTCTGTGACCATTCTTGACTGGCCCAGCCAGAGCCCTGACCTAAACCCAATTGAGCATCTCTGGACAGACCTGAAAATGGCTGTCCACCAACGTTCACCATCCAACCTGACGGAACTGGAGAGGATCTGCAAGGAAGAATGGCAGAGGATCCCCAAATCCAGGTGTGAAAAACTTGTTGCATCATTCCCAAGAAGACTCATGGCTGTACTAGCTCAAAAGGGTGCTTCTACTCAATACTGAGCAAAGGGTCTGAATACTTATGACCATGTGATATTTCAGTTTTTCTTTTTTAATAAATTTGCAGAAATTTCTACATTTCTGTTTTTTTCTGTCAAGATGAGGTGCTGCGTGTACGTTAATGAGAAATAAAATTAACTTTTTTGATTTTAGCAAATGGCTGCAATGAAACAGAGTGAAAATGTAAAGGGGTCTGAATACTTTCCGTACCCACTGTATATAAAAAAGGGCAGCAAAAAAACAACAGTAGTGCTGGGCCGGTATACCGGTTTTAATTTCCCGTACGATATGAATTTTTCACATACCATCATACCGGTGCAAAGCCGGAACAACTGCTGTCTGTCTTCAACAAGCAGCTAAATATATTGTTCACCGCTATGAGCACTGCAGTCGGCGCTAGTTAACTTATGTGTATTGAGAGGGACCCCTAGTCATGGTCATAACTTTATAACCATTAACAACCCACAACTAACGCTCTTTAACAGAGCAAAACACCACGACACAACAGTCTGTGACACATAAACAATTTGTAACACTAATAATTGTACATTTATAAAATGTTACCGCCGAACTGCATGCTGGGTACAGCTCACTTGCTTGCTAGCGCAACAGTCTGTTAACAGCTTGGAGGATCCGTTGCTCCAGTAACGTTACATTAAAGAACAGAACAGAGCGATGCAGGATGAACAAAGACAGATCGGAGATGCACCGATAGAGTTTGACACATATGCAACGCTGATTACCGTAATATGTGTGGTATTTGTTATAAATGTACGTTGGTACATAGAGGGTGATAAGAAGCTGTACATGGAGGGACTTAGGACCCAGGGGAATGTAGGTGAAGGAAACAGGAAGAGACTCCACACAAACAGCTGTTCACCGCTCGTCACGATCCTGTAGACCAGTGATTCTCAACTGGTGGGTCGTCGGGGACCCGTTTTCAGTGGGTCGCGGGCCTTTACTTCATGCAGCGGAGTTATTCACGCTCCTTTCCTGCATTTGCGGCACTTGTTCAGCGGTGCAGGAAAAACACCGACCAATGCGTTGTAAATCACGTCACGTGATGCAGTTTAGCCAATAAAATAAGGGTATTCTGATACGTTTCCTGACTCCAGTGCGATGTACCCACACCGTGACACAGGGGGGAGAGACAAGGAAAGACTTCACAGAGCAGAGCTCTTGTAATTTCAGATGAGAAAGTTAAATATCTTTGATGTCTTCAAAGAATCAAATTGCTATAAAGACCACAGTCCTTAACCTATACACTAAAAACACTGTGATAAAAATGTCTGCTCCATGTATTAACGCGCGATAAACTATGCATTGATGCGAGAGAAAAAATACCGTGAAACCGGTATAATAAAAGGGTCTGCAGTGATCTTTCAGCCCGTTTCCTGACTCTGGAGGTGAACAAGTCCAGGATGGAGGGCAGACCTGACAGTCCGTTGTAGTCTATTCCTGTCCTGTTTGGTGGCCGATCCAAACCACACAGTGATAGAGGAGCAGAGAACAGACAGTCCGGGTACTGGATGTGATTTTTCCCAGCCTCACCTGCTGCGTCCTGTCTGTCAGGAAGTTTGTGATCCACTGACAGGTGGAGGCTGGCACAGTGAGCTGGGATGATGGTGTTGAACGCTGAGCTGAAGTCCACGAACAGAACCCTTGCATATGTCCCTGGGGAGTCGAGGTGTTGCAGCATGTAGTGCAGTCCCATGCTGACTGCATCATCCACCGACCTGTTTGCCCGATAGGCAAACTGCAGGGGGTCCAGCAGGGGTCCTGTGATGTCCTTCAGATGGGTCAACACCAGTCTCTCAAAGGACTTCATGACCACAGACATCAGGGCGACGGGCCTGTAGTCATTCAATCCTGTGATGGAGGATTTCTTGGGGACCGTAATATCCATTAAGTTGGTGAGAACCTAATGGAACAATTATTGACGAGATGATAAGATATTGCTGCATATGTTCAATATGAAAAATTCACTTGAACATTATGTCACCAAACTAGTTGCTGAGAGGGAACAGACCAATGTTCCATGTTCTACCTTTGCGTCATCCTTTGCGTTGGCCCAGGAGCCAGCAGAGCCTTGTGAATGTGTAGTGCTTGATATGAGGACCTTCTGGCTGTGTGAAGACCCAGTCAAACACTACGTCCAGTTTACATATGAAGCCCAGTATCTGTCACATGTTACAGGAGGGACGAAGCCTGACAATCAAGCTGAGGAAGAGGAAGACTGAGAAAAAGGTGGAGTGGTCCAGTGACACCGTCGACAACGAGCACCTCGGGAGAAGGTCTTCAAAATGTGAGTTCATCTTCTTCATGAGGCGCACTGGTTCCTTTTCTGTCAGCAAAGGTCGGATAGTTGAATGTGATAGCTGGAGCTGCTGTAGCATGTTAACAATGGTATAGGTTGTCCCATATTGTTATGCTGACTTCTGAAGGCCCTATACATTGTGTACATTGTTAGTGGTGCTGTATCTCACTGAGCCACGCCCTCCAACCGTTTAGAGTCTACATCCAAATAGTCAAAATCTAGAAGCAAATTCTCACAACGTCACTGCTGCTACAACCCATAAATCAACCCATCATGTACATAGAATACTCTTCTGTTTCTATTGTAGTACTACATATCCTGAAATGTGTTCCTGTGATAGTGGCAGCAGGGTGAACAGGCTGAGGCTGGGTGGGAATGGTCCTTAATGTTCTCTGAGCTCTTCGGGCTCCTCTTGTCACCTACATCACTGGTGCTCAGTAGATGAAGACCAGTTATGTTCTAGGTGCTTTTAATCAGTCATAACTGTACAAAGTAGAATCAAAGACAGTCTTTGTAACTCGCTTCACGGTCTACAAGTTGAGATGTTTTCCAGTGATGCTGGTCTGTCCGTCCATGCTTAGAGTGCACATGCTAGTGCAGCATGACTTTAATGGTGAAGACTCTCAGCTGAAACAGGGCTCAGGGGTCGCCCACAGATCACTCCCTGACTTATCTGTCCGCTTTGTATCACACATAGCTTGATAGGAACTGAAGTTCAAAATCTCAAATAGAAATAAGTAAAATAGAGCTAACGTGTATTACGATTTTTAATTTTGCAACATCAATATATATTTACTATTATTAAGGCTCAGAATGTCCCATCAGCATGGTTCCCATATCCCCGGAATACTGACACCCTCCTCTATCCGTCATTGTACACACATTTACTGTGGATTAACATAATCAAACTATCCTAAAACATTTATAGCACAATTGACATGCCAAATGATGGCACTCCTTACTCTACTTAACGAATGCTGACCATAACCGTATATGACATGCATAAACCTGAGCGTGTGTGTGTGTGTGTGTGTGTGTGTGTGTCCCCGCCTGCTCCTTGATACACAGCTCTGCCTCTTCACTGTCCTGCTGAACTACTTCATTTATCAAATCAAACTGAAAATCTATTTGTACCACATGCTCCCTATTTGTGGAGATAAGCGTTTGAACAAGATGTCATGCTGATGAGGTCAGTGAAGGCATCAGCTGTACATGTAGCTCACATGGATGATCCTAACTGTGTATGTTGTGTTACAGGCTGCTGTATTTATGAGAAGCCCCGGCAGTTTGGAGAGTCGTCCTCTGAAAGCGAGGGAGACGATGATGATGAAGGGTGCGGCAGTGCTCACTGTATCCTGGGCCACGGCAGGATAGGCCCTGGACAGAGGGGGGGTGGAGGGACCACAGGGCCCCCAAACTCTGGAGGGTCACACAACCACTAGTGAGCCATCGGGCTGAATGTGGGCTCTGAGGGGTTTCTCACCATGACAACGACTGCACTCTTTTTTTTAGTTTGGTTCCATCACTGAAGTACAGGTAGGAGTCAGCAGCTGGAGCAGCTGGAGCAGGATTACTGCCTCTGTACTTCACAGAGCTACATGGATTATTGAATGAGCCTAATTCGTTCTACAGATAAAAGCATGCTCGGTATTGTGCCAACTGACATGCGTCACATGGAATGATGACTACAAGTTCACATTTAAAATTTCTTAAAGCAGACATGCGGTAGTGATTGTTGCATGTTTTAGCCCGTTTACTACGGATCACACACAGTGTGCATCACTGTACTTCACCGCTGAGCATTCTCCAAAGCAGCTAGCAAAGTGGTAGCATTAGCAATGCTTTCCTATTTCCTATTTAATTCACTATGCTATGACAATAAACTGAGGTTTGTGATCCATCGCAGTGAACATCACGGCTGCTTTTATTTTTGTCCGAGTTGTTATGCCGATATGCAATTAAGTTTTCAACTGACGACTATTTCGTAATTGCTTAATCTACTTTAAATGTTCTAGAGTAATGGAGTAGAAAACCGAGTGCATCTCTCTATTCAGGACTGTGGAACCAGTGAGGGTGTGACATCTTAAAGAGAACCTGTGCAGATTCATTCTGTCAAGCTACTGAATGACACAGACGAATCAGGACAGCTCTATTCAAGATTTGTTTCCATTTTATCAAAATGTCAGAAAGGTTTTAGAGCTATACGTTGACATCTTAATGTGGCTTGTTCTGTCCAAAAACCCAAATAAATTCCCTTCACAATTATATGCCCAAGTATTATTATTCTGGCAGATTTAGCGGATTACATTTCTTTTTACCCAAAACATCAGCCTGCACTTAGACCTGCATTACCCCCCCGATGGTTACTAAACGCTTCCAACAATAAAACAGGAACTGATGGATTACAAGTTGTTACTGCCTGGGAGTCACGACAAAGGGAATCAAAACCCTAGTTGTCATGTGACGGCGTGCTTTGGAAAATTGTCGGCAACAGTAATGTAAACAAAATGTGATGTCATAAATGAGCCAAAACATGTGAAGTCACTGGTACTGTGTGGTGTAGTGATGTCACCAGGTCAGAAGACAACATGCATCCTTCTGGCTCCTCAACACAAAACACCATGGATGCTGTTCAACCCTTCAACATGCAGCGCTGATCAAAGCACTGGACTGTACCATGTTTGAGCCCGTTTACTACGCGTCACATTGGTTATCTTCACATAGCTGCAGACCATGTGACTGTCTCTAG
This sequence comes from Leptoclinus maculatus, assembly GCA_032191485.1. NCBI lineage: Eukaryota > Metazoa > Chordata > Actinopteri > Perciformes > Stichaeidae > Leptoclinus > Leptoclinus maculatus. Next base: position 40,346,244 of record JAVDOI010000002.1, on the reverse strand, counting down.
AAGTGAGCATGCTGTAGGAGAACCAGTGGACTTCAATGGCTACAACGGTTTGGAGTGCTTTGGATCAGCAGTAATGTAAAGAGCTTGTGATTTTGTCATGAATGAACTAAAACATATAGAGCACTACATGTCATCCCATCTCTGCAGAGTTCAGACAGTTGTAACTCCAACAGGACATGCTGGAGCTCAGCGTGCAGCATGTCAGGAGGCCATTCAATGCTGAGGTCATGTATGGAATACAACACGTTGCTTCTTATTCTTCATTTATTGCGGGACTTCATTGTAAACATGCTAACACTTGATATGCAGTCGACCTCAGTCCGTGTAGTAACATTGCGATCACAAACCATGATGTGAGAGTTGGATGTTCTCCCTCTCTTGTTTAGTTGAGTGAGTGCTGTCTGTTTCTGGTTTAAAGTTTAGTGACCGATGCTGACGGAGCATGTTGCATAAGACTGATTATATTATGATGGTATGATCAGGGCCCTGTTCTTCATATGTGGAGAACTTCATTAACTTGATCAGTGAAGCCACATATGGAGGCCGTGGGTCTGGGTAGCCATGAGACCAGTCAGACTTGTGGCTCTGCCTCAGATTACAGATCCTTGTTGATGATGAGACCTCACTGACGGAGCGTTGGTGTCTGTCACTTTAAAACCCTCTGCTGCTTTCATTGCTCCATCTTTAGATGAATCCATTGTATCCACTGGACAATCCTAGAAACAATGACTTTTAGTTTATTTCGTTGCACAGGGTGGTAGTGAGTGAAGTCAGGCGGGAGATGGGGGTCGGTGACCACACCAGTGTGGACAACCTTTCTGTTAATGCACCATTAGGTTGACATTCAGTACAGGTGCATGTGGGTCATCATTTGACTGTCTACACTCTATTCAAAGACTGAGGCTGTGTGTGCGCTGCAGGATGACTGACTGAGGTAACTGGATACAGACACAGTGTTCTATGATCCGAGTTCTTCTCAACAGGACAGGTGGAGGTGCATGACTGCTGCCTCAGGCTTTGTACTCGTGTCTCAGCTATGACCAAAACGTACCGGATACAGACTCCATCATCACCCTCATCCTCTGCAGTTTCAGACCATGTTTAATATGTAACAGAAGTGTGAAGCACACCACGCTCTGTGCTATCTCTTCACAGTGACATTGTTACATATGTACATTGTTCTTGTACTGGTACTGCACCTTTCTGTATATACTATTAAGCATAATGAAAGCAGGTTTAATGTGAATTAAAGTTTTAAACTGATTAAAGTGGCCTCCATGTGTGTGTTGTGTATTACATAGGAGTATGACCCTAAATGGTCATGAATCAGCGTGTGAACATCTTTTATTTCTGCTGACCTAAAGACTGGTGATGGTTTTAAAAAGATGAATCCATGTCTTTAGCTGCAGTACAGCATAAATATTACAAACGGATTCTGTGATCTTCAACTGGATCACCAACCGAACAGCAACATCTGGCTCATGACCCCGGAGGTTCTCCTGGCGTCAGGTCGGGGGGGCAGTTGGTGTGTGGTCATTTGATTGTAACGGTTTTGAATGTGTGGATATTACTGTAGCACAACATCACCGACATGAGGAGAAGTCAGCTAATAAACAAATATGCAATCAATATCAACAATCAATATGTCATGCAGGATTTCAGAAAGATGTGTAGGAAATGAAAAACAAGCAGACGTCATAAAAGAGCATATGTATTGAGCCGGTGCTATGAATGAGATGTACAGTAATGTACAGTAACTGCTCATATAAAAGCTTTCCTTACTCCGATACAAACAATGAATGAAAGCACGGTGGCACCTTGTTCATGTTAAATGTTTGTGTGCACAAATGACAACATTTAAATTACAAATCTAATTTTATTGTCTGAAAATACATCAATACTGTAATAGATGAAAAATGAAATAAAGAGGACAGCCAAGAGTGTTCAGTACACTCTTAACATAACAGCCATAATAATGAGATGGAAAGGGAGACAATGTGCACCAGACTTTATTACCTGATTTGAGTTTGTTTCAACCTTTCATGAAACCTCTTAGTCAACTATTGACCAAGAAAAAGAGACATTTTGTTTTCATTAGTAACAATATCAATCAAAACATTACTCAAATGATAGTTAAATGGCTGCAACGAACAATTCTTTTCTTGACTTTATTTGGTGTGTAAGATGTAAAACAACAGAGAAATGTCCCTCACAGCTGAGATATTGGAACTAGGAAGTCTTTGGCATTTCTACTAGAAGCAAAATGAGTGATTTCCTGCCATATCTCTTCCTGTTTGTAGTTGTAGAACATTCTATAGACAACTACAGAGGGCTACTTGAGCTTTGGTGAGGCTCAATGCTGCTCGAACACTTCCTGGTTCATCGTCGCTTGTGTTACATCACAAAATAGAAGTGCAAAGGATGTTTACAGTGTAGATCTGACAGCATTCTCTGCTTACTCGGATACTCAGGCTTCAGCCGGTGGGCCCTCCAGAATCTGAGCTATCGAGAGCAAACAGCGACTTGCCCTCGATGCCAACAGAAACAGATTTGTTCCGCTGGGCAGTTTTAGTTTGACGCTGTCACCACCGACAACCCAGAGAGTGTGTCACTACTATGCATGAACGTTGTGGTCCTCACTGGGACAGAGGTGGGCTGAAGACCTTCAGCAGGATCCACAAGATAGTGGTAAAGAGAGACCCGTCGTTGTCATTCTCATTGAATGCTCTGCCTCTGAAGAAGAGTGAGAGCAGCTGATCAGCAGGCAGCCAACAATGTGTAGAGCTGGAACATCTTCACATCTCACTCTGGGAATTCAAGATCTACTTGGACCAAACCAGAGCCTGTGATGGTTGAACAGTGGAAAGACTAACCAAGAAGCGTTTGGTGAGTGTTATTCTGTATCCGTGTTTTACGACGAGTTAACCAGGTTAAGACTAGTTCAGTGTAAAAGAGAAACTTGAACATGTCGGCACAGCCAGAAGGAGATCAATGAAGAAGCTGTCTGGAGTTGATTTCCTCAGTGGACTACATTTACAACCAGCAGTGATTGGACGTCCACATAAAAGGTGGAGAATTGTCCCGTTCAATAAGCAATCCACTATCAAAATAGTTGCAGGTAACTTTTCTGTCGACTAATCGGTTATTCCAGCCCTGAATATGCAATTTCATGTTCATGTTCAAGACAATCTGACATATAGTTTCATGTCATAATGGAGCGTTCTGGAGTACATGGAAGAATCCTTGATATTCTAATTTGGTCATACATCATGTGCACACAGTTGGACAATTACATCTCAAGAAGATCATTTAATTACAATATTGTTCCACATCTTACAGGTAAGCAAACGTAGCCATGTTTTTATGAATAAATGGATTAGAGGCGTATGCTATAAAGAGAATGTGGTTAAATACATTACTGTTGAATATAAAGCATGCTATTGTGCACTAAAACCAGCATATTATCTTTGTACCTTTAAATCTAAAGCATGGTAAGGAAGATAAAGCCCATAAAAATGCATACGTGTGGAGAAAAGTTCAGTTTGAAACAAGCAATATCATAGCAGAGGAAACACACATGAAGTAAAAAACGACACACGAGAATGTGCTGCTGGTATTATGTGTCACTGAAAACCTCTAAACGGATACTTTCTGATATATATAAAGTACTGTATGCCTCTGGAACACCGTTATATAATTATAGTATTTAACTATCACAGCTGACTGCAATTAGACGCTTGTTCCAAAGAAATACTGTACATCAAAGCAACCAAAGCATTTCATTCATTTAGTCCTCGGTCTCAAAATACACATTGTATTTGTAAGTGAGACACGTTGGACGTCTTATGGCTTCAGTAGGTGTAGTGCGAGTGTCTCCCAGCTCAGCCTCTCAGTGACACTGACCTTCTGTTCATCAGTGATGTCACAGGTGAGCCGTGAGCAACACATAAACATGACTCAGCACGATCAGACAGGAAACAAAGCGGTGCTGCACTTTGTGTCATATTTTACAAATGTCTCTCTCTCAAGCTGCAGTTGAACTAAAGGAGAGCTGGGAGACATTTAATGGGACTTTGCCTTAAGATGGTGGCCAAAGACAAAACCCAAATCCAAGCCTCAGAACAGACACTATGGTGAAACTGCACTCCACGTGATGGAACCGTTCACTTAATACGGACGTCTTTATGAAACTCCTCTACACAGAGCCTGAACAGGTTCCTTGTCGCTGCAGTCAGTGAGGATTGTGTTCCTTCAGAAAACCTTTGTGAGCCTTTTGACCGGACCATCAGGGGCACAGTGAGACGTTGGTCTGTCCTGAATCACAGCTTCGTCCAGTCCCTACAGTTTCCTTTGACCAGGTCGTTTCTTTTCTCCTCGTGGTGATGCCTACAATTTCAGATAATGCAAGCTGTGAATTTGGTTCTTTTCTTCACACCCAGAATGCACCACAGGCAGTCACCTGGTCTGATGGTGAATCATGACAGAAGTAGTCCCTCAGGACAAGAAATACAACGCAACAATAAAAAGCAACAGAGTGATTCTTTCTCTTCTTTGAACGTTCATGGCTCCTTTTATTACTGACCACCATTTGAGTAGTGGTTTACTTTCTGATACTAAACTTTGTACTGCGATCCATGTGAACAACATTCAGACTGAGGACACATCAATAGTGTTGAGCATAAAGTGACAGGAGTAAAACTTCGATGAGTTTGTGATGAAGGTGCAATACAATTGTTTAGTGACACTGCAGAGCCCAGAGGTGCAGAACAGCGTCCCGCTGGAGGAGGCCTGGTACCGCTGGACTGATGTCGACTCCTCAACACTCTGCGTCTTCTCTGCGTCTGTGGAAAAGACAGAGCTCTCTTAATAAGCAGCTCTTCTGAACAGCAGAGCTCCAACATGTACAGAGGCTGGTGCAGTGCCATTGGACTTCTGGAAACCTGGACACTGCCCTATGACACATATGAACTCATCAAATGAACTACAGGAGGCTGGTTTTCTCCACATTGCGTTGGATCATTTTTAGTCTTAATTGAGCAGTTTTGGCCATCATTTCTATCGGTAACTACTACAGTTTGTTGACTTCAGGTGAGCTCTGTTTTTGGTCACTGCTTGGTGTCAGACAACCAATCAACGGTCCTCTATACATCCAAATGTAAAGAGGGAACCGTATAAGGGTACACGGTATGTTATAGTAGGCTGTAACTCTGATATGAAGAGTGAAGCAGTGGGAGAGCTCTGTGAATCCTTTCATTGTGTGGTTCCTGCTGGTTTCACAGCACTCAGACAATGTCACACTCCTTTCTCTATGGTAACACATTCTAAATAGATGAAGAAGGCCTCACTGTGTGCGAGTATGTGAATGCGTGTTCCTCTTACAGTATCTCAATTAGAAACATAGAAACGGTCATGCATTAAGGCCCTGTGTCATATCAGTTGATCCCAGCCTGTAATCAATATAGAAAATACAGCAACATGTAAAGCACACTGGCCTTCTGTCGGGTGTCGGACACACAAAGAAGCCGAGAAGGTCGACCAGTCTGTAAGTCTGGTATCATTGTGATCGCTAGTAATCGGACTAAAGAAAGATATTCTGCATATTCTGGGCACAAAGAGCTAGCAGAGGACTTATTGCCAAATAAAAAGAATTAGGTATCAGTATCAATCAGCACAACTTACTCAACTGTGGCCAAAATGAGGGTGGGACTATTTTTATATAACACATCTAACCACTCAGTTCACTATAGAAACGAGTCAAAGTCTGGCATTCAAAATCTTACAGAAGTAAAAGAACAGATTGATGTTTTCAAAGAGAAAAGTGCTTGTTCTGCAGAATAACTGCTCTTGTGAGTGATATATTAGAATGTTTTGTATTATAGTTATCAGTGGAAGTAGTATTTTGTGTCACGCTGGAACTATTTAAACTACTTTCTAGTTTATTCTATATTAAAAGACCATCATACCTTTTGAACTTGAAAACTGAACCTGCCAAGTAAGTAGTTAGTGATATACCTCTCACATGGACTTTTGAGGCCAATACTGATATTGATAGCTGGGAATATTTCATATATGGTAATGGTATATCAACAAATACTAATAAACATAGACACAATAAGCCAATTGTGTTGCTCCTTTGTTTGGCTCAAGTACGTGTATGTGTCAGATACATGTAGTGGAGGAGAGGTACAAAGAAGGGTTCACACTCAAAGTTGTACTCTAATAGTACATGAAGACTAAAGGACAGCTGGAATCTCTCTAAATGTCATACACAATATTCATTAAATCCTTTGTAGAGGAAATATTGGTTCATGTATTATAGTCACTTATTATTATTACTATGGCCCATGAGCAGGGCTCATCGTGGCCTCCAGACCTTCATCACAACACCTGAGGAAGCTGCAGATTGAGCCCAGCTGACCTCAGCTAAGCTACCTGCACTGACCATGCTGTCTGTCTACTCACCTACTCCTGCTGTAGTGATCGAAAGCTCGGAGGTTTTTGGTTTGGGACTTTTTCAAATTTTCAAATTTTAAATTTTAAAAACGTATGCATTCATAAAACCCAAACACGACTGAAAACACATATAGCAGGTGTTCAAATGTAACCTGAATATCACATGAGATGCATGAAGGGGCTTACCTTAGATTTAACTTGTCTTCACCTTGTCCTTAGCAGACACAAGCTTTTCTTTAGGTTCCCCACTGTCTTTCATGTCTTCGTTCACCGTGGCCTCCTCATCATAGTCTTCTTTTTCTTCCTCTACGCCGAGGATCACACTCTGACGAACACTGACAGAGATCACCAAAGCCTGGATGATGCCATAGATCAAAGCAAACTGAGGGAGATACTCCTGGATCAACCAGAGTAGTCCTGCCATTCCAACTGTGGAGACAAAAAACATGGCCATACCGTGGAACCACAGCCTCAGAGCTCCCTGGACCCCCAACACCTCCAGGATCAGCTTGGCAGGGGGGGACACGGTCCACAGAAAGCCAACGACAAACAGATCAAACAAGTGGCGGAGGAAGTTGAAAGAGATGTCGTAGTGCTCTGGAAGGATTTCCACCTTCAAGCTGTGCGCAAAGATTCGGAAAGGAGATGTCAGCTCAGAGGAAGGAGGCGTAGGAGACGGAGGAGGCGTTCCGTAGTCAGAAAAGTCCCCATCAACATCACAGTCACACACATCTCCACTCAGACCATCACGTTTCCTTCGTCTTAATCCACTTGGTTCTGTTTTCCTTGGCCACGAAAGGTAAGACGTTGGGATATATTTATTCCACCATGTAGAAACATGCTCTGAATTTGCGCTCATCTCCTGTTTCCCAGCGCTGAGGACTTCTATTGCCATGGGCGGAAGCTTCTCCTGCGCCTCCCAGTACTCCTCTGCTGGACTACTTTGGTCATTGTGACGCCTCAACCCTCCCCAGATCCAAGAGGTCCACCCCCCTGTGCCGTGATTGTGGCCCTTGGTTATCCCCGGTGTGGTATTCTCTGACACTGCACTGCTGCCCCATGAGCGCACCCACCCCCATGCTCGGCCTACCACAGCTGTCATGCTTTCTCTGAGCGTGTTGGAGTTGAATTGAAAGTGAAGACACACAGTTTTCAGCTCCTCTCGCTGACGTTGTCCCGGCAGATCTGTGAGCTTACTGGAAAAGCATGCATGTACTGTCGGTTCAGTTGTAAAGTTGTAATACTTGTTCACAAGGATTCAGGCCTAGGCACATACGTCCTCAAGCCATAGACACACCTGTGGGTGTGTTTGAGCAGCTCAACAGACAGAGTGACACCTCCTGCTTACAATGCTCTTAATGAAATGACAGCATTTGTAAGTCAGGCTTCTCGTCTACATGTCTTTAGTTTAACCTGGCAACCATTGGAGCCACGGTTGCTTTCAAATAACTCAAAGTCACCGTAGAATATGCTCAATGAGCAGGTTAGCACCGGCTAGTTCCCAGTGTTGAGTTGACTTTTTAAACGTCAACCGACTACAATTAACGTCATTGTTTGACAAACTTGTTCAACTTTTCAGTCTTTCGGAACACATTGCTTCAGTCTTCACACCTGCAAATCAAACAGAAGAAGCGTTAACGTTAGCTGAACCGTCTGCCCAATCACACGTCAACGTGAATAAGAGTTAGCTAAGTTCCACGTCTTCATAGTCGTGCAGGGTTTTAACGTTACTAGAAGACAGGTTGGTTAGCAACTAACGTCAGCTGGCCAAACCTTTACGAACACATTTAAGGAAAATGTTTGTCGAGTTTTGGGTGTGTCTCAGCTAATATAAATAAATGCTTACCTTCAACTACGTTAGCTTGAGTTTTCCGTCAGACCGTAAGCTAGCCCTCTTTGTTAGCATCAAATAAGTCGGCACACAGACCAAGTTGCTCAACTTCTGGAGGCCGTGTTGGAAACACACTGACGGGTTTATCGTTTGGATTTAGCTTCCAGATAAAGCTCACTAACGACGGGTATTTCTACCACTGACGGTGCTGCTAACCAGCAAGAAAAGGGTAACGTGCACCGGAACGTTTATCGTTAACACCACCTAGCTAATTATGAGAACAAAGACGGACTACCGGTTAGGTGTCATCCTTCAAAATAAAACGTAACGATACTTGATCGTCTAACTTAGTTCATGCGTATGCTCTTTACTAAGTTCCGTGTTTTCAACACATTCCAAGCTCAGACATGTGGCCGTAGTCTTACCCGCTCTCATTTACTTTTAAGCCAACAGTATTTTTGATTGCGGGTGTAGCCTCAAATACATGTTAAGCGTTAGAAACACGAGTCAACCAGGTGATTACATTACAGCTGGTTGGTTTTATAGTCTTAACCAAACAGCCCTCCTTTAGTAACTGCACTGCCTTAAATTAAAGTTAGAAAACCTGCGAGCATTTCTAAAAATGCACAATATCTCATGCTGCCCAACAGTCTGAGGTACTTGTACACTGGAGGATCGAGTCACTCTAGCTACCAACTGGATGAGGTTTGGTACTTCAGCTGCCTCATGTAATCTACCGCCATCATTCAGGATGTTAATAGGCTTGTATGTACAAGTCACAAGTTTGTATTCATTTTATATGTTGACTGGAGAGAAACGTTTTTTCAACTCCTCTGTATGTTCGGTACATTGAGAATTGACAATAACGCTGACTTTGAAGTTGTAATGCAGCAGTTAGTTACAAAACTAACACAACTCCATAATTGTGTAGTACTGGAGTCTATGTCCTGTCTTTTTATTGTAATAAACCTGCCTTCACTGGAAAAAAAAGAGAAGAAACCCAAGTCCTTTTCAACCATTTATTTGAAACGTCTTCAAATACATCCACATGTCAAGGGTTAGAGGAAAGAGCCCGTTTATTTATATGAACAGTGACAGTTGATGCTTGGTTTCCTTGATGACTTGGTATGGACCGTCTTTGACCGTCTAGGCTGCTACTTTAAACACCTGGTGAGTACAGAGACGACAGCATCAGAACAGTTCTCATGGTCACAGTTTGTACTGACAATCGGTAGTATGCATGCTCAGTGCACTGTGAAAGAGCATCATGTATAATCAGAGACTCTAGTCTAGTGAATCATCACAGTAGCATATTGTTCTCATAGTACATCATTCATCAGTCCTGGCCCTCACCATGGCTGCAGGCCTCTCACTGAAGGCAGGAGAGAGCCCGTTTATTTATATGAACAGCGACAGTTGATGCTTGGTTTCCTTGATGACTTGGTATGGACCGTCTTTGACGCTTGCAGCCGTTCAGGAGCGCCATCCACCGTCGTACCTGACAACATAGAAATATCAGTGACCAGTGTTTGGCGTCCACAAGCTCCTCAACAGAAGCTCAAGCAGTCCGAGTGTCTCAGTGCGCTGCGAGTAGACATCAGTACATCAGTAGAACCTTAACTGAATCATCATAGACCAGACAAAAGCTTGAAGCCCCATTTGATGGCCCTAACCAAGAGTTGTACACATCATTAAGGCATTAGTCAATATTACAGCGGCTTATAGCCCAGACACTTCTGCTGCTGCATTACCTGAAAAATGAAACCATCATTGGGCTGAACTTTGAGACGTTGGTGCTTGCAGCTGTTGGTTTGACTCCTTTCGGTCAGTGTGGTGACGAACTACAAGGCAAATAAATGTGCATCAATATCACCACATGGCAGAACAACAACACGTTCAGGGACCACACACACGTTTGGATGTTTTACCCTTTTACTGCAATCAAGTAGTTTTTACCAAAGAAACTAGTCTGTATGGTTCTGGAGAACTGGGTCAGTTTCATTGGAATAAGGTGGCAGCAGAATGCAGATTTACTCAATACAATGTAAACAGGCATACGGGTAAGTAAGACTGTTTGTGAGCCAAACTGAGTTTCTAGTGAATAATAAGTGCCATTACTCAAGTGATGCAGTACAAACATTAAGGCCATCAGTCCTTAGATTTGTATCACACCACCATAATGCCTTTCATAAAAGCAGACATGTTGTAATGATCAAAAGAACGTTTCATGCTTCTCCATATGGATTCATGATGTAGAATAAAATAGGTTGCGTTGTAGAGGACAACTATGAATTGTCCAGCTGTTCTATGATTTGCAGTAAAAGGGGTAAAACACAACACCAGTGGTGTAGTTATGTGGTCAGTGCACTGTGAAAACATCTCCATGCTTTTGTCAGAGACTCTAGTCTATGAAATCATCATCCCACATGGAACTACAGAACAGAGGCTTTTAGCTCCCAGACTTACCTAGAGAGCAGTCTCCATCTAGGCTGCTACTTTAAACACCTGGTGAGTACAGAGACGACAGCATCAGAACAGTTCTCATGGTCACAGTTTGTACTGACAATCGGTAGTATGCATGCTCAGTGCACTGTGAAAGAGCATCATGTATAATCAGAGACTCTAGTCTAGTGAATCATCACAGTAGCATATTGTTCTCATAGTACATCATTCATCAGTCCTGGCCCTCACCATGGCTGCAGGCCTCTCACTGAAGGCAGGAGAGAGCCCGTTTATTTATATGAACAGCGACAGTTGATGCTTGGTTTCCTTGATGACTTGGTATGGACCGTCTTTGACGCTTGCAGCCGTTCAGGAGCGCCATCCACCGTCGTACCTGACAACATAGAAATATCAGTGACCAGTGTTTGGCGTCCACAAGTTCCTCAACAGAAGCTCAAGCAGTCCGAGTGTCTCAGTGCGCTGCGAGTAGACATCAGTACATCAGTAGAACCTTAACTGAATCATCATTGACCAGACAAAAGCTTGAAGCCCCATTTGATGGCCCTAACCAAGAGTTGTACACATCATTAAGGCATTAGTCAATATTACAGCGGCTTATAGCCCAGACACTTCTGCTGCTGCATTACCTGAAAAATGAAACCATCATTGGGCTGAACTTTGAGACGTTGGTGCTTGCAGCTGATGGTTGGTCCTCAGATGCACCCATCTTCAGTCAGCCTGAAACAGCAGGAGAGTTCATTTCTATTACTCAGTCAAGGGTTGTAGTTCCCTTCTCGTGAAAGCATTTTAAATTAAATATACATCTGTTGCAGTTTAATAAAAAAAAGCAGGGACACTGAAACAACATCAGATACTGTAAGTTACTTGTATTGCATACAGATGTACCCGTGATATAAATATTAGGGGAGACTAGTGAGCAGAGAATAATTTAAAATTCTAGTAAAATCGTCGTGTAGTCTGGAGAGTTTAGAGAAAATAAAAAAGTAAATTTTGTTTTGAAATGGCATGGGGTCATTGGTATTTATAACCTGTATTCCTACAAACTTGGGTTACAGACTAGCCAGGAGGATCAGTTAAAGTATTTCTGTACAATGGCGACCTCACTTTGGAGCCGCACTATATAAATTACTTTTCATATTTATCTCAGTAATATAAACAAATGTGTAATAAAACTAAATTAGTTTCGAGGATTATTTTGGAATATATGCCACTTAATTCAGATAACTGTCGCCTCTTATTTAACTACCACATTAACGTTCGTAATGCACTCAAACATGCATCTAATGAAGGACTGCGTCTCTGAAAACTGCAGCCGTTAACGTGGCATTTCTCTTAACGGTATAATAACCACCGACTCACTGTATTCAGCCACCTCCAAGCCTGGTTCTCCCGGAGTTCCTTGGGCAGTCTTCATAGCAGTAACTCATCGAGGAGCCTCATTCTCTACTGAGAGAACCAGGAGCTCGCAGTTATCCTCCTGCCTCGTGGTCTTCTCGCAGGGCCATGTGCTGCGCGTGGAAGAAGCACAGCTGACGCTGCTCTTCTTCCCTTTTCATAAAGGAAGTACGTCATGAGCCTGAAACGCACGTAAGTAATATACTCACAGTGTTTCACGTTACCTTCCATCGTTTCTTTCTAAATATCGAAATCTGTGAACAGTCCGGATGACTAGAGTTCACATCCTACTGTGTAAAGCGCCGCCAGAAAGAGAATGAACCAACGTCCGGCCAGGGTCTATATACACTGGTCCACAGCACCCACGTGATTTAGGTGTCCCCAATAATGCCTGTTTGTGCAAATTATACAACGGTCTATGTACAATATACCATGGATTAAATGTACATTTCAACAAAGAGAAAGTACAAGAACAACTTTAATACAAAAGGACCATTAATGTATCATTACTATGGACATATGTTTTTTCCCCCTTTTCGGGTACTTATAAAGTAAACTAATTTGAAGTCTTAAGATGTTAATTTTAGTAAATTTCTTATCAATTTGAGGACAATTTCATATGAATCAGAAGAAAGGGTCGAAAGGGAATACATATAACACTTACAGATATGAGCCGCAACAAAAACTAAAGCTATCTGTCTTTGACTATTCATCCAAAATGTAAACTTGGCTGTATGAACCAATGGAATTGTATCTATTTGAGCTGTGGTTTGTGGGTTTTTGTGGAGGACCTTTTTGACAGGGTACTCAAGCTCAACTCTGAAGCCGGATGGAGCTATTCATTGGCTACTTTTCAATATTTTAATTATTGTACAGCAAAGGCAAGCTTATTGTAGTGATTGAACTACAAGTACCACCAATCGTTTCGCCTTGTGGATGCCAGGTTCTCTTGGGTTAGCCGGGAAGCAGCAGTTTGAGCACTACGCCCTCTGTGGGTTTTACAACTTGTATCTGGCAACACACTCTCACTGCTGCTGTCGTCACACTGAGGTCAGGTAGACGGAGCGAAGATGGCGACCGCCTACCAGAGATATAATTTGTAAGTACATATAATATAGTGAATCGTTTTTAAATCGTTCTTTTCTAAGTCTGATAAAAAACAAACGAGAGGCAAAGCTCACGAGTGAGGGAAAGCAGGAGCTGGAGTTCACACGTAGCGCTAGGTTAGATGACACAGCGGCTGGTCAGGTTAGAACAGGAACCAGTCAAGTTTCACTCAACACTCACTGTGAAGGAAACATGTTGGCATCTTTATGAACACTTGGCAGGAGGTGTATACGGCTGACCATGTCTTATATCGCCTAACGCTCCAATGAACGGGTGTGTTTAGTGCGAACACGGTGGCACAAAGTTAGTTCGTTAACCTAGCTAGCAGCAGATGTTTGTTTGACGTTCTGGGTTAATAATCTATAATCAGGATATTTCGACATTTCCTTTCAGGGGTGTCAATGGGACTGTTGTTTCTGACACATTGCTTTGAAACGTAACGTTACGTTCTTACACTCACATGACTCACGGACCAGCTGTCTGTGGACCGAACACTGACATCTGGTGAAGCTAAACGTTAGCTGTCGCCAGCTAAGTTCTAACTTTTCTGAAAGTTGACAGAGCTCTCTGTACTTTTCCAGACACACGCCCTGTTCAAACCATACAGTGTATGTAACGTTACATATAGCTACAGACTACCGTCGGTGCCGTGTCAGCGGTAACGTCACTGTTCATTGACAGGATACCTGTTTGTCTCTGCTGTCACAGTCACATCAGATACACATGGTGAGTTTGTAAAGCTCATTTCTAAACCACAATATATGTTCAAATAAAGGGGTTGTGCATTCCACCCGACACATCCTGGCATTGTGGAGTATGCTTTGAAACAGTATTTACACCATTTTGCAGGGAGATCAACCATACAGAAAACATAATTGAATCGTTGTATGAATATATAAGATGTGAAGATTAAATACTGGCTCATGACCTCAGCATTTAGCTTCGTCTTGGCTCCAACTCTGTTTGCTTTTCTTACCTCACTTTAAAAAGGGGCTCCAGTACAATAATGGCCCTTTGTGACTATGATTACATGATGTACCACAACAAAAACATCAGGATATTCACTGTGATGGATAACTTAAGCAAGTTGTTGTAAAGCACACAAACCGTTGGGCGTGGTCCCTAAACAGTTGGTGTCTCAGTATTATACTGTCTGTTGGTGTAGCACAGGCATGTGAGGTGTGGAAGGCCAACAATAGGGTGTTTGTGTGGTTGTGTCACTACAGCATTACACGTCACATTCTTCTGCTGCAGGGACTTAAAGCTTGGTTACTCAAGTTGTAACAATGATCTCTGGTCCATTTAAAGCTGCAGTTGATACATTTATTGAAAATGACCTTTTGTCTTATTTGCTAAAACTATCACTATATCGTGACCGTAGTGTATATGAAAAAGAAAATCGTGTTCCTCTGCCTCCTTTTAGTGCATTGGCAAGATTCCACTGCACCTGAAGAAATCAACCAATCAGAGCCAAGGAGTCTCTAATATATGTATATCTCAGACAACTCAGTGATTTCTTTGTCTGATGTTGACCCTGTATATTAGTGACTAAAGTAAGGGCGTATGACAACCAAGGACTTAGGTCTGGGCGTTCCTTTGTAATGGAAGCAGGTTTCTGTCGTTAGTACTGTCGAACTGCACATGTCGATGTGTCCTGTAGCTTCTGAAGGCTACGGTGAATGAATGTGTGAATGGTTAGTTAGTCCTGAAGGGCAGGTGGCACCTTGCATGGTTGATGTGGAGGCTAGGTCCGCTTCAGTTACATCCGGTCTACAGGTAACAGCTGCATGATGGGAAAACAGCAACAGCTGCATGATGGGAAAACAGCAACAGCTGCATGATGGGAAAACAGCATCAGAAACATGACTTTTGTTAACCCTCATCCGACCAACATATTTAACATACAAGACTACTGACAAGAATAAACTACTGTGAGAAACAACCATTGTAGCAAAATGGTTATGTATTACTTCTTAAATTATTAGTAGTTTAATTAATGAAATCTGAAGAAAAAAATGTATTAGTTATTTTGATAAAGTGTAATATTGTGTAAAATGGACACAGACAGAGGACTCAATGACAGATGGAGCTCCTTATTTCACCGATAGTGTGTGATCCTTCAAATTAGGACTTGAATGAAGAAGAAAGTGAGAGGAAGAAGGTGTTGGAGATGGCAGGATGGCTCTTTCCCTTTTTAAATAGTAAAGGGTTGGTGGGCAGAATAAAATAATCACTTTCCTCTTGGCTTGGTAGTGGACCACACAAACTCGGCCCAGGGCCCCCTTCAGCTTCCTGATTCCTGTTACGGTCTTGGTGAAGCAGTTTTCAATGAAATGATCACCACACAGAGATAAACATACAAAGATAACATTTTGATTAAACGTTACAACAATCAAGATGTCACTGTTTGCTGCTAGCTGTCTATAATAAAGGGCCAACACCAGGATTCATGTTACCCAAATGCTAGCTAGCTAACTTTTTAGTCATAACATTCTGGTAAACACAATTATCCAAATGGTAGCTGACTAGCTGTACATTTTGGGAACCCGGCTAAAGCGTAACGAGATCTTTCTGGTGTCCCAAGCCTCGTTTTGAAACCAAGATGGCGACGCGTGTGATGGTGTGAATATATGAATCTGAACTATAAACATTCCAAATGTTCCCTTCTGCGGTGTATGTTCATATAATATACCTCACCAGACTGCACCCAGAAGACATTAAAAGTTGTGCATCAATCACAATTCAATTAAACAAATCTGAATAAAACCCATTGTTTTTTTCAGAGCTGATGATGGAAGTAGTTAATGAGCGAGCCATCTCACTTCTTTCTCATCTCTATTAAGAGTTGCACATGCGCAGTACCGATCATACAAGGCGAGCTCTGTAACCAATTATAACTAGGGATACAATGGTGACTGGGTCCGCCCACTTACTGTCACAAGGAATACAGTGCACGAGAAGGTGAAAGTTCTGCAAGCAGGAGAGCAATGATAGTAGTAGTTGTGTTTTAGGGGGTAACAGTAACTCACTCAAAGCATGGTTTTCAATTGCAGGCTATAATATTACTTGAGTCAGCAGAGACAGTCTGCATGTTTTTGTTTCTATAATAGCTGCCTGGCCTCCTGTCACGGGTAGCCTCCCCATATGCTAGTGAGCATCAGTCAGTGGGACTACAAACGGAAACCAGAATGCTTCCGATTCCAGAAGGTTAGAAATAAGTAGTATGGCATGACTCTGTTGTTGTACTGATGGAATCACTGCTGTGGAAATGTATATTGATTCAATTAATAAAGACAAATTAAATTGGGAACAGATTAAAAAAAAGGGGAAATGTATAACTATGAGGAAACATGGCTGGTTCCCAATAAGAGAATGTTCTTGTACCCACATTCTGCATTCACAATGGTATCTTCTTCTGTAAGACATTTCTAAGACATTCCTGTCTTGACTAAGAGAGAGAATCCCAAAGAATTGTCTGTAGCACATTGTGATGCTTGGTGAACCTGAATAAACGTGTTCAAGCTGTTTATCCCTGGATGAAACTCCCTTCTTCTCTCCCAGGCACACAACCCCAGAGAAGTTCTTCATAGAGGCCTGCGATGAGGGGGCTGATGCTGTGCTGGCAATCGACAGGGTCTCAAATGAGATGACCCTCAAAGGTAGAAAGTCTGACAGTTCAATGACAAAGACGCTTTAAGCTCTGGTTGAAAGCTCTCACCACCTTTGAACCCTCGGCTTTAAGCTTTGTTTTCACTCTTCACATGTATTTGCTGCATACTATAGATTTCCTTTGCTCAGAATATATACAAAATTTACTTTACAGCTAACCATCAATTACCATTATCAGGAGCGTGTTTGGTTATCAGGAAATATAAAAAACAAAATTATTGACATCAATAGAATTATTAATGTCAATAAGATTATTAACAATTATTAATAATAACGGGGCACCACCCTGAGATCAGGGACCAATAACCAAACTATAATCAATTATCAACAAACAATCTGCGGTTTGTGGGTGTAGTCTCATACGTGACCAAGCCATGCGAGACTACAAAATGGCGTTTTGGAGAGAAAACTGTGAAAATGGTGGATGTAGTTTCGACTACAAAAATGGCGGAGATAGGACAACCAAAATGGCGGGTGTAGTTTTGTATGTGATCACGCAACGCAAAACTACAAAAACATACTCCTACTCGCATACATATTTCAACATACAGTAAATATCTGTATAAATGGACAAAGGAGAGTCATATGAGAACCATTGGATGGAATGATGGAACTGTCAAGACGTTTACTAATGAAGCTTGATGTTAGATTTATCAAATTCATATTCAACCCTCTCCTAACTCTTGAGCTTCACTACGGACATTTTTGACTTCTTGATTTTGAATTTTTCCATAATTTTGGCTGTGTTTATGCGTATGACATACATATAAGTCTATGATACACTGTGTAGCCAAAATACAGACACTCGGACCCTTAAGGAAAAATAACATTACATTTAGGTACATTACATTTTAGGTATCTATAGGCCCCCTTCTGCAGATGACACCTTCTATGATCAACTCACAGACATCTTGAAAGAGTGCAATCTCAACAAAGAATTAATTCTCATGGGCGATTTTAATGTGAACTGGGGGGATAAATCAAAGAGGAAAAAACAAAAATTGATCACTGAGAGATTTCATCTAGAACAATTAGTAAAAAGCCCAACAAGGATTGCCAAATGCTCCAGTACTCAAATTGACCTGATATTTACTAACAAACCAGAAAGAACAACCAAAAGTTATAATTTAATCACTGGCTTATCGGATCATAACATAACCTTATTTGTGAGAAAACTGACCAAAAATAGATATAGGAACATGGCGACTAAGTCAAAGATCCTACAGTGCATACCTAAAGATAAGCAAGAAGAATTTGCCAGTGAAATTAACAGCTTGACCTGGGACGACATACTATCTTCTGACAAACTGTGTTATGGCTGTAACACCTTTACTCATACAATCAACTCTGTGAGGGAAAGATTTAATGTGGGGATCCTGATAAAATCTAAAATTAAAAATAATCTACCCTGGTTCAATGAAAATCTGTGGAAGCTGATGAAGACTAGAGATGCTGCACTAAGAAAGGCAATTACAACTAGAAGGGACACTGACATGCTGATCTATAAAGGTCTAAGGAACAAAGTTACCCAGGAGCTAAGATTGGCTAAATCTCGCTTTTATCTCAATATTTTGAATGAGGCAAAAGGAAACAGCAAATTGATCTGGAAAAATATCGATAATCTCACAAGGAGGGACCCAAGATTTTTAGGAGATTTTAAACTCAAAGTACGAGGTGAATTAATTGATGATCATCTTGCGTTTGCTTCTGTCTTTAATAATTTTTTTCTTGATTCTGTAAATGAGCTAGGAAAAAAGTTTACAAAAAGGAAATTGGACATCCTTCCTACGGATGCTGCAGGCCAGGTTTTCGAGATCTTACAGACTAACGAGTTACAAGTGAACAAAATCATCAGCTCCTTAAAAAACTCCAAATGCAGAGATGCTTTTCAATTTGATAGCATGTTTGTGAAATCTCACAATGATACTTTAACTCCCCCTATTGCTCATTTAATTAACTTGTCTTTTAAACACAGCTCTTTCCCTGATGACTGGAAATGTGCCATTGTCACACCTATTTTTAAATCTGGAGACCGCCTTGAAGCCAGTAACTATAGACCGATAAGTATACTGCCAGTACTGTCAAAGATTGCAGAGAAAGTTGTCATTGAGCAACTTACAACTTTTCTTAATACAAGCACTTGTGGTCTACATCGTATGCAGTTTGGCTTCAAAACAAATCATTCCACCGAAACTGCTACATTGCACTTAATAGAGCAAATTAGATCAATGCTCGATAAAGGAGGAGTAGTTGGTGCTGTATTTTTAGATCTACGCAAAGCTTTTGATACAGTCAATCACGATGTGTTAATATTGAAACTCTCTGCGTTCAATTTTTCACCTAGAGCACTGGCATGGATGTCTTCTTATTTATCAAATAGGAAGCAATGTGTTAAAATTGGTGACACACTGTCCAGCAACCTGACATGCACAATGGGTGTTCCACAAGGGTCAGTGTTAGCTCCCCTATTATTTAGCCTATATATTAATGATCTCCCTCAACAGTGTCATGATGTAGAAATGCAAATGTATGCGGATGACACTGTTGTATATACACATGCAAAAACAGCTGAGTTAGCAGCTGCAAAGCTAACAATTGCGTTGGAAAGGATCACACACTGGCTCGATCAATCATGTCTGACTCTAAATGTAAATAAGACAAAAGGGATGTTTTTTTCTAAAACCATCAGACAACCTCCTGATGTTGACATTCTCATCAACGGAGAAAGGCTTGAAATAGTCACTGATTTTAAATATCTTGGTGTGGTACTAGATCAAAATTTGACATTTAAGAAACATGTAAAGAAAATGGTTAAAACCATAAAATACAACCTAGCTAATTTTAGACACATTAGAAACTGTCTCTCTCTAAATGCAACAAAGATATTCATGCATGCCATGATCCTTTCTCACATGTCCTACTGCATTACATGTTGGGGGCAGGCTGGTGAAACAGCTATAAGACCTCTCGAGTCATTATATAAGCAAACAATAAAAACTCTGGACAAAAGGCCGTTGCACTTTCACCATTGTAGGGTATTGAAGAAGCACAATCTACTGAGCTTTGACAATTTCAGATTGTTCTCTAATCTGTGCCTGGTCTATAGACTTTTAAATGGTTTGGCCCCTCCTCCACTCCGTGACTTTGTATACACTCGATCAGTAACTTCCATTAGATCAGCAAGAATATCCTCTACACCAGATTGTAAAATACCATTTTGCCGCACTACTTTTGGACAATCAGCCTTCTCTGTAAAAGCAACACATCAGTGGAACACCCTGCCTGAAGGTGTGAGGAGCTGCAGCTCTATTAGCACTTTTAAATCCATCTTAAAAAGTATTTTAAAAACTGCACACACTGACCTCAATTATTGTGGTCTTTCTGACTTGGTTTTATTGACAAACATTACTTTTTAATGTGCTATTTGTGTGTAGCGTTGTAGTGGGTGTTTTGTATGTTTTTTATGGTATATCTTTGTATTATGTCTTCTCATTTTACTGTGTTATTGTCTTGTCCTTGTTTGACCTGCCAAGGGACTGCAGATGCAAATTAGCCTAAGCTAGAATCTGGTACAGTGCATCGAATGGTGACATTTATGTTTAAACTGTACATGGTCCCTTTCAAATAAAGATTGAAATTGAAGGACAAAAATGTCCCACTGAAACCCGGTTTAACTTGTGAACCGTTGCGGTGCTTTCCCAGGTAAAAAAGATGTCCCCCCCTCAGCGATCACCAGACCTATATGTGGCATCATGGGAACCATCCGCCTGGTAGCAGGTAGGTACCGTGGTGTTGTCAGTGCTTTGTTAAACATGTCTTTGAAGCCTGTGCGGTAAAACAGCTTTGACTGCCCACTTCCACCACACAGGGATGTACCTGATAGTCATCACCAGGAAGAGGAATGTGGGCAGCCTCCTGGGCCACGCTGTGTGGAAGGCTGTGGACTTTGACGTGATCTCTTACAAGAAGACTGTGCTGCATCTCTCAGAGATCCAGGTCAGCAAGACTGTTCTCTCAAAATCTGCAAAAGACAATGCTTCTAACGGTCTACACTATACATTGAGCTGCAGATTCACCCTTTATAAATGTTGGTGCTGGTGTTTACCCATTTCCATGCAGGCACTGCTTAAGTACAACCTGAAGTATTCTTATTTAAAAAAACACTTTTAATGTACTAGCTCTGTCAGAAGAGAAACGCAACATATATTTGAATGATTCCAAAGCTGTCTTAGTCCCAGCTGGCCTGGATCGCAGTTTCCTCTGCTTCCAGGACCAATCTCTGGACTGGACACGATCAAATGAAACTCTTCTGACTCTGGGTGAGATGGGTTTCACAAAACGTTGGTATGTATTTTACTTGAAGGAAGACAGAGGAAGATCAGCTGCTGGAGGTTGTAAATGACGGTGGCCTTAAAAGTATGTTTGAGACAACAACTCTGCTGGTGTTTAGGATTAAAATCAAGGCTGAGTATCCTGAGATCACCACTAAAGCACTGAAATCCCTGCTTCCATTTCACACATCCTCGTTGTGAAGCGGGATGTTCTGCAGTGACAGCAATCAAAACTAAATTATGAAGTAGACTGGACATAAGGAACACACTTCGGGTGTCATTGTCTCCCATTACCCCCAGATGGGAGCGTCTCGTTGCAGAGAAACAAGCTCAGGGCTCCACTGATTCAGCATTATTGTGAGTTGTATTTTGTATGCATTTTATATTTGTTTTCATGCCGATCGTATCATTTTATTTCCTCGTGTTTATCCGCCACACCTTGAAGGCCGGTCCGTGGAAATATTGTCTTACATGAAACCGGTCCGTGGTGCAAATAAGGTTGTGGACCTCTGAGATAGATTACTAGTTCATATTTGTTGATCCACGTTGAAAAATGAATTTGGCCTCTATGAACTCCATTCTGTAAGATCTTTACCTTCTTTCTGAATAACTGTTAGTATAGTAGTATTAGTAGTATAGAATGATCTGCCAAATGCCAACACCTAGAACCCAATTATAGGCCCTTTACAATAACAACTGAAAGTTCTTTTTAAACTTCTCCACCCGGGTCATTTCCTGCTTTCAGTTAATCATAGCCAATTATATCTGCTCTGATGTAATCAATGCTATCTGGGACAAACTTTGGTCTTTCATTTTTTTGAATCATTACATTAGTAACCACTAGCAGTCCAAATTAAACTTAAATTATATTTTCTTATCATTTCTGAACTTGGCTGCCCAATGAGGTCCATGATAGTAGGGCTGGAATACTTTTACTGGTAGTCTTTGATGGTCCAGTACACTATCACACTCTGTTCTGACAACTTGTATGTGTCTGAGTGAGACCTCATGTTTCAGGATCTTTCTTCACACTGTGCTATCTAATTTCAGTGTAGCAGGCAGTGCATTATTCATCTGCTGCTGCCTCTATTCCCTGGTATTCTAATTGAAAGAGCAGCCTTGGCTGAAAACGTTGTGCTTCATGGTAAAACACTGTGTGGAGTGTAGGACTACTAAAGGACTGTAGGTTTTAGTAGCAAGTACAAACTAGTCCAAGTATGAGGACTGGTAGAACAGGACGGCACTGATCTAGTGAGAGGAGTGTAGGAAAGCAGATGGAGTGAGTGAACAGTGGAAGGTGGAGGTGTAACTTCAGTCTCCACTCTCTGTGCTAACTGGCTTAGCAGACACATCCTATTAGCCCAGCAAAGATGCATGACAGTCAGCCCTGTTGGTTTCCTCTTCAGAAGACTGAAGAGCAGCAGCATAACCTGTCAAAAAGAGACCTACCCTTCAGCAAGCCCCTCAGCTACTGTTGAGCCTGTCAAGCTATTGACAGTGATAATGATGACGGATTTACTATTCAAATTCTTATTTATTTCGAAACAATGGGTCCTTAATTTGAGACGGTGGGAACGAAAAGCACTTTCTCATTTCTAGTTGCCAACTGTCTTGTGAAATCAGTGAAGGGACCTCTTGTCAGCTGTAGCCAGCTAGTTTACTCTCTGACTTACTTTCTAATCTTTCTAGCTGACTCGTTTTAAAACTAGAAATTATGAAGAAGGTCTTAAATATTCACATGACGGCTACATACATGAGGCCATGCTAAAAGGCTAAAGCTAACAGGTATTGTATTTAATTATAAATAAAAATGTAAAGATATTTCCAAACCAACTTTCCAAATTCCAAATATAAATGAGATCCTCATCAACAGCAGGTAGATGAAGGCTCATCAAAGACTGAAAATATCTATAAACCATTTAGATTCGACCACCTCATGGCTTTTCTTCTAACGGCACCCTCAGGGGCCTGGAAGTGGTCAGGCTCCAACAGGGTGATACGGGCCAAAAATCATATCTCATATCTACCGTATGACAGGGTTGAGCTGACTGTTTTAATTCAATACATACAATATATTCATGTTATTTTTAACAATGTGGTGTTGTGCATTACTCATCTAAAGGGTTACTGTGTAATTCATGTCACCTTGTTAAACAGACTAGACTTGTGTTGGATCCCATCATATGTTGGTCTTGAGGTGCTGCAGTGTTTATTGGTACTAACTGACACCTACACTTTACGTTTACTACCAGCTGACAACATGACTGTCTCTGTCTCTCCACCACACGCTGCTCTTAAAACATGCTGCACATCACCTCACAAAGATTTGACTGTGTTTGAATCACATATACAGGGAAATATACATTTTATAGTGGAAGTGGATCAGCTGATTGGCTGGCGACGTTTCCAGCAGAACATTGCCGCACCTATTTTGAAAAAGCAATGGCCGACGGTGTAATGTCATATCTCAGTCAGTCACTCAGTGGGAGAGGTTTACATGCAGTCACAGGGGGAGAGTGGGAGAGGTTTACATGCAGACACAGAGGGAGAGTGGGGGAGGTTTACATGCAGTCACAGAGGGAGAGTGGGGAGGTTTACATGCAGTCACAGAGGGAGAGTGGGGAGGTTTACATGCAGTCACAGAGGGAGAGTGGGGGAGGTTTACATGCAGTCACAGAGGGAGAGTGGGGAGGTTTACATGCAGTCACAGAGGGAGAGTGGGGGAGGTTTACATGCAGTCACAGAGGGAGAGTGGGGGAGGTTTACATGCAGTCACAGAGGGAGAGTGGGGAGGTTTACATGCAGTCACAGAGGGAGAGTGGGGGAGGTTTACATGCAGTCACAGAGGGAGAGTGGGGGAGGTTTACATGCAGTCACAGAGGGAGAGTGGGGAGGTTTACATGCAGTCACAGAGGGAGAGTGGGGAGGTTTACATGCAGTCACAGAGGGAGAGTGGGGGAGGTTTACATGCAGTCACAGAGGGAGAGTGGGGGAGGTTTACATGCAGTCACAGAGGGAGAGTGGGGAGGTTTACATGCAGTCACAGAGGGAGAGTGGGGAGGTTTACATGCAGACACAGAGGGAGAGGGGAGGTTTACATGCAGACACAGAGGGAGAGTGGGGAGGTTTGCATGCAGACAACTATGCAACTATGGATACATCGTTTTTGTCTCGTCCTACATCTCGTTTGAAAATATATCGATATACCTTACAAAGTCGATGCACTGCCCAGCCTGACTAGGCTAGTCCCACTCTCAACTTGAATGTTTTACTAGTTAGTAAACTAGTAACCTGCACAGATGGTCCATGCAGGGAGGTATTCACATCTCAATGTGGGTAGAAGAGAGAGCTGCTATCAGATTGGTACTGGTAGTATTGGCACATACTAGAGTGAAGGAATCAGGAGAGAGGAGGTCGGATCGGTGCATCCCGAACACACAGCACCAGTATAACATGAGTATTCAGTTCTCTGCAAAGTGCATCGTCATGAGTTTTCTGAGTACTAAAAGTCTGTTGTCTTTCCGCCTCTAGTCTCAGGAGAATAAGACTTTCCTGTCCATGATAAACAATGTGCTGATGACAGATGGCTTCTACTTCTGCACTGACTACGACCTGACACACACTCTGCAGCGGCTGGCCAACACCAGCCCCGACTTCCAAGAGATGAGTCTGCTGGAGAGGGTGAGACATCCAATCAGTTGCCTCACAGAGTTTCACACTATTTTCTTTCTGGTAAAAAAGCCATACAGACTGTTTCACTCAAGTGGTCTGAAATGCCCAAATAGACCCTGGAACAGAAGTGATTTTCTGGATGTGCTCAGTCTGTATCACATCTGAGTTTGTGGCGTGTCGTGTATACGACATATCAACAATACAGGGACCCACATATCAAATTTGACTCTATAGAGCGACTAGCGATAAAAAAATCTCAAAAGATTGTGAGGGATAAATCCGGAGCCAGGCAATAGGTGATATTCTGTTGTTTTCTCATTGTGAGCAAATCCCATATGCATGAGCCATAGAACTCTGTTAAAATCTCATAAATTAGAGACCAGCTGTTTCAGGGAATCACTGAGCCTTTACCTTTAACTATATACTGTATATACTCTGTTGTCAGTTTACACCTGGATAAAACTCATTCAGTCAAATTCCACATTGAAACTATTAGAGAGGTGTTGATTCAACTGTATTTACATATTTGTATACTGACAGGTGTTTCTATTATTTTGTCCACCCCATTTATATCGATGAGGGTAAGCTAAATAACAGAAACACCTCCTGTGTGATGCAGTACAGTACAGTACAGTGCAACAGCAACACAAACTGCATTCTCCAAAATGACCACACAGTTGAATCATCTCACTAAAATAGTTTCAACCAAAGCACTCTCCCCTTGATGAAGGTAAGGTTTACTGCAGGATCGTTGTGTTGAGGCACAGGCACACATGCACAACATATACATTCACCTCCCATTCTATGTGAGCAAGGGGGCGAAAAAACATTAGTTGACACTTCTGGTGGTGAAGCACATTCACATGATTATTCACATGGAGTTCAACTCTGGTAAACGTTCAGCTTGAGCATCACCTCCACAGCCAGTGGTCACTGGCCTGCATTCACACGTGTGTGATGGTACCTTTTGACTGCAAACGTTTTAGCTAGGTGTACCTAATAAACTGGAAGCTCTGTGTCATCGTGAGTTCAGTAGGAACCAATGGGGCTGAGAGCTACAGACAGGAAGTCAGAGAGAAGTGAGGGACTGACGGTGTTGTTTTTGGTCTTTTCTTTTGATTTGTTTACAATAACAAAAATATAGTTCTTTGTAGTTTGTAAATGGTTTGTACAAGATCATAATGTAGTGGAGTTTTCTATGTACATTGTTTACACAAATATGTGACAATGCCGAAAGGATTGCCTAAATTACTGCTGAAATGATTGACGTAGTATCGTCTTGATTCAGAGGGCTATTACCATTAGAAAACACAAATGTTTGATTTCTATACATTTATTTTTCTCACTGTGGGACTACTTGCTACTTTTAAAACATAGCGTGTTTGTAATCATCCATAATTGAAATAAACAATATTTATTTATTTATATAAATATATAAGATTTATTTCCCCACCCCTAGTATGTACGTTGTTTATCCATCATTTTTTATTCTATTTAGTTCTTGGTAAGCTAATGCTGATCATGATCATTATGATAAAGAGGATGAATGATGTGTTCATAAATGACATGGTGTTTCTTGTGGTTTTCAGGCCGATCAGAGGTTTGTGTGGAATGGGAACCTCTTGAGAGAGCTGGCTGCACAGCCAGAGGTAACACACGTGACTGCTGACACATTTGTTTTTCTACTTATTTCATTACAATAACTGTCACTGTTTCCCCATAGCTTCATAAGTTTGCACTTCCTGTGGTCCATGGATGTATCCTTTTTACAAAATCTAATATCTGATGTTTTCTAATGGAGCATGAGGCATCTCATCTGATCTACAACACACGGTAGATGAGATGAGATCGATTCCTGAGCAAAGCGTTTCCTTGACCCTCCTGGTGCAGTCATCGTCATGAAGCCATGTCGTATCAACGGAAAGATCTTTGAGTGGATCCTCATATCCAGGAGGAGCTGCTTCCGGGCCGGCGTCAGATACTACGTTCGAGGTAAACCCCTGTTGCATGACACCGCCTCTTTGTTGAACTGCAATATGAAGGTACAACAGACGCTAATGTTATCCGCCTCACTGCTGACACTCTGTCCTGCTGCCTCCAGGCATCGACTCTGAAGGCCATGCTGCCAACTTTGTGGAGACTGAGCAGATAGTTCTGTATGAGGGAGCAAAGGCTTCATTTATACAGGCAAGTATGACAGCCGGCCCTGTTAAAGACTATGTGGCTCATTGGTACCTGGCTTTTTCTACGTTTTTCTGTGCAACATTTTGTCCAAAAGTTAAAGCATTCAAGTTTGAGAAATGCCGATTTCCCTTTGTTTTTCATCCCCAGACACGAGGCTCCATCCCCTTTTACTGGAGTCAGAGGCCCAACCTCAAATACAAACCTAAACCTGTCATCAACAAAACCACCAATCACGTAAGAGCAGGTGTTTTCCTGTTTCTGTGTGCTTTTTAATGGTGAGGTGTAAAAATGCTAACCATGTGAAAACGTTGTATAGATGGATGGTTTCCAGAGGCATTTTGACTCTCAGCTCCTCATCTACGGGAAGCAAACTATTCTGAACCTGGTGAGGACCCTTAGTCAAGCTCTTTCCATTCTTTCTTTGAAAGGAAATATCAGCAAGTTCTTCTGAGGCCAATTTGTGTGTTTTTCCAGGTGAACCAGAAGGGCTCAGAGAAGCCACTAGAGCAGGCCTTTGCCAAGATGGTGTCTAGCATGAACAATGGAATGCTCAAGTAAGTGTCCCTCCATGACTTCACTGAGTACATGGTCCCTCATGACATCATTCAGGTTACTCAGAGACACCAGGTTACTGGTGTAACCGGAGAAGACCTGGCTACTGTAAATCTGTGTATACATGCAGCAGGTCAGTAATCAGATTTCTTTCATACCTGTGACGTTCTTCTGGAAGAGCAGCTTTCCTCTTTTCATACATTCATGTCAGTGTTTTCAAACCAGTTTGGTATTAAGCCAGTCAAGCCTGTTCCAACAGAGGTCTGGTCTGGTGTACCGATTGTTACCACTCGGTGTCAGACTTGACTCAGTAATTGAGCTTCATCGCTCATGATGAGCATCTGCTCGTCAGTGTAACATAGAACATAATAGAGGAGGAGGATTTGATGCTCTGCCATGTCTCATCCATTCAGTCAGAAAATGTACTTTCTAGTAAACAAACATTTCTCCCCGCCCACCTCTCAATGTCATCTCCTTCATGTTGGCAGTAAATTGCACATGTCTTGTCAGACAGTAGTGGCTCTGTTACTCTGTTTATGAGCAAACATAATACTGTGTTAATCATGTTGTTATATTGCTTATAATCAAAAGGAATACTAGTTTGATTTAGCAGTGTGACGGCATCAGCGCAGCTTGCTGATGTAGGTTGTGTCATAATGAAAAAGGAGGGGGCTGTCGGGTTGTATAAAATCAAACCTGTTTAAGCTCATACACCGGATTGGACCGGCAAACCGGCACTCAACCCAACTCTATTGTGTATCTCTGTTTCCAATATAAATGTTAGTGAGATCTGTGTTCTCCTGGAGAAATCCACCTCGCTCCCACGTAGACCCCACAGAAAGAGTTTGTCTGTTAAAGCCACATACAGGTGCATCTCAATGAATTAGAATATCATAAATTCAAAAAGTGAAAGTAATATATTATATAGATTCATTACACACAGGGTGATATATTTCAAGTGTTTATTTCTTTTAATTTTGATGAATATGGCTTACAGCTAATGAAAACCCCAAATTCAGTATCTCAGAACATTCGAATATTACATAAGACCAATTAAAAAAAGGATTTTTAATACAGAAATGTTGGCCTACTGAAAAGTATGTACAGTACACAGTATGCACTCAATACATGGGCGGGCATGGAGGCGATCAGCCTGTGGCACTGCTGAGGTGTTATGGAAGCCCCGGTTGCTTTGATAGCGGCCTTCAGCTCGTCTGCATTGTTAGGTCTGGTGTCTCATCTTCCTCTTGACAATACCCCATAGACTCTCTATGGGGTTTAGGTCCATAGACTCTCTATGGGGTTTAGGTCCATAGACTCTCTATGGGGTTTAGGTCCATAGACTCTCTATGGGGTTTAGGTCCATAGACTCTCTATGGGGTTTAGGTCCATAGACTCTCTATGGGGTTTAGGTCCATAGATGCTCTATGGGGTTTAGGTCCATAGATGCTCTATGGGGTTTAGGTCCATAGATGCTTCATGGGGTTTAGGTCCATAGACTCTCTATGGGGTTTAGTTCCATAGATGCTCTATGGGGTTTAGGTCCATAGATGCTCTATGGGGTTTAGGTCCATATATGCTCTATGGGGTTTAGTTCCATAGATGCTCGATGGGGTTTAGGTCCATAGATGCTCTATGGGGTTTAGTTCCATAGATGCTCTATGGGGTTTAGTTCCATAGATGCTCTATGGGGTTTAGTTCCATAGATGCTCTATGGGGTTTAGTTCCATAGATGCTATATGGGGTTTAGTTCCATAGATGCTCTATGGGGTTTAGGTCCATAGACTCTCTATGGGGTTTAGGTCCATAGACGCTCTATGGGGTTTAGGTCCATAGACTCTCTATGGGGTTTAGGTCCATATATGCTCTATGGGGTTTAGGTCCATATATGCTCTATGGGGTTTAGTTCCATAGATGCTCTATGGGGTTTAGTTCCATAGATGCTCTATGGGGTTTAGTTCCATAGATGCTCTATGGGGTTTAGTTCCATAGATGCTCTATGGGGTTTAGTTCCATAGATGCTCTATGGGGTTTAGTTCCATAGATGCTCTATGGGGTTTAGTTCCATAGATGCTATATGGGGTTTAGTTCCATAGATGCTCTATGGGGTTTAGGTCCATAGACTCTCTATGGGGTTTAGGTCCATAGACGCTCTATGGGGTTTAGGTCCATAGACTCTCTATGGGGTTTAGGTCCATATATGCTCTATGGGGTTTAGGTCCATATATGCTCTATGGGGTTTAGGTCCATATATGCTCTATGGGGTTTAGGTCCATATATGCTCTATGGGGTTTAGGTCCATAGATGCTCTATGGGGTTTAGGTCCATAGACTCTCTATGGGGGTTTAGGTCCATAGACTCTATGGGGGTTTAGGTCCATAGACTCTCTATGGCAGTGGTTCTCAACTGGTCTGGCTGCGGGACCCACCATCATCCCTTAATGACAAGCCGCGACCCAAATTTTCAACTTCTCAAATGTATTTAATGTAAAGATGGTGCAGTTTGAACCTGAGCTGAAAATGTCCTCTGCAGTCGTAGTGTAGGGAGCTCTCTTGTGCAGAGAAATTGTTCCTGTAAGTCCCCGTCCCACACATGTTTCACGTAAACGAGTAAAACTGCTTTGTTTGTTATGTCTGTAGATTCGTCCATTTGTAATGCAGAATGACCACTTGCCTAAATTCAAGCTGTGGTCTGTTGTTTGATGTCATCCGTCTTCAATTCGTCTACTATTGGTGTCATTTGACAGAGGTATAGTTTTCAGTTCATCTTCCGCTGCATTACAAGGCATTAACGCCAAATATTGTTAAGGAGTGTGAATAAACGGCACTCCGCTGCATAAAAAAATCACCTTCAAAATAAAAGCACAGGATTTTATTTTTTTTGCCAGGCAGTGGCCCGCGAACCCACCTGTTGAGAATCACTGCTCTATGGGGTTTAGGTCCATATATGCTCTAATCTAGATGACACTGAGCACCAGGGGAATGTTTATGGCTCCATCTTCTGTTTCACAACTGACAACACTGCAATAGAACAAAGCTCATTTGGGTATTAACAAAGAAAACACCACCAAATATGTGTCCCATTCATCATCTATGGAGCAGCTGCACACTTTCTACAAGATGACATCACCAGTTTGAGACTGACTTCTCTGCTTTCTGGCTTTGAGAGAGATTAGCTCATGTGCAAGCATATTGATAGAACTTTCCTCAGCCACATGTCTGAATTCTTACTTTTTTTTTAGGTGTTCCCCTTTGATCTAAACTATTTTATTAGAATATCAAATGAATGTAATGAAGTAGCCGGCTGAGCTTAAATGAGTAGTCGGCTGCTCAGCCAGCAGAGGTTGTTTATGGAAAGCTGTGCTGCTCTTACATGTTTTATGATTATGCTGGGTGTGCCAACTTGAGATTTAGATGGTATAGGAACATCTGGGCACACCCGTTGCTGCTGCTAGGGGAACCAGGCTTCTCTAACCCCCCAGCCCGATCACAGAAACCAGGTGTGAGAAATCATCTTCCTGGAGAAAGCCGGCTGTAATGCAGTTACATTTGTTTAGTTTGGTAGACACCTTAATTTTCCATCTAGCTCTCCTTAGAAACTGTAAAGACGACATCTAGTTCTGCCACTTCTGTAACAATGAATGCTGAAGACATCTCCTCCTAATCTAACTATAGCACTTTGACACTATGACATTGTGTCCTCTTTCCTCAGTTACATCCCCTTCGACTTTCACAAAGAGTGCAGCCACATGAGGTGGGACCGTCTCCAGATCTTAGTGGATGATGTCGCTGAGACACAAGATCAATACAGGTAACTTCACCAGCATCTGTTCGGGGCTAATATCTGTTGTGTACTGTGTAGGAATATTCAGACTTTTCTCTGTGTGTAGTTACTTCATGGTGAACCCAGAGGGGAAGACGGTGGCCCAACAGAGAGGACTCTTCCGCAGTAACTGCATGGACTGCCTGGACAGGACCAACGTCATCCAGAGCCTGCTGGCCCGACGCTCCCTTCAGTCTCAGCTTCAGGTATTTTTAACCTCACTACCGCTCAGCCTTTTTAGAATCGAGGAGTAAATCCCATGTATTCACTCATGTCATGTTATTTTGGAAAGATGCAGGTTATTGAATTTAACATCCTGAGTCTTCTTATATGTAATGTGCCTGTGTGTGCACAGAGGATTGGGGTTCTGAATGTAGGTCAGCGGATTGAAGAGCAGGCCGAGTTTGAAAAGATCTACAAGAACGGTAATGTCCTCTGTATGCTCGACTGTAAGCATGTGTTGTGTGATGAGTAGAAGTGAGCCCTCACTGTTCTCTGTGTGTGCTCTAACCAGCATGGGCTGACAATGCCAATGCATGTGCTGTTCAGTACGCAGGAACTGGAGCCTTAAAAACAGACTTCACAAGGTAGAGTCTGTTACATCCTATACCACACATCAGTTGACTAACGTGTTGTTTTCTGGAGTAGTTTAATAACCTGATGTCTCCATCAGGACGGGGAAGAGGACCAGGTGGGGGCTGCTGATGGACGGCTGGAACTCAATGATCCGCTACTACAAAAACAACTTTTCTGATGGATTCAGACAGGTATGATGTCTATGACAGGATGTGTTACATACATCATCATTGAAATAAGTAGGAAACTTAATTACCAATATTCAGCAGAGCTAACTAACGCAAAGCTGCCTTGAATTTGACAGTGAAGACAAAAAGATATCTGCACACCTTCACTATAGCAGGATGTCTTTAACAAGATTGTGGTTAAATGTTCAAGTTGCATTGACTCGTTGAAAGATAGACGAGAATCCACACACTACTTTAGTGCTTCTATTTCCTGTTCATGTCACACTATAAGTTCCAATCTATACATAGCAAGCTTTACCACTTTAACCTGTAATGTTTAACATTTCAATGAAGCTGTTGATGAAATGAGCCCCAATAAGAACATAAATATGATTTAGAATGGTGTGATGTGGTTTTGTTGCGTTCAGGATTCCATTGACCTGTTTCTCGGTAACTTTGCCGTCGATGAGTCTGATGGACCCACTCCTCTTCGTGTGCAGAAGGACTGGAAGTTCCTCACGGTCAGTATATCTGCATTGTCCCTCTCATCAGCAGCAGCAGTTCATGTGACTGTTCGTCTAACCTTTTGAATTCTGCTCTTTTTGCAGCTGCCCATCATTATGCTGGTGGCATTTTCTATGTGCATCGTCTGTCTTCTCATGGCCGGTAAGTTCTTCTCTGCTTGTCAGCGTACACTTTTATCATCTCTGTTGGTTCAGTCCATCAGGGCTGAAATCTTATTCTATTAACTTATTTAAAGCTACAGGAAATTCTAATTTGTGAATGAATAGGTCTTAACATTGTTAGTGGCGTTGCTATCAGCTCGTAGAAATGTAATCAATGGCTATTTATTTCTTCCCTGTTGACTTTGTTACTTTACTTTCTTCTCTCGGTAGAATGAACTTAACAGTTGAGAATAGTGACTTTTGTCTAGTAATAACACAAGTGAATAACACAAGGACTATTACAGAAGAAAACCTGTCAATGGACCCTTCCTAAGTCCCGCCCCCTTTCGCTATGTGCTCCAATAACATTTGAGCAAGCTTGGAACTCTGCAGAACCTCAGTCAATGTTCCCCTTTCCTGTTCTACTTAGATATGCTATGCTATATACGACATCTGTTCAAAGCTAACATTAGGAAGTCAAGTCACTTAACATTGGTGTCACAATCTTCACGGGCACATTACATTCTAAGTTATCTAATGTGACCAATGTGACCAATGACTGTTCCACTGAGTCTACACAGGCTACGTAGCCACAGCAGCAGCTTCACTCCTCCGTCTGTGTCGACACAGAAGCAGCACAGTACAGTCGGTCAGCCCAACACACAGCCGCTATAGTGGTCAGTGTAAAACCAAAGAAATAGACATGGAGCCTAAAAAGATGCCGCGGCTCACAGCTGCATGTGTATGGGACTAATGAAATGCAGCTGTTACTCTGCCTGTGTAGACTGTATTCATTCAAATAGAAGTGAATCTGGTCAGATGTGTGTGAGATGGACGGCCGCGGCTGAAGAGCTTCAGGAGATTCTTGTGGTTTTGACAACCAGAAAAAATGACTGCAATTTGTCTTGTAGGTGACACATGGACAGAGACCCTGGCCTACGTGCTGTTCTGGGGGGCTGCTAGTGCCATAACAGCCACTATCATCCTTTTCAATGGCCAAGACTTTGTGGACGCCCCCAAACTGGTTCACAAGGAGAAGCTGGACTGAGTGTGTGTGAGTGAGTGAGTGTGTGTGTGAGTGTGAGTGTGTGTGAATGTGAGGAGTGTCTGTAGTCTTCTTCCCCAGGTCTGGACTCTAGACTGATCTGCTGCCTCCATACTACCCTCCACACCTGTTTGTCTACAACATCTTTGACCTTCTTCAGTTGTTCTGCACACACTCTGTCACATGGTCTACCTTATATTTACATACTGTATCTTGAGGTTGGTTTTTCTGGTTTGTTGGTTTTGTTGGTGTTATGTTGTCAGTTATACAGAGACTCTGTGATGGCACTTTACTGTTTCCTTTAAAAAAAACAATGTATAACACTACTGCTCATTTTCTTATTCCTTTACCATTCTTAAAATGTTAAATGTTATAACAAGCATTTTTCTGTTGTGCTTCAGTACACGCCTTTTAGTGAAAGGTCCTACACACCCACACCCGTGTTTTCATTACTCTGGCGGAGTAGACCTCCAGTCAGGGGGAAGTTTGGTGGAGCTATGCTGAAAATGTCATGATGTCACCAAACTCTATGGACCAATAGAAATGATAGCTTGTAAGATGTCCCGCCCTAACAGGTCCAATGAAACCAACAGAGGAATGAAGGAGGTGTTACGTGCAGTTTGGACATCTTTTTGAACTTGTGGGCAGAACCAAGCTGAACCACTGTATGAAGTTGATGTGGTGAACACCTCTGTTTGTTTGGTGTACACAGAGTTATCAGAGCTTTTTCACTGTAAGCAGCTGCCTGCTGCTTTTTGGACTGTAAAACCAAAAGAATGAGCTGAAAGAAGCACAAAGCTCTGTAATGCTTCAGAGATGCTGATAATTCTGTGTTCATCACCAGAGATTCTGTGCTTTATGGTTAGATGGACCTTTCTTATTCTAGGTAGCTAGCCACATATGTAGGAAGATAACATCCCTATTCTTATTTCTGCCCACAAAGCTCTGTTCTAGGGATAAAACAGCAGACCTTTTTGAGTCTTAACAAATGGGAGATGTGAGCATCTAATCGAGGTCTGGAGCCAGATTCATTTGTTTGTCAGAACAATTAGCCTGTAGCACTTTTTACCGCCATGGTCTATGTCCATCTCTGTGTCCCTGGGTTGATCCATGGCAGCATGCAATGTTGTCAGTGTCTGTCTGAATTCAAGCATTTTTAAATTCTTGACATTGTGGCTTTGATTGTAATGTTACCTGGAGATATCACACGTAGTTCTGGGGTCATCAGCACTTCAGTGTCTCCATTATGTTGAGTGGACAGGCGTCTGGTGTTCATGGTGTGTCCATGTGGGCTTCATCATTCCACTCATGTTTGAAAGGAAGAGGGCCTACACACAATGTTACCATTCTGACCTCCATTTGATATCTTTATATTGCAATTTCTTATTCTAGCAGTCTTAAAAACTAGTGTTCTACTGTATCTTGAGAATACCAGATAATCATGTTGTGGTGAAGTCCAAACACTTTATCTCCAGATGATCATTAACAGTCATTCAATTGGATCTCAGACCTAAAATCGCATTAGTAACCACAGAAGCTCCACAGTTTACAGTTTGCCGTGCACCATGGGTCACTTTCCTCACAGGATTGGGGTTTGTGTTGCTCTGGTCCAGAGGAGAAGTCCAAATGCAGCCTTCCATTCCTGCCCCTCAGCAGAGAGCAAAAAGACATTCATCCTTTCATC
>JAVDOI010000002.1:40100628-40305628 GCA_032191485.1 Leptoclinus maculatus | reverse complement strand
CAACGTCTCCAGGTCCCGCTCCTCTCCTTCCGTGTTTATTCTCCATCTCGACCACAACAGACCAGGTCTACATTAAAACCCACTGTGCTTATATCCCTAAACCTGAACTAGACATGGAGACTGTAAAGACCCCCCTTTCAGAATTGTGAAACATTTCTTCTACTTGTGAAAACGGGCAGAATGGTGATGTTCCACATGTTCCCAATGTTCCACATGTTTCCGTCCAGATGACTCTAGACTAGATGTGACGTCAGATAAAAGCCCATTGTATGACGATTTGTCAAAGCTGGACCACATTTGATAAAGTGACTGTTTAAAACCCCTTTTTTAAATTTGTGAAAATTCAGCTTTTCATGTAGATATTGTCTGGATGGAGAAAAAAAGCAATGCAATTGTTTCTTTGTTATCTGCTTTGTTCAGTTTTGACACCTAGAATACATAGATTGAAATGGGTGTTAACAGTGTTTAGGTGCTCCATGATGTCCAGAAGCTGGTGTGTTGATGGAGCATCAGCTGAACGTATGAATGGGAACCGTTCCTGAGCTCTCTCTTCCAATCTGTTGGTCTGTAGCTGGAGGCCTACATGGATGAGAAGTTTGTCACCAGATCCTTTTCCACCATGGGGGAGCAGGTGATTAATGTGCGGATCATACGCAACAAGATGACCGGGTGAGAGCTAAATCCACAAGCATTTGTCTCTTTTGGACTTGATCTATTCTGACGTTAAACAGTTTGTCATCACCCAGGGGGGCTCTGGGCTACTGTTTTGTCGAGATGACAGATGAGGCCACAGCAGAGAGATGTCTCCGCAAAATCAACGGCAAAGCCTTACCAGGAGCCAATCCGGTATGGGTGTTCAGACAGTAACCATGTTTTTTATGTTTTTGTCTCAGTTGTCCAGAGAAATGGCATTTTTTTAATGTTTCTTTCTCACAGCCCACAAGATTCAAATTAAACCGAGCCACCTTTGGGAAACAAGAAAGTGGGTGAGTCCATGTGGAGAAGCAGGAAATCAAAGATGACCGTGACATTAAAGGGTGACGTCTGTATTGTTCAACCTGGACCCTATTTTCTCATGTGTTTGAGTCTAACTGACTAATAGAGACGACAGCCACTCACAAGCTGCAATGTAATCCTATCGGGGCAACCTGGCACCGCCCATTCACGTCCACTAAAAGTGCTTGTTTTTGCCACTGACAGGCTTTGATTGGTAATGTAACATTATGGATTATGTGTTGCCAAAAGACAACAGTAGAAACATGACTGGCAGCCGTGCAGAGTTTGTTGTGTTGGAGTACAGAAAGCTAGCTTAGTGTTATTTAAAGATTTCCAATGTCATGGCTGAATATCGAGATGATTTTGACAATGTGGATGAGGTATTTGAAATCGATGGCCGTCTGTATTTCTTTGACTCTGATTATATGTTAACCCTACGAGTTAAAGGAGACTGGTGGTGAGACCCCATGTTCACGTGTCACATGACTTCTCCTTTAGCGGGACTTAATACCAAACGGACTGGATCAAGGGAAAGCAAAGCCTTTTATTTCTCTGTAGGGTTCTTTCCATAATGTTGTCAGACACTTCTAACAATCTGAGCCTGTTGGTGGTAAAAAGGAGCGCTGTAAGTGGCCACAACAGCGCATATTTAGGGCTGCACAATCAATCAAATATTAATCGCAATCATGATTTTGTCTTCCCACAACGAAGTGAACTTGATCGACTGCAGCGTTTAAAATGCGTGCTCGCTCGTAGAAAACACTGCTCATCATATTTCTATTTAGCTTCTAGGAGATGTGAATTAGTCTTATTCTGATGCAAAGAGTTGTACGTCAGTAGGAATGTAGCGCAAGATGGAAGTGAAGGCAGTGGAGCAACAAGAGACCTCAGTAGATCACAGAACAAGTACAACAATCAAACAGTGAAGCTGTCATAAAGAAGTAAACCGTAGCTAAAAATACAATATGATCTGATTTAAATATGAAGTGTTTATATTGCTCATACATACATTGATATTGTACACAAATGAATGAGTATTTTGCCTGCTTTCTCATGTCTCATGCGGTCTATTGGGAGAAGTGTTGGTTGTGCCCATCATTTTAGCCACCATCGTGCAGCCCTTCACATATTTGTATTGCAGCTCAGGTCACAGCGTTGTCCATCAGTACTGGACCATATTCAGAGATTGTTGTCCCCAGTAGTCACTTCAAGACATGAGGCAGGAGCTTGAAGAATACCGACGTTTCCCTCTAAGATGTCTACGTAATGATGGAATGACTCATGTCTTTTCTCCTCTTGTAGTCAGATGTATTCTCTGTTTGTGGGAGATCTCACTCCAGAGGTGGATGACGGGATGCTTTACGAGTTCTTTTACAACCGATACCCTTCCTGTCGAGGTGGAAAAGTGGTGCTGGACAGCATGGGCAACTCCAAGTGAGTAATATGGAGACAATCTGTGACAAATGTGTGTGTATATTGTTGGCCTGCGTCGGTGTAGGGATGTGTTCATGGTGCTCATTTAGCCTTTCAACAGTGTGTATCTGACTGAAGACTCAGGAGTCCTCCACAGTGAAGCATCATCAAACACACTTCAGTTAAACTAAATGAAACTTGCCAAAGACTTCTTTCCCGTTACAACCGTTTGAGCGAAATCAACTTTTACACTTTTTCTCCATGGCAACGGCTGCACATGTGGAAGCGGCGGCCGGTAGTTCCCACGGACTTCGCTACATTTAAGACAAAAATACACTCGACATCGGAAAAGAAAGTACAAGGATAGGATTTAGTGCTGCAGATGTTGAAACGATCACCTCACACAAAACGCCACAGGAAGCGGTGGAACCACCACAAGAAGACCGGCCTGCTCCCTGCTAAGGTCCGGTTGCTGGAAAATAAGATGGATGAAATATGAATCAGGCTGACCCTGCAACAGGAAATCAGAGGCTGTGCATCTTTACAGAGACCTGGCTTCATCATAACATCCCAGATCAAGCTATTGCATTTGAAGGGCGGACTGTAAACACGCCGACAGAACGCAAGACTCCGGTAAGAAGAGGGGAGGCAGACTGTGTGTTCACATCGAAGATGCTTTGTGCTCAAACACAGTCAAAGTCAATGGACAATGTTTCCTTGATGTGGAAGATGTTGGCCATAATATCTGCCCAGAGAATTCAGCAGTGTTTGTTGCTGCTGTTTACATTCTTCCAGATGCAAATAAAAAAAAATGCACTACAGGAATATACATGAACAGTGACATCATATATCAGTTGATGTGAGGACTCTATCCAGAGACAAAACGCTGCCTTTCACTCAGGGGACAAGGAAGCATACAGCATCACCAGAACAAGACTGAAAGCTGGCAAAGAGGAGGCAAAGAGGAGGAGTCAAGAGAGACTGGTGAGAGACCTCAACACCAACAACACTAAAGATATGTGGCAGGTGATCCAGAATGTCAGACTACAAAAACAGGAGCATCTCCATCATGTGTGAGGCCACGCTGACAGATTTATACTCGCTTTGATCTCCTCAACAAAGAGTCAGCTGTCAAGTCTGTGGTGTGTTTAGTCTTTAATATCCTTCAGCTCTTCTCACTGATGTTAATGGTACCAGTGATGTTCTGGGGGGTTGTAATCCCCCGCTGTAGAGGGTGTGTATGGAGCCTCTATGTGAAACAGTAACCTGGCCACTATCGAAGCCCAGTTCCACCGATAACGATAGTTTGTATCTGCGTCCTCTATAATGTAGCCTGCAGCAGAGATGAGGTCTGGTAATGTCACTAACTCCTGCAGCTACGTCCACGTGTTAAAGGGAGTGTCAGACAGATGCTGCTGGTGATCTCATGGTGTGTTGAGAATCCCTGCGTTAATCAACCTGCTCACCGGGGCTTTGTTTTAATGTTGGTTTAAGCATAAACGTTGTAATAACCCTGTCCTCATCAAACACAAACAGCTGTACTGTGTGTGTCTCTGTAGGGGCTGTGGCTTTGTTCAGTTCCCAGACGAGCGGCTGCAGAAGCGGGCTCTAGAGGACTGTCAGGGTGCTGTGGGACTGGGTAGTAAACCTCTGAGACTGAGCCTGGCTGCTAACAAGTGAGTTCTTCTGCTCAGCTCATTGATTTGTGCCAGGAGCACAAGCCAAATGATTGGAGTTCAGCGGTGTGTCTCTCCCTGCCTCTTGAGTTTAAGGAACAGGCAGCAGCAGCAGCCGTCAGAGCACAGATCATGGCAGTCCAGCTCAGGATACAAGCCCAACTATGACCAGTACAACCAGTACCAGCAGCAGGGCTATCCGGGGTACTACCCCTCCTGGGGCTACGATCAGACTGGAGGAGGGTACGGCTACAACTACCAGCAGTATGATTACACGCAGTACCCCCCACCACAGGTAAGTGATGACACCTGTCAGCCACACCTCATTACAGACGTGACTCACCCTAACATGTGTTCTCTGTCTAGGAGAGTGAGGCCGTTCAGGATGATGGACTTGAAGGTTGGTATTACTGTCCTCATCGACTCGTGTATCAATCAGAGTTTTGATTGTTTAGTCTTCACATTGTTTATTGTAAATCTTAAAGGGGTTTGTTGCATCACTAAATATACCTGAAGACTAATATTCTGGTTTTGTTCCTGCTTTGGAACAATGTTCTGTTTGCTAATGATACAAACCCAGGATACAGGATTTCTGTGAAGCTTTTTCTCATCGAGCGTCTCTGTGCTGCAGATCCCAGTCCAGAGCTGGATGTGGTGGAGGCCAACAGGAAGTTCATGGAGCTCAGTGAAGAACTGTATGATGCTCTGATCGAGTGTCACTGGCAGCCAGCTGAGCTGTCCACAGAGCAGGACTATGAGACGTCCAGCCTTCCAGAGCCCATCTACTGCTGACTCTGCAGCTTTAATTACTGATGTCTGCGAGCAGCATGGATCCTTTAAGGACGTGAAGGACAGAAGTCGTGCTAAGGGTTCTACAAGAAAACATGTTTCTGACCTTTTTATGGGTCCACGGAACACACTGAGTAGATAACGTGTTAATAGTGTCACGTCTCAATGTTATGACAGACACAAGACATGGAATGTAAAATGAAACCATTAAAAACTAAGATGGCATGGATAAAGTAAACCAAAAAGAGATGTTGATACCATTACACACCAAAGTGATATCTTCCAGGTTTGTGTCGGCGTTAGAACGGATAAGCTGACATATTGGCTACAGGTACAATACACATGATGATGTGCTCTCATTGAAGCTGTATGCAGAGATCCCATGTAATTACAACACGTGTTGGTCATTCATTAGATGTTCCAGAGTTGATCCATGTCTCTTTTCATACTGACCTGTTTAATCAGGCTTTAATATAAATAGCACCTACTATTAGTCATCTTCATCACCATATATATGATTATATCAGTTAAATATCACTGTTTGATGTGTAATAAGTTTGATCTGCAGCTAATGAACTAAAAAGAACACAAAAATCATTCCAATCTGTTCGTGACTTATTACTTTAACATGTTTACAATATATATATATATATATATATATATATATATATATATATATATATATATATATATATATATATATATATATACGTAACATAAGATAGGAATGGTACAAAAGGCTTTTCAATAGAATACATAGTACATTGATTCAGTGCTGAGTATAGTTTGGAATACAGAAGTTGTCTGTCAGATTAATGAAGCTAGAAATATACAACTTCTGAAGGATTTGAAAAACTCAAATGAATGTCTAAAGTTGTACGAGTTATCTTGGCCTCCATGGTGCCAGCCCATCATAATCGGCACAGACATTTAGATGAATGCCAGTTTTGTTTTCATCTCTGCTCACGTTGCCTTCATGAAGAATCGTTTGAACACGTGTAGAGAAAAGCTTGTTCCTCTTTGATCAAATGATCTTGAACAAACTAAATGTGCTGCTCAAATCAATGCAGGTCTTTGAAACCAAAGGTGATTTGAACATCAAAGAGGTGCCACTAGGCTGGTTTCCAGTTGTCCATAATTCACTCATGGTGTCACTTTTCACAAGTAGCACACGCTTCCATTTTAATTGAGTACTTATTTGTGGGACAAAGTGTTCATCTACATGGAATGTGTATAGTCTACATACAGTAAGTCACATTTCTGAGATGGCTAGTTCAACTTTATCACTCCTAACATTTAGTCACTTTGCTTGGGTTCCTGATGCTGTTCAGTGGAGTAAAAGTAAAGATACCTTACTGGAAAGTGACTCCAGTGAAAGTCACCTATTAGAATACTACTTGAGTAAAAGTCAAAGTATCTGATATTTACTGTACTTAAGTATCCAAAGTAATTTTCTGATATTAAATGTACTTAAGTATTGAAAGTACAAGTAAATGCTGTTGATAAAAAAGCGAAGGGTCAGAATTGTGAGAATCATGAAGTTTTGAAGTGCTGTGGCCACCATGACCAAGGACAAGGAGGTGTGTTGAAAAGAATTGGGTTGGCTGTGATCCATCCACGAGCAACAATGTTCAACATAATATATTGTACATAAGTATACTTTTGCATCTACTATGAACTTATAATTCTCCGAAAAGCAATATGACACTATGAAGGAGTTGTAACAGTGCATTTATAGGTAGACTAGAGGATGTAGAGGGCAAATGCATAATATTGTGTTCAGCTAAAAACATCAACTTGATGCATCAGGTCAGTGTTTTGAGAAAGGACACCTGCCTTGTAAACTCCTGGGCCTGATGTGAACACAATAGGCAAAGGTTTTGCTCAAGCTGAATCTGCAATTGGGCGACTGCTGCCATCATAACTCCATCTGATCATCCACAAAATGACTCAAATATCAAAACATGATCAATACTAAAGCAGCACCAAAAGTAAAAACCCAGTCATTACTTGAAACTGAAAAATGTCCTGTTCATCTTCAAAAGAAGTTGGTTTTCAAAATTGCGAGAATTCAGTCCAGTCAGTCTTCTTGGGCTGAAGACTAGTCCTGCGATGCTAAATAGCTTTTCACAGGCCGCTGAGGCAGGTAGAGCTGTGTTCAGCTGAACAGACAGCTTGAGCACAGCTGGGAAGGATTTCAGCTGAACAGGCCAAGTATCCATCCAGTTGTTTGGTGCCGTCTCGTGCAGAAGTCATCTTCATCAGATGAACTGGACCTGGTGGCATCACCTAGCTGTAGGGAGGGTTCTTCCATGTGCTGCTTGATGTAGTCCATTCCTGAAATATAGTGAGGGTGAAAATATAAATGATAGGATTAATACAACTTTCTAACATGTCATGACCCCAACCTAAGGTTTTGTACTAAATAGTTTGTTTTAATTTGAGGTTTATACATTTAGTTTGATGCACTGTCCATACATCCATAATTGATTTGTGGATTTGCCAATTACAGAGAGTCAAAATGTACACCCATACACTTATTTTTCACTATCCCCATGTTGTCTTACCCATTCTGATCGTGGCATCATCCTTTTTCCAAGTTGTTCGGAATTTTGGAAGAAGAATCGCAGCTGCGATCAACTCAGGGTCTCCTGACATGTGGCCAAAACGATTCTTGATTCCCACCTGTAGAGCATCCACCAAAGGCTTGCAGTACTTCAATGGCAACTTGACTCTGTCAAGTTTGGCGGTCAGCAGGTTGATTGTTGGAAGTAGCTGCTCCCCATCTGGGCATTTGCCTCTGCTTGCAAGATGTTGGTTGCCTGGGCGACTGGGCTCATGACAGCGGCATACTTAGTGAGGAATGCGAGTTCAGCTGTGATGAAAACAAAAACAACACCGTTTTATAACACTATATAACCATTTCATCACATTCAACAAAAAATTGCTGGATGAGTAATTAACTAAAATGGATCAATGATAAGTGGAAGTTGGGATACAATGTGAAACAGTTATTAGAGCCCAAGAAAGGGTGGGAAAACACATCCACAGTTCTAGAGACATTCAAGACATTATGTTCAATTATGATGAAATAATAAAACATACATGATTCTTACTTACATCGGAACCTTTAGGTCTGTGCAGATGACTCTGATGGCCCCCTCTCCCTTGTCTTTGATTATCCTCAGCAGTCTTTCCACTGCCAGGAACAAGGAGTTCCACCTGGTAGCATTCGGGCGCAGCAGTTGGAGGGAGCAAACATCTTCAACAGTTTCGGCTGCAAGTGTGGATCTTCCACATTTGTTCCAAAGTGCATTACACTTGCCAAATGTTGACCGGTACACTTTCTTGTATGCCTCATTGGATGTTGCTTTCTGGGCATCAACCGTAGCTATTAGGTTGAGTAGGTGACAAGCACAGCGCTGGTGCTTTGGGAGCTGGAACTC
Organism: Leptoclinus maculatus; assembly: GCA_032191485.1. Lineage (NCBI taxonomy): Eukaryota > Metazoa > Chordata > Actinopteri > Perciformes > Stichaeidae > Leptoclinus > Leptoclinus maculatus. The sequence goes on along the minus strand of JAVDOI010000002.1, from coordinate 40,297,308 downwards.
CAAACCATCATCTTCATTCAGAAGCGCTGACACATCAACAAACTCCACTTCTTCACCCCCCTCTTGATCCTCTTCATCCTCTCCTGGTTGAGATGCATCACCATCACTTCCGATTTCATTGTTGTTCTCATCTTCACCAAAAACGTGGAAAGCTTTTATGAAGTTAGAGCCGTTGTCTGTTGTTGTTCTCTGAATCTTCTCCCGAATTTCGAACTCGGAATGGATGTCATTCAGGGCGTTTGCCAACACATCAAATGTGTGTGAACCTCTCAGTTGTTTACAGGCTAGGGCTGCTGAGCATCTTTTGAGACTGTCAGGGTCAATCCAATGGGCAGTAACACCAATGAAGCTCCGCCTTCTGACAGACCAGCAGTCAGTGGTGGTGGCGATATGGTCAACTCCCCTCATGCCCTCAGTCACCACCTTCTTCATTCCCTTGGAGGCGTCATCAATCATGGAGCGCAGGGTCAGCCGTGTCATCATTTTTGCATTAGGCTGCAGTTCCTTCACAAAATCTCTAAATGGTTCTTGTTCAACAACACAGAATGGCTGGAGCCCTTGGACCACATACTTCACGACAGTTTTGTCAATGGACCTCTGAGACACAGTCAAGGTGTTCACTAATGTGGTCTGCTTGCTGGTGGCGTCTCAGGAGCCCTTTTTCTCTTTGTTGATGTCAGCTCTCCATATTTTTTAAGGTGGTGTACATGCTTTCTCTGAAACAGTGAGAGAAAGACATTTTGTAAGCATAACAACTTTAGCTAGCCCCACTTGCTACACACACTTGCATGCATCTCCAACTCCGACGCGGTTCAAATGGTAATGCTGCGCTCTCGCGGCTCCTGTCAATCCTATGGTGTGGTGGCTAGCTAACGTTAAGTTAGCTAACGTTAGCCAACTAGTGCTGCAATGATTATAGCTAAGATGACTGAAATCAACAAAATCTCACAACTGTCAACACTTCCTCAGCTCACTAACTCACTAGCGATCTGTCTACTACACTAATTGTCTCATTTGATTTACGATAGCTAGCGAACGTTAGCCTAACATACACCATGTATAGCTAAATTAGAAGATCAGACACCTGTCTCCCCCCCTCCCCCGCCAAAGATATACTCCAATCCTGTGGGAAACACTGCTAGATATATTAACAGGTTTATGCTAATTATGATAAGTAAACATTAACGTTGCGGTTCATGGGATTAATCTTAATTTGAGCAGGGCCGAGATCCTCCTTGTGGCACTGGCACCTCAGTGGCTAGTCTGTGGCAGGTGTCGGGACTGTGGCACCTCAGTGACTACTCAGTGGCACTTCAGCGGCAAGTGTCAGTCAGGTGCCACAACTGTGGCAAGCGAGCGGCACTAGTTCGGCAATCAGTTTTATGATTTTAGTTGAGTCACCGGAGCCACCCGTTCTCTGTATACATCCTTAGAGTAACCACGTTGTACTTTTTTGTTTCTCATTAATTTTATTTAATTATGATTTTGCTGGTTTTGCAACAAAAGGGAACATAATACACTCTTTCCAAATTATTACTTTTATAGTCATTTACAACAATCGGCTAAAATAATGAAAATGAATCATCCGTTTTATTATCATTTAAAAAGATATATATAAAAACGTTTTAAAATTAAAACCCATAAAATGTCCAATCCAAAAATACATGTCTGAAAATATCTTCACTTTTCCTCTGCTTATATGTAGGTGTCAGTAGGTGCCACAAGCTGCCAGTGCCAATAGTTGTCACAGGAGTGCCACCACTAGTCAGAGGGGTGCCGGAGGGTGCTGCCAGCAGTCAGAGTGGTGCCGGAGGGTGCCAGAGGGTAGTCAGAGGGATTAGGAATTTTTAGAGTCAAACTTTCTATATCTCAATGGCAAGTCATTTTATTTGGACTACAGTATTTGACCAACATTATATCTTCTCATCTTGGTCTTTTAACTTCTTCTGTTTCACCAGTCAATTCAGGATTTAAGTGTGACAATTAAATCAATGAAGTAGGTAAATTAGGCTTAGTGTTTGAAAAGAATGAACCAAACATCTCTTCATTTTGTCATTATTTATTGCTTCTGAACTACACATGCTCACTTTTCTATTACATACAAATAACAAGTAAATACATGATGTATACAACTAGGTTGCAAATTAACCATCAACATCAAATATCAGATGAAATAACCTGCATTAAATACATCTGTATCAATAACCTAGACAATTAACAAAGACACAGGTAAATATAACAAATCTATGGTTTAAATACACGTATACTGCCATCTAGTGGTAGAAATGGTAAACACTCTTAATCTGCATCTCCTTTTACAGGCTATGCTCTGCGTTCACTCAAGCAGCAGCACAATACGGTGGAAGAATAAATAGCAACAACTCTGCACACACACAAATTACTTTGATTAAACTATATGATATAAACTATACGATAATGTGTAGTTTTTCTTTGAAATATATTTGTAAAGAACTCTGAAATCCTGTTTTGGCTTCATCATTATAAGGTATTGAGAACAGATTGATGAGGGGGGGGGGGGTCATTTCAAGGATTTTAACATAAGGCTGCAACATAGCAAAATGTGAAAAAGTGAAGGGGGCTTTCTGAACACGCTTCTTTGTTATGTCTCCTATGTGTGGATCAGCGCGTGTTCCAGCGTGTGTTTAAGCCGTGTCTGCTGATAGTTTGTGTGTCATCAACTAGTGTCGCTCTCTGGTTACCAGAGAGTTGTTTTCGTTTACTGCCGTGTGAGCAGCTAGCCCTTTGTCTAATAAATATTCCTTGGTTAACCCTTTGCAGTTGCTCACTCTCTCTTTCCCCGGAAAATTAACACCGTTACTCCCCGCATCCCTTAGATGCCAAAACGGGAACGTAACAATCGTGATGTGCACAGGGATGAAATATCAATAACTGATTTCAAAAAGAAGGATAGAATGTCCAGAATGTACGTCACTTAAAACTGACATTTTAAATCTTCACAGTGGAAAGAGGTATTATCCAGATATAGTCACTCAAGGTCTTAATACGTGACAATAATGAAGGTTCAAATTTGGAAATTTGAAAATTTTGAAGTCTTTTTTGCTGTAATTGTGCATGTATGTTCACTCTATTAATTTGCATAAAAATGTAAAATAATTGGAAAATGCATCACCACGGAACAACAGCCAGTGGATCAAAGACATTCCCAGATGAACCAGAAGAACTGACAGATTTGTTCTTCAGAGGAGATACAGTTAAAATCCTTAAGATGCATTACACGTTATGAAGCACAACAGTCATACAAGTCGAGAGATAGACCTGTATGATAGATGACTTAAGGCATAGTGTATTGGAAGACTCTGTGGAAGTTTATTTTAAAGCAAAGAAGCTGAGGCAGAGCCTTCATGTAGATCAGTGGTTCTCAACTGGTCTGGCTGCGGGACCCACCATCACCCCTTAATGACAAGCCGCGACCCAAATTTTCAACTTCTCAAATTTAATTTTATTATACTGTAGCGACCCTGTACAGTAACAGCTGGTAGCAGAGGGGAGGAGGGGGTTACCTGTTCTGTGTTGGGAGCTAGTCAAGTTCGTTAGACCGGAACCAACGAAGAAGAGAGTCGTAAAAGTAGTGTACGACGACTGATAATGTTCGCTGGAGTTGCTCGGCATTACTGTTGACGGTTTGTGTTTAATAAACCTCTTGCAAGGACTTCACTCTGTCTCCGACTCGTAAGTGGAACATTACACTGGTGTCAGAAGTGATTTTGTGACAGACGTAGACATAACGCCATATCCGTTCGTGAGCTGTGTGGGGTGTAACAGCTGGAAACTGTCAAAGGGAGGGGCCACCTGCCGTGAGGGCTGCAATGCAGTGCTCCCCAGAAGAAGAGAGACCGGCATGGTTGACTGAAGTGACTGAATTGATTAGGGCTGTGTCATTACAGCAAACACACGACCACGCCCCGGGCCCAGGGTCTGCTGGGGGTGTGGCCAACCAGGGCACTTTGCCAGGGAGTGCCCCAAGTCAAGCAAGTCTCAGGGAAACGGCTCAGGGCCCGCATAGAGGAGGATATGCGGACCCCAGCCCTAACTCCAACCCTGTTTTCACAAGCCTCAACATCAGATGGAGGAGCCCAACATCACAGCCGGGGGAGCCAGGTTCCACTTCCCCCAGAAGCAGATGACAGCGCATGCTTGGAGCCTGTCGTTGCAGTGGGACGTACCGGTAAGGGCGATTCTTGTTTCGTCCCTGTCACTGTGGAAGGAGTGCCCTGCTTTGCACTAGTGGACACAGGGTCAACAGTAACATTAGTGAGGCCGGATATGGTCCCGGACGGGACTCTGTTTGACCCCACCGCGGTGCGATTGCGCACGGTCACCGGAGAGCTGGCACCCATGAAAGGCATATGTCTGTTGACTATATCTGTGGGGGGGGGGACTGTACGGTACCGGGTGTGGATAGCTTCAGTGCAGGATCCATGTATTCTGGGTTTGGACTTTTTGAAGGCCACAGGCTGCCAGCTGGACCTGCAACGAGGCACAGTGAGGTTCCAAGGGGGGCCTGCTATCACGATTACCACCATCCACACCCCTACTGTGCCTCCTCCCAGACCTCTCACACCATCCGCAAGTACGGTAGAGACTGTATCTGGCAACCTTCCACCCATTGCCTGCCTCCCCGAGGAACCCACAAGGGGTGCCTCTACCCCAGAGACTATATCCGGCAACCTTCCACCCATCGCCTGCCTCCCCGAGGAACTCACCCGGGGTGCCTCTTCCCCATCTGACCCCACCATGGCCTACGCAACCCCAACCCCGCCTGGGTTGTACCAGGAGGAGGAGGAGGGGACTCTGGTTGCAGTAAGGGAGGTGTGGAGCAAGAACTGTGGCGGCCTACATCCTCAGCAGCAGGATCAGCTGTGGCAGCTTCTGCTAGAGTTTCAAGGCAGTTTCGTCAGGAGTGAGGACGAGATAGGGCAAACTCATCTAGTACAGCACGAGATTGACACAGGGGACGCACAACCTATCAAGTGCCGCCCACGCCGCCTCCCGCTGGGGCGCCAGCAGGCTTGTGATGAAGCGGTCGAGAGCATGCTGAGGGCGGGGATCATCGAGCCTTCAGACAGCCCCTGGGCAGCAGCAGTTGTCATGGTTCCAAAAAAGATACGCGGCTGGCGACTCTGCTCTGATTACAGGCCTGTAAATGGAGTAACCAAGAAGGATTCCTACCCACTGCCCCGCATTGACAAGTCTCTGGACCTGGTCTCGGGGTCCTCTTGGTTCCGCAGTGGGTATTACCAGGTGCCACTCGCCCCGGAGGCCCGCCCCAAAACAGCTTTCTGCACCGGACGGGGACTGTGGCAGTTCAAGGTCCTTAGTTTTGGACTTTGTAATGCCCCTGCCACCTTCGCGAGGTTGATGGATAAGGTATTGGAAGGGGTCCCCCGTCAGCAGTGCCTGGTTTACCTGGACGACATCCTGGTTCATGGTAACTCATTCGAGCACGCCCTGGTGTCGCTACGGGTGGTGCTGGGAAAGATCAGAGCAGCAGGCCTGAAGCTGCACCCGGATAAGTGCCACTTCATGCAGAGAGAGGTATCCTTTTTGGGACACCGGGTAGGGGGTGAAGGCATTGGCACCATGCAGGAAAAGGTGCAGGCAGTCGCCGACTGGCCCATTCCCACCAACCAAAAACAGTTGAAGAATTTTTTGGGCCTGGCCTCGTACTACAGGAGGTTTGTACGAGGGTTTGCTTGCACTGCTGCGCCCCTGTTTCAGCTGCTGCAGAAGGACAGAGACTTTTCGTGGACGGAGCAATGCCAGACGGCGTTCAGCAGCCTTCGGTGTGCCCTGAGTGAGTCTCCGGTGCTTGCCCCAGCCGACCCCAGCTTACCCTTCACACTGGACACGGACGCTAGCGGGGTGGGCGTCGGAGGAGTGCTCTCCCAGGCGGGACCCGAGGGGGAGCGAGTGGTGGCGTACTTCAGCCGGGTGTTCAACAAAGCTGAGCGGCGCTACTGCGTCACCCGCAGGGAGCTCTTGGCAGTGGTACTGTCAATCAGGCACTTCAAGTACTGTCTGTGTGGCCTGCCATTCACTGTGAGGACGGACCACTCTGCTCTGCAGTGGCTCATGACATTCAAGGAGCCGGAGGGGCAGGTGGCCAGGTGGTTGGAGGAGCTCCAGGCTTTCGACTTCAACGTGGAGCACCGGGTAGGGGCACGCCACACTAATGCTGACGCACTCTCACGCCGCCCATGTGCCGCAGACGGGTGCCGCTACTGCGAGCAGAGAGAGACCCGCGAGAAAGAACTGTGTGAGTGGAGGAGTTCATATGCCGGGAGCTGCAGACAGTGGACTGGGCAGAGTGGAGACAACACCAGGTGCAGGACGCGGACTTACAGCCTATATTGTAGCCTATCCCACAGCGGCGGCCACCGTGGGAAGAGGTGGCAGTGTCCTCCAAAGCAACCAAATGGCTTTGGTTTCAGTTTGGATCTCTGCGCCTGAGTCAGGGCGTGCTGCAGCGGGCGTGGAAGGAGCCAGCAACAGGGGAGGAAAGGTGGCAGATGGTGGTCCCCAAGGACCTGCGGGAGATGGTGCTGGAAGCCATGCATGGAGCTGCAGGGTCTGGACATTTTGGTGTTTCAAAAACACTCTGTCGCCTCTGCCAAGGCTTCTACTGGGGACAGTGCAGGAGGGATGTGGAGGACTTTTGCCGCCGCTGTGACCCCTGTATGGCAAGAAAGGGTCCCCCAGGTACGCCCTCCCAGACCAGGAGGCAGAGACAGCCGTGGAGGCCCTGGTGGGAGGCATGTTCAGCCGTTTCGGAGTACCGGAGACCATACACAGCGACCAAGGGAGGAACTTTGAGTCTCAGGTGTTTGCGTCCATGTGTGAAAGATTGGGCATGCACAAGACTCGCACCTCCCCCCTGCGGCCCCAGAGTGACGGTTTGGTGGAAAGATTCCATCGCACCATGGGCCAGCAGCTTGCCATCCTCACTTCGCAGCACCAGCGTGACTGGGACAGGCATTTGCCTTTGGTGCTCATGGCGTGTCGCTCTGCGGTGCAAGAGTCCTCATCCTGTACACCCGCCCTCCTCATGCTGGGGAGAAAGCTCCGCACCCCCGCAGAAATGGCCTTTGGACGGCCACCTGAGTCCCCAGACACTCCCCCAGGTCCTGAGTATGCACGGAGGCTGCAGGACCGCCTCGAGTCAGCCCACGTTTTTGCCCAGAAACAGCAGCAGAGTGCTGGCGTGAGACAAAAACGCAACTACGACGTGAGGGAAAAAGGAAAGCACTTTGAGGCTGGAGACCTGGTTTGGGTCTACAACCCCCAGCGAAAGAAGGGCCGGTGCCCAAAGCTCGACAGTCAATGGGTCGGCCCCTGCAGAGTATTGGAGAGGGTGGGCGAGGTCGTCTACAGGGTGCAGCTACCTCCTAAGAGATTTGTAAAAGTAGTGTACGACGACTGATAATGTTCGCTGGAGTTGCTCGGCGTTACTGTTGACGGTTTGTGTTTAATAAACCTCTTGCAAGGACTTCACTCTGTCTCCGACTCGTAAGTGGAACATTACAATACTATATTTATCCCGTTAAGGGGGAAATTTGTCTCTGCATTTGACCCATCCCTGTATATAGGGAGCAGTGGGCTGCCAATGACAGGCGCCCGGGGCTGTTAGGGGTTCAGTGTCTTGCTCAGGGACACTTCGACACAGCGACCTCCAGTTCCGGCCGCCGCCGCCTCCGAGCCGCAGCGGGTTCCGTCCTCCTGATCCCCAGTCTCTAGAGTTCCGTCCTCCTGATCCCCAGTCTCTGGAGTTCCGTCCTCCTGATCCCCAGTCTCTAGAGCCCCCACCTTGTGAGACGTTTTTTTGGGGGGACTTCTGGAGCCGTCCCTTGAGGGGGGGGGGGGGGGGGGGGATTCTGTCACAGCTGTGCCCCTTCTCTCCTATCACTCCACACCCTCCTCACTCTATATTCATCAGCCTAACTCCCTTCACTTGCCTCTGATCACTAATCAAGCACTCCCTCCTCATCAGCACAACTCCCCTCACCTACCTCTGCTCTAGCCACTATATAAACTCCTGCCTCTCAGTCACTCTTTGCCAGATCATTGTCATGTCAACCCGCCTGTTTGGCTTGTTCTGCTCCCGGTTTCCCAGTCTGCCTGCCCTGCCTCGTCCTGCCGGATTTCCCCCTTTGTCTCTTGTCTTGTCCTTGGATTCCCTGCTGTGTTCCTGTAAGTTTCCTGTTGTGTTCTTGGTTCATCAAAACCTGTTCCACTCTGCTTCTGGTCATGTCTGCTTTTGAGTCCTCCACCACACCCCGTGACAGATCTCAACAATTATTCGATGGATTGCCATGAAATATGGTAAACACACACATGTACACCAGGATTAATTGTAATAACTTTAGTGTCATGAGGTACAAACACGTAACCTTTAGATGTGGTTGGACAACACATCATACAAACTAGTTGGTTTCAAGCATTAAGGCCTCAATATGCCTTAAACAAAATTCCTGTTGAATTTTCTAAAGCAGCGTTCAGACCATAGACTGTAAAAAATATGAACATGGTTTCCTGACATTACCCATAGGTTTCTTAGGAGCTGTGAAGCTCAAAGTAAGTGGCTCTGGACATCGCTATCTTGGCAGTGACGTCAAAGCCTAATTTAAATATGGACAAAGTGGTGGATCGTCAGTGGAACGGAGGCGGCCGGGTGAGCAGAGCAGACAGCTAGCAGCTAGTGACCTGAGACAGCACCCACCTGTCTCGCAAAGAGGCCACACCCTTAATTATACATAACTATCATACATAGTTGATACATACGTATCATTTAAATGGGTGAGTTATATACAAATTCACCCCCCATACAGTTGTCATGAACAGAAGTATCAGCTATAGAGACCAAAACCGTCTTTTGATCCAGGCTGTAAACCTGGTTATTTCTGCTGTACAGTTGGTCATATTAACATGGAAGTCTATGGGGAGGGACTCACTTTTGGAGACAGCCTCAAGCGGACTCAAGTTTTGGACACTTCCAGGTTGGCTTCATTTCTCAGCAGCGGTGGTTGTTGATTGGTTCAGACCGATCAGCGGTAGAGCGGTCATCCACTAATAGGAAGATTGGGGGCTCCTCCAGTTCAAATCCGAACAAAGCTAATCTTGACAAAGCTAACTGTAATGCTCACAAAGTGGTAGATCAAAGTGGTGGACAGTGGTGGGCCGTGCATTTTATACCTGGGCCTTCAGTGCTGTCCTACTACAGTTAAACCTCCTAATAACCTCATTATGATGCCACAGCTACGGTTATTTGTTTCGTGTAAAAAATGAAGCTCAACACCTACAAATACACTAACTGCAGAGTGCAGATACGAATATGCGCATGACGGGATGCTGCATCATTAACGAACAATGCATATAGTCAAAATCAATGTAATTAACACAATGACAAGAACAAACTCACAAGAACCAGTCACATATATTTATATGACAACAAAGCATGACAAATCAATCCAGCAACACTGCGGCGCTAAAACACTGCGGCGCTAAAACACGCATTACGCTGCACACTGAAGAGCACCATTTAAATATTGTTCACATCAGAGGGAACAATATTAACCATATCATAAAAACTACACCGTAGACAAATTAACACAGTAGTAACGCTTCTGTCACTCCCTCCAGGAAATACACGACACCTTAGTTCTTGTTACTGAAGGATGTATTCGTCTGTCAACACCGAGAGGGAAAATTAGTCCACTTGAAAACACATGAATCTTCAATGATGATCACTTAAATACTTTAACTTAAACTTAACTTTAACACTTTAACTTTAACACTTTCTTTGCGCGGAGTATATAGACTTCTGCCGCTTCATGTGTCTTCTTGTTGCTGTGCCACGACTAAATGTGTCCCAGCGCAACATAAGACGTAACAATAGTTCCTATCACATATAAAACCAAACAAAAATCCATATTCATAAAAACAAGTTGTACAAATAATAATATATAAACAAGCATATTAAATAATGACATAAATAATATTTATGGCAGTTAAAGCTACTGCAGATGTAAAAACAAAAGCAGTTTACTTACCAAAGCTGCTGTTCACTATTTAAAGACAAAGTCCATCCTCCTTTCTTTGATTACAAAGAGTTTAATGACGAAGTTGTACAGAACATCGGTGCGGTTCGGTTCCAGCAAGAGGTCCTTCTCGATTCATGGACGCCAGTGAAGACAGTCGAGCCTCCCCAGTTGTATTTCTTGAATACGTTTTAATGCGTTTGAGGGCTGAAAATGTAGATACAGAGGCAGTAGATATTGGGATTGTCACCGCCAAACATGTCACGCTAGCTCACTGACCAATCACGTACTTGTAGGCCAGTTGGAAGGCTCTGACATGTCAAAGAATACGGCCAACGTGTCAAACTAAAGATCTGATTGGTTGAAGACTATGACAATCAACAATATCGTCCCCATTCACTTAAACTGCAAAGGGATTCACTTGTAATTCTGAAGGCCTCCGGGCAGATTTTTTTTTACCTAGAGGTGAAATCTGATTGGATAAAAGCTCTACTTAAAACAAGCTGTGCTGGAAGCAGCGCTGCAGGCTGGAAGCAGAGCAACTGAGGACAGTAGCTGTGCAATGAGATAATAAGGTAATGGAAAAAATATTTAGAATACATGTATTGTATTTAAGAAAAATAATTAAATTAAATTAATTAAAACTTTGTGATTCTGTTTAGGCCAGCCCTGCTGTGTGTGAATGGGTATGAATGTACCTATTATTGATAGTACATATTGAACTCCGAATCACTGCCGGTTGACTTTAGATCAAGTTGGTGTAAGACTTGATTTACACCGTGTGGCATCACTTGCCCCCCACCAGGTGGAGACACACAGCCATGCCTGTTTCTGCTGATGCTTTGGTTTGAGTTGTATTTGTTGTCTTATATCCCATAAGCAATAGGAGATAGCTGAGACAAGTGATAACACACACAGTCAGTATGAATGTGGAAATGTTCTTATTCTTTTTGAAATTCAACACACTGAGAATATAGCTGTTTTTTGGGTTTAATTATATCAAAATTACACAATTTCATTCTATCAAATTTGAAAAGTGTATACTGTTTGTGTAGATTGAAAACGTGTCAGATGTTTCAAAATCCCATAGAGAGGCACGTAGTGGCAAATATCTGTGATGATGTAAGGAATGCAAAGAGAAAGGCTGCATGAGCCCTAATGAATTTGATTCAGACTTACATTCTCTATACTGCTTTAGTCTCTCAGGGTAACATACTGAACAATATGTGCTGACAGATCTACTGTTATGGTATTACTGTAAACGGGATATTGTTTCGACCTAATATTTATTTTCATCATTGTATTGTAACTTGTTTCATATGTATTTAAGCAAAGACCGTCGAGGTGGCATTCATTTTAAGCTGTCAGATAAATATAGTGGAGAAACATTGACCTCTTGTAAGTAGAGTATAAAGTAAATATATGTATAGCAAAGTGTAACTCCCTCACAGTACAGTAGCATATCTACCTCTACACACTGCACTCATATGCTTGGTATATTCTTTTTGGGAATATGGGGACCTACTGACAAACAAATACAAAATGATGTCAAATGTGTGGCTTTGGCTGCCTATTGTTTAGTGTCCTAATATTTTAAGGAGGGTGTGGAGTGGATTGGCGGTTTCGACACATAATCTCCGCACTATGGTCCTGTAGTCCTACTTGAGTACGTGTACTAACAGATACTTTCTGCCACTGAGTTAGGACAACATACAGACATTTTATGATTTGTCCGGGAATGGAGACACCCCGTTATTGTCATGTTGTTTGAGGCGGGGCTCCTCTGATACTTTTATTTTGAAAAACACAGTGCATTGTCAAGCGGATGTTTTGCTGCTCGCTTGACGGTGCTCAAAGTCCGCTTGAAGCGCCGCGCCGCGCCGCAGACCGACAGACTAAAGAGCGGCGGGGCTCTGCTGGGTCGAACTGTCCTCATGAAGAAACGACCCTTCTGTCCCACACAGAGACCATTTAGTCCGGAGCACTTAGTGAGGACCAGCTATGTCGGAATAGAGTTGACGGTTGGCTTGTGCTCAGCCTGGAGACTCCATCCCGAATGATCAGGATGTGTTATGTCCTCCAACTATGAACAAGCTGCAACAGGATCCGAGAAATACAAGCAAGTTTCCAAAAGTCACCGGTTGCTGGATTGGTAACTTCTGGCGTTGAGTCTCGTCTGTATGAATCCGATCCAGAGGCTCAGTGACAGGGACTCGGTTTAGTGAGACTTTCTCCTCCATCAATGAGTGTGTACGGGGAGAGGAATGCAGCAGCGCGCTCAGTACACACGTTCCTGTCGGATTGTTGCCTCCATCGGCTACAGCAGACACATTTTGAAGGGAGGTAACGTTAGTCTGGCACGGCACGGCACGGCAGTCCATCGTTAAGGTAAAGATATAACGCATTATTGCTGTCGATAGACAAAGCTATATGCTACTGTTTCCAGTGAAGCCTCGAATTCAGATGATATTAGCGGGTTCAGCCGGTCTCTGGTGGGCGTGTGGAGTGATTGCATGTCAGAAAAAGAAGCATTTTACAGACTATGGGTCCACCCTTCCACACCCGCTGTATGGTTAACAGTTTATCCCATCATGAAGCACAACTTGTGGCTTTCCAGGAGGGAATTAGCTCCGGTCCAGCTTCCTCTGCTGAACAGAGGATGACCAGTATGATAATGAGTCAATGCAGTGGTGCTTTTAGGTGGAAAAAATGGTGGAGCCATAATTACTTGTGATGATGCACAACCAGAAAATAACATAATTTTACAATAAACTGAGTGGGAGATGTGATAAAACCCATTAACACAGGCGATGATGTGTTGGGCACACACGTGTTCTCCTCACTTTGCTGTTATATTGCTCAATTCCCCGTTAGTATGTGCTGTCAGGATGTTTGCCATGTTTGCTTCACCTTGTTGTCCTGCTGCTTCATGTTTGGTAATCCTTTCAGAAAGGTGCCTGAGATCCTGAGAGCCTGTTCTGGACCAGGTCTCTCCCCAAAACACACATGGGAAGCAAAAAAGGGGATTCTCTGACAAACTAGCAGAAGCCTTTGTTCCTGCGGTGTGGTTAACATGTCCTCTGTGCTGCTGGGCACAGATGTGTTTCATTTGTAGAAGATACTCCACACTGTTCATGCTGACCACAGTTACTGGGTGTTTCTCAAAGTCAAGGAAGGCTGAATTTCAAGGATGCTAGAGAAAGGACAGTTTCTATCACATATACAAAACAATAGATGAGACATTGCTTCATAACCAATGGGATAACCGTCCGCCATCTTACCAAGGTAATGTTTACAGTCTCCTCTCATGGACACTGGTTGTCAGTTGTTCAGCACATACTAGCTTCACCAAGAGGACCAAAGAAACCAGAGAGGCTGGCATCTCTTTCCCCACGTCAGTATAGAGAAGATAGTCATGTTAATATGGAGCCTAATATTCAGATTATAATCTGTTTAAACAGAATACAAATGCATATTAACACCTCAACCAGAATAAACAGGCCCAAACCAATTTAATTTGGTTGCAGAGGGGTAGTTCAAACTTTTTCATTAACAGATCAAAAGAAAAAATTGTACCTTGTAAATCATAAAATCAATGACTTTCTGGCTACGTTCTCTCTGTGCATGCCCTCAGTAAATGCGTGGGCACCTACGTTTCTCTAATAATGACAGCTTCTAAACTGAACTGGACCACAGCAGAGATTGTTTTTAATACAAACTCAAAGAACGTAATGTTGTTGTTGGACGCATGGGTGGCTACTAGTGGTGTAACGGATCACGGATCGATCCGTGATACTTTCGGATCACCCCTCACGGTTCGGATCACTCGTGAACCGCGGATCAATTGAGTATTCTTTTTTTTTTACAGTGTAATCATCATAGTGTGCAATAAAGTTTAACTGCTGCTGTTCCTTTTCAAGTAACAAGTCCCCGAATATCAATGCAGAGTGTCAGTGAACAGATATAAAGCATGTGTTCACGTGAACGGAGCAGGTTAGAAGCATTTAACGGCGAAAGTCATGGCGAGCGGAGGAACTTGAGAAGCTCCCCGGCGTCATTTAAGTCGCAAGTTTGGGATCATTTTGTCTTCCCTGTAACTCATAATGACGGGATAAGGGTGGTGGACAAAACCGTTACGGTATGTAGGCGTTATTTAAAGAGAAAGACACACGACAATGGCAATACATCGGCATGTCCACACATATGAAGAGACACCAGTCTGTCAGCGACGGGGGACACTCCGTTGTGGAAAACAAAGGATTTCAAAATCTGGTTAAAATGCTTGAGCCACGCTACGAAATCCACTCACGCACCCACTTCAGTATGAAGCTTGTTCCAGGCCTCTATGAAAAGGAAAAGACTGTGACCGCTTTCACCAAGGCGGAGCTGTAGACACGCCCCCTCTGTGAGAGTCACACAGACAGGTGCTGTAGACACGCCCCCTCGGTGAGAGTCACACAGACAGGCGCTGTAGACACGCCCCCTCTGTGAGAGTCACACAGACAGGCGCTGTAGACACGCCCCCTCTGTGAGAGTCACACAGACAGGCGCTGTAGACACGCCCCCTCTGTGAGAGTCACACAGACAGGCGCTGTAGACACGCCCCCTCTGTGAGAGTCACACAGACAGGTGCTGTAGACACGCCCCCTCTGTGAGAGTCACACAGACACACACCTGGTGCAGGTGCTGACAGAAGCATCAGAGTGGAAGCTAGACAGGCCCAATAGTAACAGTCACTACAGAAAGGTCGACCCTCTCCCCAGACAATGGAGATATTCTCATCTTTTTGAAAATAATGTCACAGTAATGGTAAACATTATTGTGTATTTGAATGACATAACCTGACAGGAAGTAAACATAGACCCAAGTTGTTGCCGAGCAGTTCAGTTGAGTTGAAACAGTGGAAGCTAGCTCACTGGCTGTTTCTTTCTTTCAATATTGATCAAATGACGAGGGTATCAACATACTCATGTTGCACTTAAACTTAACAGAATTGAGTATTCTTGAATGTTTTATTTTTATTTATTTATTTCATTTTGTTTCAAATTGGACATCTTCAATATTTTAGTTTTCATGTAAGACTATAGCCCAAAGTTATTTTCTTTAAGTGTTCTTGAAGTTCTTTAATTAATAAATGGAAAGCAAAGTTATATTTGACTCCTCCCCTTTTCTTTGTTGATCCGAAAAATGATCCGAACCGTGACTCAAGACCCGTGATCCGAACCAAACGGTGAGGTTTGTGATCCGTTGCACCCCTAGTGGCTACAGACGGAGTTCCGTCAAAAGTGAATTATTTGCTCCGCCATAGTCCTTTTTATTTGTTACCGCTAACACAATTATTTGTATGGGTAATGCAGAGCAACAGGTGTTGAGGTTAGCACAACAAGCTGACTGGCATACGAGTCTACCAGACCAACGGAGAGAGAGTTGTGTATACTGAGACGAGGGTCACCATTGTTGGGGATGTGAGTGGAAACACATCCAACATGCTAACGCACATTCGACCGCATCACCCAGATGTGCCTATCACTGGGACAGTTGTTGTCCAGTCAAATATATTCAGTTATCTATAATAGAGGACTAAAAGCAGAAAAAAAGTCACACGAAATCAGAGAATTTGGGAACAATCTTCTTCAAAATAATTCAGGACGAGCGACGAGACATCAATTATCAAATAGTTGGCAATTAATTTAAACGTTGACAACTACTCGATTAATTGAGTAATATCGGCAGCTCTAGACTGATTCCTGAGAGTAAAATAAAATTGCACAAAAAAACATCAAGGTTTGAAATGCCTAACATTTGTTTAGTTAAGTAAACAGTTTGTACCTACTCAAACAAAACTTTATTAGGCACAGCTTTGTACACAGTATATACAGTAGTTATTCTTAATGCTCGTCATCGGTTCCACCGGGTTGGATTCTGGCGCAATCTGAGGAAATCATGCAGGTTCTCCAGGAACTCCTTCAGCTCAGAAACCTTCGACCTGCAGTCAGAGCTCCGGAGGGAGGAGAGCTCAGTTCCCGACAGCAGCGTCCTCTCCTCCTCCAGGAGCAAAGCTTCTCCTCGCTGGGAACCAACACCACGCTGCTGGAGACCCAGGCCATATCGCTGGGCTCACTGGAGGGAAGGGAGCCACGGGAGAACAAGAACCAGGACTGAGTGGGGCAGACTGTCAGACCCTGCAGCAGGGAAACATTTTTTAAAGGGACTCTGGTGCTCAGAAACACTACCACTTTCGTCTAAAGGGACCGACAAAATCAACACAAAAGGAAAGCTTTAAACACGTGCCCTTATGTTTTGAGTTGTGTTTCCTCCGAGATAAGCTCTTAATGAAGATGCCCTGTATAAAGGGGCAAGGGTGGGGTGGTATTCCAGTATTATCCCTCTGTAATACTTTAAACTGCTCTTTAACAATAACAGTAGCTATGTAAAGGAATACACCGTTGAAAACATTATGAGAAAACCTGCATATATGCTTCTCTGTTAAGGTGTTCCAGTGGATCCATAATCAATGCTTCCAATGTAGGAACTACTTTATAGTCCAACATATAGAGTTGAACCCTCTGATTGTCACACAATTTCATTCCCACAATGTGATTTCATGCATTTTTTATCTACCCAAAGTAATCATTTGTACTTGAGATGGTTTTGCTAGATCACAAAATAGGAAATTGCAGTGTTCCCTTAAAGGAGCAGATGAGTCTTTCTCAACTTGCTTGTCTTCAATAACAACATTCTCTATGAGCCGCAGTTATTGTTGTGGTCTCCATGTTGTATCTCAGTAGTGACCCTAGCCCCAACATGCAGCTTAATTCTTGAGGAAGTATACTCCTGGTGAGTTCCTCTTCAGAGCCACTGAGCATAGCCTCTACAACACTCTGTCAAAGCAGCATGGAGTAGGTGTTTGCTGCGGACACAACCAAATACTTTCCTACTGTAATGCATTTGATCTTTCATCATGACAGAGACATTATACGTCACATGTGGATGCCTGGAATACAGCTGAATTTAACCTTGACTTAACTCACTTTGGTCACTCATTAGTCAGTGGTTGTTTATCACGCACAGTCCTTTTTCAATGTTAATCACCACTGGAAATAATTAGAGTGAAACTCCTTGGACCTTCCATGTCTTTGGGGAGCTTGTAAATTCATTGAGGTACACACAAAAGTAAAGAATCACTCGCACATGTGCTGTTCTTCTTGAGTTCCCTCATGGTCATAAACAAAGCCGAATAAAATGGAAAAACAGCTTCAACCACTCTGACCGCAGTTACTGTGAGGTCCTGAGTATGTTGCAATAAGTAAAACATTCTCAACATGCTGACTGTCAGACACCTCACGGAGAAGTCATTTCTCCTTCTTCCTTGTGTGTGTGTGTGTGTGTTTGGGGGGGGGGGGGGGGGGGGGGGTTTCTCAAACTTTCTTTGTCATGCTGCCATGGAAAAAAACTATCAAGTACCCCACCTGATCTAAAAATGGTATTGGTCATTGGAAGTGCTAAATTCAAAGTTCAAAGCATATCTAAGATTGAGGGATTACTTCCACACATACAGAAGGCTGAGCCTGCAGCTAATAGTGCTAACTAGGGTTTAATCCCTGTACACGGGATTCCGTTACACATCCCTTCATGGATCTAGCCTCTTAACTTTGCTTTTTAAATGCACCAGATTAACTCAACATTGTTGTATTTATCTAAATATTGTATTCAAAATGAACATAGATATTTTTCAAGGTGTTGTATCAAAGTTAGAAATTCCAATGTCTGGCAACACTAATACTGATACTGCTAAGAGTGATGATAACAGCAAAAGCTTTGAATTCCTAAGATATAGTTGGCATGCAGCTGATGATGGAATGCTCATTACTTAAGTAACACTTCTCGTTTTTCACATGTCTATTTATTTCATTATTACTATTTAAAGCTGCTTAGCAGTCAAATGTAAAAAGGTAATGTTAGTAAATAATACCTTTGTCTCTTGGTAACATTAGTAAATGTTACCATGAGATAAAGAACAAAGGTGACATTTACTAACGTTACCAAGAGACAAAGGTGTCATTTACTAATGTTACCATGATACCAAGAGACAAAGGTAACATTAGTAAATGTTACCTTTGTCTCTTGACAAAGGTGTCATCATTAGTAAATTACACCTTTGTCTCTTGGTAACGTCAGTAAATGTTACCTTTGTCTCTTTGTCTCTTGTTAACGTAAATGTTACCTTTGTCTCTTTGTCTCTTGTTAACGTAAGTAAATGTTACTTTTGTCTCTTGTTAACGTTAGTAAATGTTACTTTTGTCTCTTGATCTCTTGGTAACATTAGTAAATGTTACCTTTGTCTTTTGGTAACGTTAGTAAATGTTACCTTTGACTCTTTGTCTCTTGTTAACGTTAGTAAATGTTACTTTTGTCTCTTGGTCTCTTAGTAACGTTAGTAAATGTTACCTTTGTCTCTTGTTAACATTAGTAAATGTTACCTTTGTCTCTTGTTAACGTTAGTAAATGTTACCTTGGTGGTTCTTGGTCTCTTGGTAACATTAGTAAATCTTACCTTTGTCTCTTGGTCTCTTGTTAACGTTCGTAAATGTTACCTTATTTTCTTGGTCTCTTAGTAATGTTAGTAAATGTCACCTTTGTCTCACGGTAATGTTAATAAATGTTGCCTTTGTCTCTTGGTCTCATGGTAACATTAGTAAATGTTACCTTTGTCTCTTGGTAACGTTAGTAAATGTTACCTGGTAATGTTAGTTAATGTTACCTTTGTCTCTTGGTAACATTAGTTAATGTTACCTTTGTCTCATGGTAATGTTAGTAAATGTTACTTTTGTCTCTTGGTCTCTTGGTAACATTAGAAAATGTTACTTTTGTCTCTTGGTCTCCTGGTAACATTAGTAAATGTTACCTTTGTCTCTTGGTCTCCTGGTAACATTAGTAAATGTTACTTTTGTCTCTTGGTCTCCTGGTAACATTAGTAAATGTTACTTTTGTCTCTTGGTAACATTAGTTAATGTTACCTTTGTCTCCTGGTAACATTAGTAAATGTTACTTTTGTCTCTTGGTCTCTTGGTAATGTTAGTAAATGTTACTTTTGTCTCTTGGTCTCCTGGTAACATTAGTAAATGTTACTTTTGTCTCTTGGTCTCTTGGTAACATTAGTAAATGTTACTTTTGTCTCTTGGTCTCCTGGTAACATTAGTAAATGTTACTTTTGTCTCTTGGTCTCTTGGTAACATTAGTAAATGTTACTTTTGTCTCTTGGTCTCCTGGTAACATTAGTAAATGTTACCTTTGTCTTTTGGTCTCCTGGTAACATTAGTAAATGTTACTTTTGTCTCTTGGTCTCCTGGTAACATTAGTAAATGTTACTTTTGTCTCTTGGTCTCTTGGTAACATTAGTAAATGTTACTTTTGTCTCTTGGTCTCTTGGTAACATTCTTAAATGTTACTTTTGGCCCTTGGTCTCCTGGTAACATTAGTAAATGTTACTTTTGTCTCTTGTTCTCCTGGTAACATTAGTAAATGTTACCTTTGTCTCTTGGTCTCTTGGTAACATTCGTAAATGTTACTTTTGTCTCTTGGTAACGTTAGTAAATGTTACCTTTCTCTCTTGGTATTTTACTTACTAACGTTAACAAGAGACAAAGGTAACATTAGTAAATGTTACTTTTGTCTCTTGGTCTCCTGGTAACATTAGTAAATGTTACTTTTGTCTCTTGGTCTCTTGGTAACATTCGTAAATGTTACTTTTGGCCCTTGGTCTCCTGGTAACATTAGTAAATGTTACTTTTGTCTCTTGGTCTCTTGGTAACATTCGTAAATGTTACTTTTGTCTCTTGGTCTCTTGGTAACATTCGTAAATGTTACTTTTGTCTCTTGGTCTCTTGGTAACATTCGTAAATGTTACTTTTGTCTCATGGTCTCCTGGTAACATTAGTAAATGTTACTTTTGTCTCTTGGTCTCCTGGTAACATTAGTAAATGTTACTTTTGTCTCTTGGTCTCCTGGTAACGTTAGTAAATGTTACCTTGGTCTCTTGGTAACATTCGTAAATGTTACTTTTGTCTCTCGGTAACGTTAGTAAATGTTACCTTTCTCTCTTGGTATTTTACTTACTTAACGTTAACAAGAGACAAAGGTAACATTTACTAACATTAGCAAGAGATCAAGTAAATGTTACTTTTTAGCTACATTAGCATTGCTAACATTAAAACCCTCTTTGCTGGTTATAAATTATTTGTTCAGCTAACAGATCAATACTGGTGAGAGCTAGCAATCAGCATTAACTTAGAACTCAGCTAGTCCGTTACCTGCTAGCTAACGATAAAGTTTCTTAGTCTACTAACTTTTTGTAGTTTTAGTTGACCCCAATGTAAAAAATCCATCTCATCTTTTCTATACTGACTCGTGAAAGTGGTACCAGTCTCTCTGGTCTCTTGGGTCTTCTTGGTGAAGCTAGTTGGTGCTGAACAACTGACGACCAGTAGCTGTCCAATAGTGATGCCTGTAAACAATACCCAGGTAAGATGAGTTATGACCTAATGTCACCTCTTCTGTTTTACACCAGTGAGCATTTGTCACAAGTTTTCAAAAAGTAAACATAGAGGCTTTGAAGTTGTTCAATATGAAATGGAAATATCCCACTGTGGATAAAATATATGCATAATGACTTGTATCCAAGACATTAATTATCGTCATATCACATTTTTGTGATCTATCAGGCCGAAGTTAAAAACTTTAAGCTGACTGATGTATTACCCTCAGATACAGACTGGTATGTATGTAATGGATGCAACATGTAGATACGTTGTTATAACTGCACTAACTCTTCAAATGTCCTCACTTCCAAAGCTCTTTGACAGGGTGTAACAGGAGCCTTGGACTGACCTGAGCCATGAAGACCCAGAAGGCCCAAGGTATTACACCACCTTCACCTCCCTGCCGTCGGAAGTCTCGCTTCACCTTACGAGGCAGAAAGAAGGACGGGGTGATCCAAGGGAAACTCCGCATCCGCTCCATACCTGGAGCCTTCCTTGTGCTGGGGGTCATCGTGGTGGTTGTTGGCACCGCTCTAGCTGTGGCAGGATACTGGCCCTACCGTATACCGAGAGCGTCCATCCTGGGAGCTGCAGATGGCGAAAGTTTCTCTGAGTCGCAGACTTCTGGGTGGAGTCTGGGAGCCAAGGGCCTCCTATCCACAGCCAGCCTCATCCACAGTGAACGGATGAAGCTGCTGGGGCCTGTCATCATGGGGGTGGGACTCTTCATCCTCATATGTGCCAACACAGTCCTGTACGAGAACAGGGACAGAGAGACTCAGATGCTGCTGGCTCAGATGCGCAGTGTAATCTGCTCTGTGTCTGCAGTGGTTCCCTCAGCAGACCTTAAAGAAATAGCAGCAGCCAACTCCATGGCCAAACACTACCAGTGCGTGAGCAGTTTACCAGCTGCCCATCTCAACATCCTCTGTCTGCAGCAGCTGCCCAGTTCTGAGCCACTGCTTCAGACCAGACACTCCAGAGACCAGGAGCACAGTTTGGAGGGCATCTACCAGCAAGCTGTTCTCCAGACAGAAGCCCTCCACCACCAGGAGTCAGAGCCTCCGCCCTCCCTCCACTCCTCCTACTCCAACTCACGTAATTCCAGTCAGACAGACTTTAACACACAGTCTGGTGCTGAGTACGGGGGCAGTGCCAGTTTCATTCCGCAGCCCCCCCCACTCGTCAAGCTCAACAGCTGTCTGGTGTCTGCCAGCTCTATGTCCACGCTGGATGAGGTAGATATGCCAGCTATCCAGCCGAGGCGCTGCCACAGTATGAGTTACAGGACTAACCCGTATACAGCTGGAACTGGTCTGCAGGATGGACACCATGCCCCGGAGGGCGAAATTAATCAGCTGGTAGTCACAAGAGAGACTGGTTCACAGGTTTGCGTGAACATCCCTTGGCAGGTTGTGGAGGCTGCAGAAGAGCAAACCTGCCGAAGCTGGCCTCAGCTAGACCTGGGCAGCAGCAGACGATATCTGAAACTAGAGAACAAAGAGGACTCAGTGGACAAACTGCTGGACCAGTTAGAGCAGCAGTGTTTTCAGTGGGATAAGAATTTTGGCTCTGGGCCTTTCCAGTGATTGGCTGCTCTCCACAGCAGTACAATCACTCTGATAACAAAGGATAAAGATATTTCCCCCTGGTTTCTATAACTGCACTATATTGAGTTTGTCCTGTGTGGGGTGGAGAGAAACCAAGCCCTGGATTATCTGGAGTACAGTATTTCTCACAAGGATCTTCCAAAACATGAGCTTGTTCTCAATCTTCAGTGGAATATTGATACACAGGTTATGGTCTTAGCTTGGCTTCCGATTGGATTTGGTAGATGTTTTATATAATTGAAGGAACAATATACAATATACAGACCCTACACTGTCACAGCTGAGAGAAGCAATTTGACAGACTGTTTACTTCTGCAGTTTGGGTTGGCAGCAATGCGAGAAATCAACTTGTATCTCAATGCCAAAATGGGTTTGCCTGTTTCCAGGACGCAGTGTGCACAACCTAGTGTAGCAGAGATAGAAAGGGGATTGTTTTCACTGTGCTATCAATTTTGAACCAAACTACCTGGACTCCTGAGTCCATAAAGTGCTGACAGCTCTTGACAAATGCAACTAGTATATATAAATGGGATTATTTTTCCATACTCCAAATGCAATGCATGGCAGTGGTGTACAGTATGTTACATCTTAATACTTATGCAGATAATGTCACTGTTGGTTTTGTGTGTATAAGAAGCAATGATAGTTAAAGGAAAATTCTGGATTATTACATCTTGGGTCTTATATTCTTAGGTTTGCTCTTATTGTTCCAGTATCAGCTACGATAACATTTTTCTCCCCAACTTTCTCCCAAAGATGGCTGAGATGTGGGAACACGATGATATTACTACATCTGTCTCAGAACTGGGGTGGATGCTTTGGATAATAACCAGTATAATAGCCACTGCTTTCACTACTACCAACACAGACACACACACCCATGTATGAGCATCTCCAGCACACAGGACTTCAGCTCCAAAGCCCCCTCACACACGTGTTAGCTCATATGCATGTTCATTATTTTGCTTTATTAACACAATCTGTTTGTCTCTGTGTACACAGTTTATTTATCTCGGGTGAAAACAAAACCGTATGGGAATAATGATTGAATAAATAAAACGTCACCCTGCCGCCGCACTGAGCTACAGCTACAACCACACAGCTAAACACAGCACAAGGTAGTACCTGGACTACCAGGGATGAGGTCTGAGTCAGTGAAAGCCGCTGTCTCTGTGTCCTCCATGTGATGACCTTAGGCTAGGCTGTTTAATCCTTGACATTTTGTAAAAAGGAATATTTCCCAATCATGAGATGAACCTGTTGGGATATGTTGACTGTAATCCACTACTGGTTAGGTCTGACACATGAGGTCTAGCAGCTCATCGCTGTCCCATTCCGTCTCCAGCTCGCATCTGTGTCGTCTTTTCTTTCTAAGTGACTTGATGTGTTTTACATGGTAAAATTGCATCAACACTTGACATTAGCATTACTTCTTTAAATTAACTTTATTTTAACTCTCCCTATTAAGCATTTATAAGCAGTATTTAAACAGTTAATGAATGGTTTATAACAGACTATAATGTAAACATATATAAGTGTTTATTAATGTATTTGTATATAACTGCTGTATAAACAGATAATGAATGACAATAGTGAAGGACGGTTGTAAAAGTATAAAATATGTCTTCAGAGAAGTATTAAAAATACTGTAGTTTAATTAGCCTGTCCTTATGTACAACTACATTATAATGTAAATCTTATACTGCTTATAAATGCTACATAGAAACCCAGTCACCAGAATAAAATGTATGTTTCTGCAAACCATGGATACGTTGAATGTTAACGTGTCCGCTTTTTTTCCATTCATGTTTTTTGTCAGGACAGAGGTCCAAACAGTGATTACACCTCATATATTCCAGTCTGTCCGTAGCTGTATATCTACCGTATAGTGCTTTAACTGTAACGCGTTTTGGAACTGCATTCTCAATAATGTTTAGGTTTAGTAAAAGATCACGGTTTAGGTTCAAATAGGTACGCTACTTTTGGTTTCACATGAACACCAGTGTCCTGTGTTTGACCCATCCATCGACCTCCTCACTACACGTTCTGATTACAGATCTGTGACGCGTCAGAAACGTCACAGACATTCAGTTGTCATATTTAGGAGACCAGGCAGACAGAACCTGTTTCATGACCTGTCTGACTTCTTTGTAGTGGTCTCTGTGTTCCCAGATCTCAGATATTCACTTGGTTATTACAATGTTATTATTACTCATAAGAAGGAGGGCCAAGACCCAAGTCGTAAAAACCCTGATCCTTAATAATGAAGGAGCTTCTCTTTGTTGTCCTTCTTGTTGCCACAGTAGTAGCTTGCAATGACCCCCCCTCCCCCCATCCTTTTGTGATGGATATGGAATGGATAGAATGGAGTGTGCAGCGAGAGTTAGTGAGTTGAGCGGTGTTACTGCACACAGCTGGGTATGTGTCATAGAGGAAGATAATGTGAATCACAGTTCCTTGTCCTCCCTCCTCTCCTTTAACACATGTGCAGAGGCGACCCCTCTACGTCTGAAACAGTCTTACTCTGGTGTTCTCTCTGTCTGTGCTGCCTGTTCTGTATGCCATGTATGAAACTTTGTGTTCTAAATGTATACCAAGCAATATGAGCGGTCTGACAGAACAATCAATGGCTGTGTCTTTCCCTGTGTCCACTACAGAATTAAACCAAATTGCCATGCCTGTGTTGCAAGTCGACGGCAAAGCAAAAGCAGCTCCTGTTTGGTGTCGTCTCATTTATTCAAGCTGTCAAGGTAAAGGCACCTGGTTGTTTATGTATGCAGCATATGATCATCTCCCCGCCAGCTGCTGACGACCCCATTCCTCACCTCAAAGGAGCCTTAGTGTTTCATCCATATTTCTCTGGATCAGTGAGGCCCACGTTCACTTTATCACCCGATGAATACAAAATGTGGCAAATGTTTCCCTTCCTGCTCCACAGCCCCACCTCGATATTTTGAAGCGGTCCTGAGCAGGGGGTCAGGGACTGAGTGGAGTGGCAGGGGGAATTCCCCAGCTGCAATTATCCTCAGCAGAGCCTCCTGCATGCTCCAAATTTGACCTTCTTAGATTTTATGGTTCCTTCCGGGCAGGAATGCAGTCCCTCGCGATCTCTTATCATTTAAATGGTCATTTACAAGACGGCTTCTGGGTTTCTAACAGCTCATAAAGGGAGCTGGCAGCACAGGAAGGTAAAGGATTACAGGCTGTGATGTGAAACACTCTGGGATCATCTTTCACCACTCAACCAAAACACAAAGAGGTTTCTGGGATTGGGGATGTTCACAATTAGTTGACTAGTTGATTAAAGATGGCTAAACTCCAGTCGGTTCCACTTATTATTAAGACTATAATTATTTTATTCATTTAGATTACATATTGGCATAATTTGCACTGAAATGTTATGTCTTCTTAATCAAATGTTGCTTTATATAACAATCATCTGCTACTAATGTTAACAATGACAGATTCAAATCTCTCACACCAAGGCGTGTTTGTGGGACAAAGATTAAATCTCATAACATTTTGGTAATCGAGCTGCTTCTCTCTGTTGAGTGAACAGGGCTGGAACCCAATCATGTGCTGCATGAAACATAAAGAACTACATTATTCATATGTCTGTGTACATGATTTGTGAACAGTGGTGCGAGCAGATGAGCCATTGGGTCACAAAATGATGATATTACATCTTTAATATGTAGATGTTTGGAGTCCAGTATGCATATTGAAATGAACGACATTGTTTTTATATTATATTTTGTAAGTTGTTTTTTGTGGGAAAACCTTATGAGGCACAGATTATTCAAAGCAGAGAAATGTTATAGCCCTGAAACATGTTTGGAGTTAATCTTTGACAATGTCATGCATGCTTTCAACCGTCTATGTGACAGGCGTGTAATGGTAGACATTTACTAAATGATTAGCCTTTAGCGATGCCTGAAAATAGCCCCGCACGTGGTCCAAATAAGAGCCCCAGAGTTTCCAAAGAAATCATTGTTACAGTTTTCACCTATTAGTTCAAAGAAGGTTCTTTTTCTTTTAACCTATTCAAAACTCAATATGCATTTGTGGGAGGTCTCATCCGATGTTTTTACTCTTAGACTGGACAAAACACACAGTGTACTACTGATGAATGAGCATATTTATTTACAAAGTAACAATAAAGAATGGAACAAACGTGGAAGTCCGTAATCGGTCATGTGAGCATGTATAGATGTATGTGCCTGCAACAAGAGAGAGAGAGCAGCTCTCCACAGTGTTCTGCCTCTACGGTCTGTATGGAAGGTACGGAGGCAGAGTTGTTCTGCTGAGCCAGCAACAGAGCTCGTCACAGCGCTGACGTCTGAGCCTTTGTAGGTAACAGATGTGCTCTGCTATATTTTCGACTTTTTTCCTTCAATGTCCTTAAAAAACAATATTCAATTTGTAACAGTTAATGCTCGGGGCCTAGGAGACAAGAAAATAAAAATTCTCTTTTCACATGGTACTTCTACATAGCGACAACTAAATCTAGTGATGATAGTCATTGGATTCTCTCTGTGTTACATTCAGATGACTCATCATCACTGATTGTGGGAAATATTCACGTTTAACGCAACAGTTTTAGAAAATGAATTAGAAAAAGGAAGAAACTGTTTTACAACTTTAAGAAAATGTACTAATAGGTGGTGATTGGAACATGGTTGTGGATGAGTGGGTTGACAGGCCCTCATCCTCACACTGTACTGGTTACTGTACTGCAACACTTCATGACCTTCGTGACCCCTGGAGAAAAAATCACAGACAGTTTTCTTGGTTCAAACCAGATGCCTCAATAAATCTAGAACAGATTACTGGTTGGTGGCAGATAAATGCTTAGTCAGTGAAATATTCCCTGCACCACTTATTGATCACTACTGTATTGATTTATCAGTAACACCTCTTTCTAATGCAGTCTGCCAGTATAAAAGGATATTGGAAATTCAATGCTAATCTTCTAAAATATGATGAATATTGTAGAGACATTAAAAGCCTTATTCATGAAGTTTTACAGAATGACTCCATATTTTCATATATTCAGAAATGGGAGTTTTTAAATATAAAATCTGTCAATATTTAAAAACAAATTTAAAATAGAGAAAATGCCCACGTCCCCAAAGAGTTAAAGAGCAGCTGTGTATTGTGATTATAGCTGATATGTGGTCTGTGTTCACTCTGAATGTGGAATAGTACTTTGATTATTAACATTGTGAGTAAATACTAATGAGACTTCTTTTGTTATTCAACTGTAACTCACAGGTCTCTTTCTATTCTGTTAATAGTCAGTCTGGGGGAACCATTGTACAGTGTTTTGTTTCCCCTGTATTAAACATGACTGTTTTTTGCAAACTCTGTATACAAAATAACATTTTATGTAGAGAGAATTTTCTACAACCTAAAAGCATGAAAGAATCAAGCTTTTACACTTCAGTCTTTATTAGGAACACATGGGCTTGTTCCTTAGTATCAAAGACGTAAAGAAGGTAAAGTCATTGTAGGTTTTGTGTCTTAATATGGGATTTGTTGTATGTTGTATGCCAAGTCTTATTCTCTAATGTTGCTGTTACATTTTACTGTTGTTTCTGATGTTAAGAAAGAAGCAGAGGTTACAAGTTTAATTTCATCTGTCATTTAATAGAAGAGTTTTTCTGATCCACTGACGGTTCTGACAGCTCTTTTCATTTCTTTCAGTGTGAGTGAGTACTGACCTAGGGGTCAGAACAGCTGAGTTCAGCATCTCTGAAGCAATCTTTTCACTCCCCACTCCGTAACAAAGCTACGCTCTCAAATCCAGCCGACACAGTGCTCCTCTCTGTTCTTCCCACTAAGATAACTGAGTTAGCTTGATTTGATTACTGAGGATTTGACATGAGCCTTCAGGTCTTCATATTCATCTGGAGCTGTTGCTACAGTAACAGTCCTTCAGCTCCATCATGCACAAGGTCAGGCTGATTGAACATTTGTTGGATAACATTCCAGCCTTTTAAAGTTTCCTCCATCTCAAAACTAATTTGAATGTATGACTGACTGCTACTGCTCCCTTCCTCTGCAGCAACAACAGAATCATGTTGTAATATGGAGTCGTAGGGTCTGACAGGCACAGCAGAAATCACATAATCACAATTACATTTCTCAAAGTTTCTGTTATTGGAGCTATGGAACCAAAAAAACGATGGGATCAGATCAGTCTCAGTTTTCATTGCACTAAGGTGGAGGCAGAAATCTCAAAACTGGACAAGTCAATCCAAAACTATCTTCATGGCTAGATACCATTGTAATTCGGGTGAACTGACCCTTTAACATTCTGTGCTGAAAGCAGCCCTGTGCTGAAGTATTAATTGGCTGCATTCCTGCGTGTGCGTGACTTGGCTTTAAACATTGAGCCAGCATGTCGGGTCAGTGTTCGCCTCAGGAAGACTTCCTCCTCAGCATGTCCTTTATTCATGTATCCGTACACCAGCTCCCACTAGCCTCGTGCAGACTAGTTCACTGTGACAGAGGTGCTCTCTGACTGAACTCTTATAAACCTGCTGAGGTTGTATTAATGGGATGATTATGTGCTGATCTGTGTTTATGTTTGCAACTGTTGAGCTGGAGTTGATGTTTACAGCTGAACATATCTGTCCATTTATAGGTTCTAGTTTGTATTAAGTGTGCGGTCAATGTGAAGAGGCTGTGAGGAGCTTCCCCAGATTCCCTGAGTTGTTTACCAGTCGTCTCAGGGTTGCATCACATGAATCTGCTCCAGAGCTGCCCAGGCAGGACGGAGGGGGGCAACGGGAGAAGAGAGGCAGTCTTTCTGCTATTCAAACAGAATAATCAAGCTGGATCTCTCCAGTTTGCCTTACAAGCCACACTTTATCTCTGAGCCATGCAGTCTCTCCCTCAGCCACCTTATATAAGGCTATCAATTTTGGATGGATAATATAACGATAGGATGCATTTATCAAGCGTCTCAGAATCACTCTGAGCAATTGAGCAGAACATTAACCTGGGGCTAAAAATACTCTGACCTAAGAGAGTCATTTATTAATCTAATGACACTAAAGCAAAGTCAGACTTTCAGCTGTCCTCCAGTCCTAAACCAGAATTAGACAGTCAAACTCAGGCATGAATAGAGTGAAACTGAAAATATATGCAAAAATGTATTTAATGCATAGCAACCACAGCTAACATAACATAATAGCAATAACTGCCATGATCCACATGAATGTGATTTAAGCATGAAAACATTATCAACTTATATTAATTAATTCTAATATATGAAAATAAAACGTACACGCATTGCTTTTGAAGAGCTAAATCAAAGGATGAAAGAAGATGTTATAACAAGTTCATCTGCTGGATATCCGGTACATCACCACGTGTGCTATTATTTCTTCATTTCAGGGATAATGGCAGTACCAGATTGACCACTAGAAGTGCTTAAAGCACTAAGCACTAATTAAAGCCCCTCATGTTCTTCAGGGATGAATGTAGCCTATTAAGTAAAATAAAATGGTAGATAATTTGACTCACCTGCAGGAAATCAGCCCATCCAACGACATTGTTCTACCAAAAGTCAGAGGAGCGACTGGTCACTAAAATGAGAATATCTGGTCCACCTTAAAGGTCAGCCCACCTTAAGTGAGCATGAGCAGGAGTTGTTGCGGACGTCAGGGCCCATTCTCAGCAGGTGGCAAGTTAGACACAGGAGCTTGGACTGGGTCTTGAGGAGTTGTAGCATTTATTCATGTACTGCTGTGTTCACAGCTGTAACATTACTGCTAACTTCATACTAATTGTCACACAAACGCTCCCTCTCTCTGTTTCTCTCTCTCGACCGCTTACTCTCTAAAGCCTGATTTATACTCTTATATGTTCTGTGTGGGTGCCTCTCGCACACGCCAGGCATACATAGCACTGTGGCGGATTGTACACAGCATGTTTTTTTGATTTATTTGGACCTGCGGTCTTCAAATTCTTTGTCAGGTGGTTTTTGATTTAATTGAGTAGTTCCATATAAGTTTGGCCCAACACAACACCATGCCAAACAGGGTCGGAAACTAACGCTAGTCCGCTAGCCCGAGGCGAGTGGATTTTTGGAAGGACTTGTCACGATTAGGCTTTGCCTTCTGTGTTCTTTGTCTAGCTCCACACCCTCCTCATTCATCTAATCAGTTTATTCAGTACACCTGTCAGTCACTCCCTCAGTCTAAATTCCCTTCACCTGCCTCGGATCATTAATCAAGCACTTCCCTCTCATCAGCACAACTCCCCTCACCTGTTCTCACCACTATTTAAACCCCTGCCTCACACACACACTCACTGCCAGATCATTGCTTCATCCCCCATGTGCTTCCTGCCTACCTGCCTACCTGCCTACCTGCCTACCTGCCCGTCCTGTTCGTCCTGTTCGTCCTGTTCGTCCTGTTCCCGGTCTCCCCGTCTGCCTGCCTGTCCTGTTCTATTCCTACTGGATTTACCCCCTTGTCTCTTGTCTGTTGCTTGGACTCCCCGTTGTGTTCTGGTACGTTTCTGTTTGTGTTCAATAAATGCCACCTTCACGATACTCTGCCTGGTCTGCGTTTGAGTCCTCCACCATGCCCCGTGACAGGACTACCTAAATTATCATTCTCACTAGTCCTCATGGCGAGTGAAATTTGAGAGGCTTTATTCGTTATTTATGTCCGGAAAAAGACTTTCCCGATAAGTAAATGTAACATTCCACTATTCCCCAAATTGTTGAGGATATTAGACTATTTTGTTTAGATTATAATTTTTTGTTTACGCAATGCGAAAGGCACTATATTCATCGTTCAGGCCGGGCCTCTCTTTCAGTTTCACCAGAGGCCCGCCAAGATTCGTCTGCGGAAGAAATATAGATCGTGAAGCTCTTATCACTGCAGCACATGAACTAACACTAGGGCTGCAACAACGAATCGATAAAATTTGATTATTAAAAGAGTTGGCAACGAATTTCATTATCGATTCGTTGTGTCGCACGACTATTACGCCACTCAATAAGTCGCGGAGATGTTAGAGTATAAAAAAAAAAAAGAGCGGAGGTAGAGGAAAGACCACCGGAGAGACCCGTAACGTTGTTCTGAAACACATGGCGGAGGCAGAGAAATCAGTACGAGCTAAGTCATCCAAGGTGCGGGAGCATTTCACACTAAATAAATCGAAAAAGTGTATTAATTGCAAGATATGCAAAAGCGACATGGCACAGGAGCACCACGGTGATGATTCAGCACCTAAACATGCTGGAGTCCTTGAGGAGGAAGGGAGTTCAACAGCAGAGGAAGTCACTACAGAATCCTACTTTTGTTCTGTTTTGAAGTGAGGAACTAGGCGCGTTTGATGTGCGGATCCGCCCGGTGTCCGCAGCGAATCCGCTGTTTGACGGTGCGCGATCCGTAGGCGGGGCGTATCTGGCGTGCATGGCCGAACCGAGTGCGACAGTACGGCGGATCAGCCGACCTGAGGGCGGATCCGCCCCAGAGTCGACTGCTATCTGGGACGCAACGTCCCTCCAGTAGCTCTTCTGGTGCTGGTGTTTACTCGTTATCCAGCATGACAAGTTAGCGTTAGCTCGTTAACAGTAGTAAAGCAGGGGTTCAAGAGAACTACTTGTCACCAGAAGTCATAAGTGCATCTCCTTGTTTACACAAGCATCTAAGAGCACAAACCAGAGCAAAAGTACAGTGCAGAAACAAACTAATACGAATACAATAAGTGCAACAAACTAATACGAATACAATAAGTGCAACAAACTAAATACGAATACAATAAGTGCTAAGTGGAAGGCTCAGGGTAGTACTTCTTGAAGAGGTGAGATTTCAGCCTGTGCCGAAAGATGGGCAGAGACTCTGCTGTCCTGACGTCAGTGGGGAGTTCATTCCACCACTGTGGGGCCAGGACAGAAAATAGCCGTGACCGGGTCGATCGGCCGCAGGGACCTCTGAGCGACGGGGCAACCAATCGCCCCGAGGCAGCAGAGCGAAGTGGTCGGGCGGGGGTGTAGGGCTTGACCATGGTCTGGAGATAGGAAGGCGCTGTTCCTTTCACTGCCCTGTAGTGCACCAGAGTCTTAAACTGGATGTGAGATGTTACAGGTAGCCAGTGTAAAGAACGGAGAAGGGAAGTTGTGTGTTCAATTAAAGGCAGCAGCAAGCAGAAAAGTTGATTCAAAGGAGCTGAGGGTCTCAGCAGACCTGCAGGTTTCTGGGACTTTGTTCCAGATATGTGGAGCAGAAAAACTGAACGCTGCTTCTCCATGTTTAGTTGTAACTCTGGGAACAGAAAGTAGACCAGTCCCAGACGACCTAAGGGTCGAGATGGTTCATAAGGTAGCAACAGATCAGAGATGTATTTTGGCCCTAAACCATTCAGTGCTTTATAAACCAACAGCAGGATTTTAAAGTAAATTCTTTGTTGGACAGGAAGCCAGTGCAAAGACCTCAGAACTGGAGTGATGTGATCTACTTTCTTGGTTTTAGTGAGGACCCGAGCTGCAGCTTTCTGATTTACTTTTTACAGAGACCTGTAAACACACCGTTACAGTAGTTCAGTCTACTGAAGATAAATGCATGAACAAGTTTTTCCAAATCCTGTTGAGACATAAGTCATGTTGATTTGTTCAATGCATTTACCCAGCCCTTGTATGGGATTATAGTCCCCTGGTGATATAGTTATGTAGATTTGTGTGTCATCTGCATAATTATGATAACACACTTTATTGTTTTCCATAATCTGAGCCAGTGGAAGCATGTAGATGAACAGAAGAGGCCCCAGTATTGAACCTTGGGGAACACCACATGTCATTTTAGTCAGCTCAGATGTGTAATTAGCTACAGACACAAAGTGTTCTGTCCTTCAAGTAGGATTAAAACCAGTTAAGTGCCGTGCCAGAGAGTTCCACCCAGATTTTTCTTTTTCTTAGTACGATCACAACCGCCACACCGAACCACACCAGGAGTTAAACCGCACCAGAGTTTGATTAAAATGGACTAAATGTTGCCTTGTGACAGCGACCTGAGAATGGGGACATCATTTTCCAGTGCCAGAACCTTTTATTGTACTTGAAGCTCCTTCAATCAAAAACGCAGAGCTAAATTCTAGGTCCGGGGATAGCTGTGGCGGTGGCGGCCGGGTCTGGGGATAGCTGCTGCGCTGAGGCGGCAGCTGGAGTCGGTCGGACCGCCGACAGGACACGGAGAGCTGGAGTCAGCTGCGGCCCAGTGGAGACGGAAAACGGGGACCGCTGCAGCCCAGCGGGAACGGGGAATCGCTGCGGCCCAGCGGGAACGGGAGTCTGACACTTCCTCTGCCTTCTGTCTCCTTCGAGGGTTGAGCAGGCAGTCCATCAGGTCACGTTTTTCCTTCTGGATACTCGGAGACCCACTAAAGGCCAGGCGGGTTCCCGCTAATTGTTCATACCACTCATGGAGACAGTGCTCCAAATGGTGGTCTGCTGAGTCTATTTCGGGCCAGATCATTCTGTCACGGGGCATGATGGAGGACTCAAACGCAGACCAGAAGTTGAGTGAAGTGGGAATTTATTGAACAAACAGGAATAGTTACCAGCACACAACAGGGAGTCCAAGCACAAGACAAGAGACGAGGGGGGAAATCCAGCAGGAACGAGACAGGGCAGGCAGACGGGGAAACCGGGAACAGGACGAGCAAAACGGGTGGGTAGACATAACAATGATCTGGCAGTGAGTGACTGAGAGGCAGGGGTTTATAAAGTGACTTGAATAGGTGAGGGGAGTTGTGCTGATGAGGAGGGAGTGCTTGATTAGTGATCAGATGCAGGTGAAGGGAGTGACTGACAGGTAGAGTGAGGATGGTGAGGAGCTACACAAAGACACACACAACACAGAAGACAAAGCCTAATCGTGACAGTACCCCCCCCCCCTCAAAGGACGGATTCCAGACGTCCCAAAAAAACCAAAACATAAACGTCTTCGAAGGGAGGGTGGTGGGGGCCCGGAGGAGGGTTAGAACTCCTCCGAGCCGGAGAGTCAGAGTCCACAACCGGGTGGGTGGAGGGGGTCCGAAGGAGGGACGGCTGGATCCAACCCGCCACAGGGCTCCGGGGGACGGGCAGGAGGACGCCTGGACGGGCAGGAGGGCTCCGGGGGATGGGCAGGAGGACGCCCGGACGGGCAGGAGGGCTCCGGGGGACGGTCGGACTGCCGAAGTCGCTTCGGGCACAGGTGTTCGAGGGGACGGCCGGCCTGGGGAAACTGGGGGTCCGGAGGACGGAACTCTAGAGGCTGGGGGTCAGACGGGGAACAGGGCTCTAGAGGCTGGGGGTCAGCCGGGGAACCGGGCTCTAGAGGCTGGGGTCAGCCGGGGAACAGGGCTCTAGAGGCTGGGGGTCAGGAACTGGAGATCGCTGGCATGCGGCAGCGGGGTCAGGAACTGGTGATCACTGGCATTCGGCAGCGGGGTCAGGAACTGGAGATCGCTGGCATTCGGCAGCGGGGTCAGGAACTGGAGATCGCTGCAGCACGGAGGCGGCAGCGGCTAGAACTGGAGGTCGCTGCTGCTCGGAGACGGTGGCGGCTGGAACTGGAAGTTGCTGCTGCTCGGAGACGGCAAGGCTCAGCCAAATGGCAAAGGCTTTGTAGTGTTGAAGAAAAAAAATTAATAAAAAATCTGTTCCCAGAGAAGCCACTGTGAGAGGTGTTTAATAGAGTCATGCCAGGAAACATTGGGTGGAATATGGCGTGAGGTGCTGGAACTAAGGTATAAAAGTCAGACGTTAGACGATCCCAGCTGGTTGCAACTCCAAGAACTGCCTCTCCTCTTCATTCTGCCACAACAGTAACTGCCAGGAATATTTGTGTAATCACGGTCCAGTGTATTGTTTCTTCCGGTGGATACGTGGACATGCTGGTGTTATTTAGGTAAAACAAATCTTAGGTTTGTTTGATTCAAATCACCAGCTATAATAAAAATACCATCCGGTTGTTTTGTCATGCGTCTGCTGATGATCTCATACAATTCCTGTAGTGCAATTTTTTTAATTTGCATCCGGAGGAATATAAACAGCAGCAACAAACGCTGCTGAATTGTCTGGGCAGATATTATGGCCAACATCTTAGCATTAAAAATTCAACATCAAGGAAACATTGTCCATCGACTTTGACTATGTTTGAGCACCAAGTATCTTCGATGTGAACACACAGTCTGCCTCCCCTCTTCTTACCGGAGTCTTGCATTCTGTTGGTGTGGTATACAGTCCTCCCTTCAAATGCAATTGCTTGATCTGGGATGTTATAATGAAGCCAGGTCTCTGTAAAGATGCAGTCTCTGATTTCCTGTTGCAGGGTCAGCCCGATTCATATTTCATCCCTCTTATTTTCCAGCGACTTGACATTAGCAGGGAGCAGGCTGGTTAGTGGAATAACCTCGGTTCCTTGCTGATAAACTCTTATCCTGGCTCTCTTCCATTTCTTCCTGGGTCGGTCACATCGCTTTTGATGGCGTTAGGTTCTGCCGGTCTGGGTGAGTGGTGATCGTCTCAAGATCTGCTGCACTTAATCAGATTCTCGTACGTACTTTCATTCGATGGGTGTACTTTTATCATAAATGTAGCAAAGTCTATGGAAAGTAGCGCCGCCGTTAAAAAGCCTTCTTAATAAATTATTTGATTCTTGAGCAGTTTATGTGAAACATGGCTGAAACCAAACGTTTTCTTAGCATTAAATAAAGCTTCCACACCTGACTATACCAATGGCCATGGTGCTCGGGCTGTTAAACAAGGTGGAGGTGTTGCTATTTCAGGCTGTTCTCATACAGTGTTTGTAGCTACTGAATGAAATATGATGCACTGTAATTTGTAGATATCCCATGAAATCAAATCGTATGTAATCCGCAAAATAATGAACCAGACCACAAAAGCCAACACAGGGCGAGTGGAAGGTGTGGTGGATAGGACAAACAGAAACTAATCTTTTACCCAGGTGTTCACTGTGTGAAACTAGTTGTCAATGTTGATTTATTTGTCATTTCTGTAGTTATTTTAACCCAAACGAGAATCGTTTCCTAAACTTAACTAAGTAGTTTTGTTGCCTAAACCTAACCAAGTTGTTTCCTGTGAAGACAGACGTTTATTTTGAAAACACTGTATGCATGTAACGAGTGTAAATTCACACGTTGCTGGTCTTTCGTAGTAAAACACAAAAAAACAAAACAAGGAGTAACTTTGGAACCGTTGTATGAGGATACGTTGACAGCAACCCCTGGCGGTTCTAGTGTTGACAACATAGGAGACTGGGCCACTCTGCCTAATAATAACCCCAGATAGCCATTGCTGGTTGTTGTTACTGCTTGAGTTTCTCACGTAGACATTGTCATCAGGTTTCTGAGTTTGTCTATAGCTGGGTGGGCTGTGATGTCGCTCATGAGATGGGCTGCTACAGATTTGGCGTGCGCATCCACCATTACCTTGTTGGCAACCTTTGTTTAAGAGAATCAAGATGGCAGCGATACCTTGAGCATCGTGGCAGTCTGCTTCTTTAATTTGGGCCTGTTATAACTGCTTTCATTGTCTAATATATACCTACTACGAACTATAAAAGTTAGAATTTTCTCCTGCAGCCTGATCTTTTCTGTCGAGTATCCTTCCCTTGCAGAAAATAACTGTTTGCTCCACGGTTATGGATCAGGCTGGGATTTCCCTACAAACAATCTGGGATGCCTGGGATTGAAGTTGAAATGATTGCTCATTTTGACATCAGGTTAAGGGATCCTTATATTAACTGTGTGAGCAAGTCTTTGAGCTCGAACAAAGGGTGAGCTCTAAGGAATGAACATTGACGACCTGACAAAACATGTGACAACAGTCCGCTTTCCAACCTTCAGCTTCAGCACTAGATCTGCTCCTAGACCCAACCTTGTCAAGTTTTTATATTTCTAGGACAAATTGAAGATTTTTCCTCTGGCCAGGGAAGCGAGGTTCTCACCTGTATGGGCGATCAAATCCATAGTTACCCCAACTTCAGCGCTGGCTTAATGAATAAACGTTGGCAGTTTGATGCTGTCAAAAAGAAACTGTCCTGCTGATATCAAATAGTATCTGCTGTATCCTTGTACTTTGAGAGATGGTGGATGGAAAGCCCATACTGTTCTGCTGTCCTGAGGAAGCTGAGACCACCTTTCCTTCTTTTCCCTGTGAGTGTTGTGAGTAGATCATCCCGAAAGTTGCAGCCTCCTAATTTTGTTTGGTTGACTGACATTATTTAGTTATTTTCTTTTCATTATATTATTCCAGCAACTTCAGTTTACTTCTTCTGCTATTTGCAACCTTTTTTACAAACTTTGTTTTGGTTGGCCTTTTATGTGATACTGATGTGAGTGAGTCAATGTTTGCTGTAATCCTTGACTCTGGTGGCGTCAGTCAAGACCGTCGCAAAGATGCAATGTCAAAGGCTCACCATTGTTGTAAAGCCATGGAATACTGAATATGTCTGCCTCTTGATGTAATGAAATTTAATTATTTGTCTTTCTTTCTCTATTTCATTGAAAATATTTATTGTTTTTGATACTCTAATTAGACCTACAATGAACAGGGCCCTCCCTTTATGCCCATAATATAGATCTGTAGCAGTTTGAATCAAGTTAGCTCTATATTAGTAAACCTGCCACTCACTTCTTTGTTTTCTTTTTTTTTTAAATGCATAAATCTGTTGCTCGATGGGCAGTGTGTGGTTGAGCGAGAGATAGAGACGGTAGCTGTGGACAGAGCAGACAGGTGTTGGTGATCGGAGCAGATGGACAGGTTACCAGTGAAGTTGTCTAGTGGCAGTACATGTACAGTCTAAGTTACAGTTTGCCCATAAATAAACACAGCAAAATATACTCCTCAATACCCAAGAAGGTCCCATCTCTTGCTTCTCAGCTGCTGGGCAAAAGTGAACGGAGAGTCTGTGATTACAAACTGGTCTCTGGACAGAGCAAATGTTCACCCGCATAATGTTGGAAGAATTGACGCAGCTGAGATGCGAGCCTGCATGGACCCGGTGCAGACAGCTGCATATATTAAATGTGAACCTATTTCTACTGAGTGCCCTTTTCAATCTATCCATTATCTTCTATGCTTATCTGGGGCCAGGTCGCAGGGGTAGCAAGCTCAGCAGGGCACTCCAAACGCCCCTCTTCCCAGCAATGTTTTTCAGCTCTCCCTGTGTTTGTTATGAACAATCTATGACTAGCACAGAAGTATTTCAACAAAGAAACACTTGGGTTCAGATCAGGCAGACTGTTCCTCTGAATCACACCCCTTCAACTTTCTCCATCTTTGCCCATGCGAGTGTTGAAGTCCCCCAGCAGAGCTATAGAGTCCCCAGTTGATGCCCTTATCAGGAGGCTCTTGGACTGGCCCCTCCCCTTGGACCACTTTTCCATTGGAGACCCTACCATGAGCTATATCACCGAGAACATAACTCCCAGGGTCACACAAACTCCTCCCCCCTGTCAAGGTGATAAGTCATTGGAGGGGCAATATCAGCGTCACTTCTTCCATTGTTGTCTGTCCCACAACTGCTTACTTCACTCATCTATCAAACAGCGTGAATGTGTAGTTTTATGAGATAGTATAATGAGTCCCACTATCACCTTTTAATGGCATGTATCTGAAACATCCTGGTGTGTAAAGTGGAGACCTCATAAGAAAGAACCCTGTACCAGTCTTCAGCTTAAGTTCAGCTGATGGGAAGTCAAAAATTATGTTTCGTTTGTATTGGTTTCTTTCCTTCATGCATTACAACTCCATGCAATATTGTGTGATTAAGTGTATCTAATCTAATCTAGTTGATTGGAAACATGTTATGTTGCCATATAGTGATGGACGCAGTAACTTTAACCTCAACTCATCTTTATACTTGCAGCATGGGTTATTAGGGCCCGAGCAACCGACAACGTCGGGCTGGCGAGGCCCTATTGTTATTCGACTTGTCAGAGTTATATTTAGCATTTTGGGGTACTTGCCATGCATGAAAACTCACCAATTTTGCACACCTGTCAGCTCTGCCGGAGAAACTCTTATGCCATAAATTACATATTTGTGTGTAATTGATGGATAATTGAGAATTATACATTTTGGCGGAGCGCTTCTGTTTTAACCTGCGCAGCTTTTCTGGCCTTTACGGCACTCATTCAGCAGTTCAGGAAACACACCGACCAATTACATACATTGTAAATAATCTCACGTGACGCTTCTCAGCCAATCGAATGTTTATTCCAAAATGCATCGTGAGTCGAGTGAGATTACGCTGACAGGCGGGAGACGGAGCGAGAGCAGTGAGAGAGAAGCAGTGAGAGAAGTGAGTAAGTCGGAGAAGCAAGTTAACATGGCGTGCTCTAAAAAGAGAAAGGTGGACCTCGAAAACAGAGCTTTAACAAAGAATGGACGGACTCGTATTTGTTCATTCTTCCTGCTGGTGCTATAAAACCACTCTGTCTCATATGCTCAGATACCGTGGCCATTATTCAAAGCGCCGATGTGAAACGAGACCAAACATACCCACTCCAATCCGAACTGAGGGCACAGAAAATAAACCATTTAAGAGCCCAATATGAACGTTCCACCAGAATATTAACACATTCATTCACTGCCCAACGACGTGCTTACGAATGTTCCCTGAAAGTTGCTTGGATTTTGGGTCAACATAAAAAGCCATTCACTGATGGAGAGGTTGTCGAGGAGGGCATGAGTGCAGTAGCTGGAACTTTACTTGAGGGGAAACAAAAAGAAGAGTTATGTGAACAAATCAAGCAAATACCTGTCAGCAGCCTCAGACACAAGGCTCATCTTTATAAAATCAAGCACTTTCTTTTAAGATGTAAGTTTTTCAAAAGTTATTTTTTGTGTATTTTATTTTTAGATGGAGCCATTCTTTTACTTGAAATGAGAGAAGAACATTTATTTATGTATTTCTATGTATTATTTATAATCCATCCAGTTAAATTTGAAAACTGAGAATAATAATTGTTAAAATATAATTGATGTGTACTTTATTTGATTTGACAGTTGTTGACTACACAGAGACGTTACTACTACTAGACTTCTTGAATATATATATATATATATATATTGTCTTTACCAAAGAAGGATAGGTAGGCCCAGTGGGATCATTCTTTTCTGAGATATATATATATATATATATATATATATATATATATATTAGGGGTGTAACGATACGCGTATTCGTATTGAACCGTTCGGTACGAGGCTCACGGTTCGGTACGCATGACGAACCGAACGAACCGTTCATATTTTTTTTTTTTTTTTTTTTTTTTTTTTTTTTTTTAAGGGGGCGACCGTGGCTCCCTGGGTTAAGAGGGTTGTCTGGTAACCGCAAGGTCGAAGGTTCAATCCTTGACTGGGCCGTGTCATGTGTCGAAGTGTCCCTGAGCAAGACACTGTACCCCTAGCTCCCCGGGCGCCTGTCATTGGCAGCCCACTGCTCCCTATATACAGGGATGGGTCAAATGCAGAGAAAAATGTCCCC
The DNA here is from genome assembly GCA_032191485.1 of Leptoclinus maculatus. Lineage (NCBI taxonomy): Eukaryota > Metazoa > Chordata > Actinopteri > Perciformes > Stichaeidae > Leptoclinus > Leptoclinus maculatus. The sequence goes on along the minus strand of JAVDOI010000002.1, from coordinate 40,256,563 downwards.
CAAAAAGGGATAAATATAGTGTATATATACATTATATATATATAGACATTCTCATCTTTCTGAAAAAAAACTTAAACATTGAGTAGAAACACACACACACACACACACACATAGTTCCATATAAAACAGGATTGTTTCTTTTATTTGTTTATAACTACAGCAAACAATGCTACATTTTAGTTTTCATAAGAAACTGTTTTTATTTTACACGCTGCTAAGAAGACACCCCAGAAGATGGGTCACTCAGGTATAGTTCCATCATTGTTCAAAGAATAACTTTATGATGTTAGTTTTAATGAATAAATATATTTTAAAATCAAGTACGTTTCTCTGGCATTTATAGTTTTCTACTGTATTGAAAACGTACCGAAACGTACCGAAAACGTACCGAACCGTGGCTCCACTGTACCGTACCGAACCGTGGATTTTGTGAACCGTTACACCCCTAATATATATATATATATATATATATATATAGCACTAAGTGGCCCAAGTTAGATATTATTGTAATGTTCCGGACCTTTGCCCGAGGAGATTTTCTCAATCTGGACCTTTTGGGATTTTAATTGAAGACCCCTGCAATAGACCATGAAATTACCATTTTCCTTAATTTATAAAAGTGCATGTTTTCCCACTTGTCACACATGCAATTACATTGTGTGAGTACATCAGAAAAGAATGATCCCACTGGGCCTACCTATCCTTCTTTGGTAAAGACAATGCAACATTCATCACTGTATGGAATAATGTTCTAAACAAGGGCTCTTTTGCATTTATGGCCATCTTCATACTATACCTTAATTAGGAAGTAAGCAAACTTGAAAATTAGTCACTAAAGAATGAACAGCACCCTGAGACAAAATAGGGATGTGCTAAAACAAATAAACGTTGCCATGAAACCAACTGAATAGGAGAATAAAATCAAAGATATCAAGAAAGTCAAATTCCTAAGAGATGAGAATGACTACAAAAAGGGACACACCCATCCCCTAATAACCTCCCACTACACCTACGCAACACCGAACAATCAATAGAAAGTTTGATTTAAGGAGGTTTTTGGAAGACTTCACTTCACCACCAGCATAACCCCTTGGTTATTTGGACAAAAAAAACAGACCAGCAGCAAAACACAACTGTCCATGGACCACCCGAACTGACCCCTACCCGGCCGGCTCTCTGTACTTGAACTTGATCTTTCCTTTGTTCCAACCCCATCCGTCAGTATATTTTAACTTTTTTTTAGACCTACAGAGATTTCTTAGGGTTGTAAGACTTGACCACAACCCTAGAAAGATTTTTCATGAAAATGTATTCCTTTCAGAACGCTATTCCAAAAGTATATTTTTTTAATTAATTTAAAAAACCAACAGAAAGCATTGAGAGCAATAGGTCCATTGCCATTTAAGCTGCTGACAAATGGGGCACCATTGTCGTTATGGACAAGTGTAATTATGACAATGAAATTCCAAAACAACTTGAAAATACATCCTTTTACAAAAAGCTGAAATTTGATGCAAGCACGACCCTAGAGAGCTGCGAATATTCCTCATAGTTGGTTCTCTAGATGGTGACGAATCTACATTTTTGCTAAATGAGATTCCTTAAAAAGCCTTTTTATATGTTTTACCCAAAATTCACAAAACACAACACAGACACCAGTGGCGGGCCATGCATTTTATACCTGGGCCTTCACTGCTGTCCTGCAGCTGAATAATCTCATTATGATGCCACAGCTACGGTTATTATTTGTTTCATGTAAAAATGAAGCTCAACACCTATAAATACACTAACTGCAGAGTGCAGATACATGACTACGCCGAGTGTGTCTCCTCTCTTCTCCGTCTGCAGCTGGGACTGCTGCGCACTACTGTGAGAGTGACCACCTGTGAGTGCTTTGGGGCGGCTCACGGCAGCACCCGCTGCTCGTTCACGACAGTGCAGAATGGTATTTCAAACATCGCTAGTAGCTTTTGACAAAAAAAGTCGCCAAGAGGGTCCGGGAAGTCGCCAAGTTGGCAACACTGGCACCGACTAAATATGTCCCCAGCGCAACATTGGAAGTAACAATAGTTCCTATCACATATAAAACCAAACAAAAATCCATCTTCATAAAAATAAGTTGTACAAATAATAATATATAAACAAGCATATTAAAGCTACTGCAGATGTAAAAACAAACGCATTTAACTAACCAGAGCTGCTGTTCACTATTTAAAGACAAAGTCCATCCTCCTTTCTTTGTTAATAAAGAGTTTAATCTCACGGTTGTTCAGTACATCCGTGCGTTTTAGTTCCAGTAAGAGGTCCTTCTCGAGTCATGGACCCCAGTGAAGACAGTCGAGCCTCCCCAGTTGTATTTCTTGAATACGTTTTAATGCGTTTGAGGGCTGAAAATGTCCGCTCGACAGAGGCAGCAGATATTGGGATTGTCACCGCCCAACATGTCAGGCTAGCCCACTGACCAATCACGTATGGCTAGGCCAGCTAGCAGGCTCTGACACGTCAAAGAATATGCCCAACATGTCAAACTAAAGATCTGATTGGTTGAAGACTGACAATCAACAATATCGTCCCCATTCACTTAAACTGCAAAGGGATTCACTTGTGAGTCTGCAGGCCTCGGGCCTCTCTTCTTACCTAGAGACATAGGGGTGAAATCTGATTGGATAAAAGCTCTACTTAAAACAAGCTGTGCTGGAAGCAGCGCTGCAGGCTGGAAGCAGCGCTGCAGGCTGGAAGCAGAGCAACTCAGGACAGTAGCTGTGCAATGAGAAAAAATAGCTATAACTTTGTGATTCTGTCTAGGCCAGCAGAGAAGGCCTTGCTGGCCCTGACGGCCCACCACTGACAGACACACAGCTAGACCCATATATCCAGCTAGACTACCACATCAAAGACTTTGTTCCATCTTTAAGGTCCTTCATCTTCCTTCTACTTGCTGTGTGTGCACACACATAGGACAGCCTCCCAAAATGCTGAACTATACTTTTACAAAGCAGAATCAGCGAGCTCTTTGAAACTTTGAAGCAATTATAACAGTTAACAAATGTTAGCAGTCCAAATCTGTCCAAAACCAGCTGTGACTTGTAAACCCATCTTCAACATTTAACATGGGTGCAGTAGTGGCACATTGTGTTACTTATGAAAGAAAGTTAAATTATGGTCGAGTGCATTCACAAAATGTGTAGAGTTAGAACACAAAGATCCTCCGACAAGAACTGAGTCATATCTTTAAAAGCTTCCTTTTCCCCTAGCTTCTGTATGCTGAGCAGACTCTGCAGAAAGAGCTACAAGTACATAAATAAAACTGCTGAACAGGAGGAAATAGCAACTCAACCCCTTCACATACATTGGTAAATGAAGGAGCAAAGATATTCAGCTTAAAGTTGTGGATGATTTAGTGCCAAGTTTCTTGAATACTCATATTAAAGTAATGTTTTGCTTGCACATCAGCAGAAGAAGTATAATCTCCGTTTTCAGAGCACAGTAGTTGTAGCAACGTTGCATTTCTGATATAGACAAATATATATAGACAGGCATTACAACACGACTGGCCGTGAGATGTGATTCATGTGCATATATTCTCATCTACACAAATACAGCCATCCCTTTATGCCCAATTGTGTTTGACTATGCTTAACTAGGCATCATTCACTGGATTTCACAGATGGATCAGCCTGCAGTCAGTGACGATAATGTGCAGTGAAACTTCAGAGAGCTACACAGTGGAGGAGTGTACACATTATTTGTGAGTTGGCCTGTGGATACTGAGGAGTGGGCCTTAGAACTCAGCGGCATAATAATGAGCAGTTAAAATAAAGGACGAAACTTAAATATGGTCTCACTCTGACATTTGGCAGACGCTAAGGAAGTCTGGCAGTATTTTTTAGCTCTTACAACACCAGATTTCTATGTAACAAAGGCAACAACTCTTTAGCAATATCTCAATTTGTCTTGCCTCTGACACACATAATCTCTTCCCCCTTTCCTTCTCATGTTCTCTTTACCATGATGTGAGCCACCTATGTATTGTCCTTAGAGAGGAAAACAGATTGCCGTGTGTCCTCTTCTTTTGTCTGCCTTCACTTTCCATCTCACTGCTAACATAAAGGCCCCTGGATGAAAGAGCGTAGCTAAATCCCATAAATACAATATTCTTTATTCCCCACGTTATCCTAGTGTTTGACTATGTAACCAACTAAATATTTCACCGTTCTTAGAGCCAGTTACACAGAGGACTCTGACATAATCAACCTGTGATCACTAGTGCTCACTGGAACTGTTAATTAAGTCTGACTTTATAGAGCAGCTGCAGATGCAAAGCATGCAAGCTAATATATTATCATCACTCTTTCAACTATTAGCATACAGTATCAGTATTAATGTTGTCACAATACTGGAATTTCTAACTTAGACCAAATACCTTGAAAAATATTAATATTTGATAACATTTTCGATACAACGGGGAAAAATTGAAACAACATTCAGGGCATAAATGTTTCAAAGATAAATATAACAGCGCCACCTTAAATGCATCAATCAATCCTCATGCATCATCAATCCTCATATTAAGATGTGAATGGTTTGCTGTTCATGCCAATTTACCGTAACCTATTCACAGACGATAAGAGCAAAATAAAGTCAGAAGAAAGTTAGTCTACTCTAGAATTGAATGCTGAACGATGATCTCTACAACAGCTCTATCCTGTGATGCACCAACGTGCTGAAGATTTGTTCCAGCAACTATTGACAGAAAGAAGAAACTTAAAAATAAAGATATTTTGAAACTGGCAGACATGCCATAAGGACTCCTTCAGCTACAAAGGGGGGGATAATATGATTCAGCATCAAGATGAGAGAGAGAAAAAGATGGAAACAAAGTAAAACGGTTCAAGCTGAACCTCCGTAAAGAAGACGACCAGGTCTGAAGGTACCAGAGAAAGACAAACCAACTGCCCCAGAGCGAGAGATGGAAGAATGCGATCCAAACAAACTACTATTGTCCAACAAGTTTCAAGATGCCCAAAGAGAAACTGCGGCCACTTCATACAGCTCCTATCCAAATTGGGGTGGAGCCAAAGCTGCAGCAAAGGTGCCTCCGCCACAGATAATGTTTCTGTATGTGGAGCCTACAGTGACACAGATAAACCAGTTAGCCTACTTTTAACTTTGGTAACTGACTTTATTTGACCAAATGTACCATTATATGTGACCCGGTGATAGGCAATGCGCAAGACCCAGAATAAACTGGAACTAGAGACTGCTATACAGAAAATATAGATTTTATTGACAATGCATGGCTTAAAAGACTTGTCTATAAAATCAATGCATGAATCAAAACAAATGAAGAAAAGAAAACATGGGGCTAAACTGCACCATCAGAGAGGTCAGTGTAGAGTTAGGTGTAAATAGAGGAATTTGTCACAAAATATGTAGGCAAATTATGACCAAACTACTGCACACGAACCAAAATCAAATCAAATTTACCTACTCACAGCATGCTAAGGTGACTCAAACCACACAATAAGATACATATGCAAGATGTCAACTCTACCACTTGGTCCCCCTTCAGCACAGCACTAAGCCCCACAAGAAAATAAAAAGAAAGTGCCCCGTCAATTGATTTGTTTAAAAGGCACACTAAATCTAATAAGTATGGGAAAAACAATGGTTGGCTCCTCTAGTGTGTTTAAAACTAAAAAGAAACAATACATTATACAAAAAGGAACCTTTACACAAACATTTCATAAAACATGCAATGTAAAAGTAAATCTACCTTTCTGGACTGGACACCGTCCCCTCCCCTAGTTGAAGACATGCAGGTGACTGGAATCTAGATTTATAAGAACCATGTAAATATTGTGTTCAGGGGACTACAAACCTATGTAAAAACATCTCCGTTCTGCTTAAGCACACCTTTCTTCATGGTTGATGTGCCGAAGCAATCACTCCCAAGTTTTAGTCCCTCACCAAACATGAATCTAGCCGATAACACATTTTTAACCATTATCCCACATACCTTTGATTTAATGATATGACCTAAAAAGAATACATCATGTTTCTACAATTTCACTCTTATAATCGTGCTTTTAAACATATTTATAAAAGAAAGGAAAGAGAGCCTACCAAATCAGACACCAAACAAGGCTGGTGAACTTCCCACCCCCTTTTATAGACTACCTGGGTCCTAATGGTAGGCTGCCTGTTACCTGCCTTTCCACATATACTTCAAAGACTTACAAATTAAATCAATACAGAGCAGCAACTTTCTTTTAAACCTCATCCTTCAAATTATTATTTTTTTTATTTTGCATGTTTGTTGTCAATAATTGTTATGTTCATTTTATAATTCTTTATTTATTCATTTTATACAAGCCAATGGGGGCACATGTACCCCTTCCACTAAAAGAAAAAGCTAGATTTCTTTTTTCCCTAACCGCCCAGTCATTTTTACCCTTACATTTTTCATAAAACAACAAACCATACCTCAGTCCTGTGTGTATGTACTGAGAAAGAGTTTTCCAGTTGTAGCAACATTTCAGTCAGAAATACATGTCTTCACATCCTCAGATGATGGCAGTACATTAGACTGTTCTGCCGGTTCTTGCAGCCAACAACAGCACAATTTGAGTGCCATGCTTGTACCCTCCACATTTTCATTTTAATGGGGTCGGAGATAGAGAGGTAGCTTAAGGGGATGGTCACAGAGCAAAAAAAAACCGCTTGCTACACTGAAGCTAACTTCAGCTTGCTATCCAGTTAGCTAGCTAACGTTATTATGTTGCTGTGGACACGGCAAACTCTCCTTCAGTAACAAGGCTTCATGTGCGCAGACTTCTCAAATACTTTGGAAATGTACGAATTACGCTGTTCATTCAGAAGTGCACTGTTTGGGGGTTGAGTCTCTTAAGGCTACAGTGTTGTCGTTGAAATGTTTTTGCATACATAAAAACAAATATATTTCTGTGGCTACTGACAGGGTCATAAAGACCTCACCTCATACCCTCTCAGCTTACCTCCAGAGTTCACTCTCTCCCTCTGCCCCCACTCAGCAATGCCACTAGTACATTAGTAAAATGGATCCATTCTCTAGCTTTGAGCTTCAACTCTTTGAGTATCCACAGTCCACCAGAACTTTATGTGCACTTGTGTATCGGCCTCCTAAACCCAATGGTGTTTTTATCCAGGAGTTTTCTGAATTTTTAGCTGAAATCTTCCCAAAATATGATAGTATTTTAATTTTTCATGTGTGTTGTTCTTTTAAGCCAATGGTGAATTACTTTTTAAATCTTGAGCAGCTAGTCTCTGTCCCACTCATGAACATGGTCATACATTGGACCTTGAACATCTTTTGGTATTTCTGCAAGCATAAGTGAAATTTGTGAAGCAACGTTCTTGGACCACAAGCCTGTCATCTTTGAAGTGGTTACTGCTGGCTCAGACACTCCCCCACCTGTCCCTGTTTGCTGCTCTCGTTTTATCACCTCCAGCACTGCACAAAGGTTTTTAAATGCTTTTAGAGACACGCTACTGTTTTTAACTAATGATACTACCCAGTCGCACTTTCCTCCAGAGGATTTTTTAACAAAATTTAACTCCACCTGCTCTGCAGTTCTTGACAGTGTCGCCCCCTGAGGTCATACTGCCCCAAACTGAAGCCTCAACCCTGGTTAAATGAAGCCACTCGGGCGCTCAGGCAAAAGTGCAGGAGGGCTGAGAGAAAATGGAAGGACAGGCTCCATGTGTCCTTTGAAATCTTAAGGAACTCTCTCACTATCTACCAGAATGTAGTTAAGTCAGTTAGAAATAGCTACTTCTCTGACTTAACTGCAAATCACTGCCACAGGCCAACAATTCTCTTCAACACCATTAACTCTGTTATCAACCCCCCGATCCCAACGTGTTTAAGTATGTCTCCGACACAGTGCGACACCTTTCTTAGGTTCTTCCAGGACAAAATCTCAAATCTTAGGTCTGGTGTTACATCCCACTACATTGATCCAAGTAATTATCTCACTTCTTCTGCTGTGTTGGGCCATTTTAAGTCTGTTTCCCTCACAGCTCTCACTAAAATTGTTGATCAACTAAAAACTACAATGTGCCACTCTGACATCATCCCCTCAGGTCTCTTTAAGCAGGTTTCTGTTGAAATTGGACCATATATACTGTCAATTATAAATAGTTGTCTGTTTTCTGGTTCAGTCCCAGTCTATTTTAAACATGCAACAGTAATTCCTCTCATCAAGAAACCTAATCTGGAACCCTCTGACCCATCAAATTACAGACCAATATCCACCTTGCCTTTTCTGTCAAAGATCTTTGAGAAAGTTGTATTTCAACAGCTTCAATCTTTTATCAGCTTGAATGGCATCTGTGATGTTTTTCAATCTGGTTTTAGAACGTCTCACAGCTCTGAATCTGCCCTTTTAAAAGTTTTTAACGACCGTTTACTCATTGCTGATGCTGGAGATCTCGCCATTTTGCTTTTACTTGATCTCTCTGCTGCTTTTGACACTGTGGACCACGACATTTTAATCTCCCGCCTTGAGCACTCTGTCGGCATCTGAGGTACTGCCCTACAATGTTTTAAGTCCTACTTGACCGACAGATCATTCTCTGTCAACATGGGCAACTGCTCCTCTCAACTGGCCCCCCTGACCTGTGGGGTACCGCAGAGGTCCATTTTGGGTCCACTCCTGTTCTCACTGTACATGCTGCCTCTTGGATCCATTTTCCAGAAACATAACATTTCTTATCACCTCTATGCCGATGACATTCAAATATACCTTCCCCTCAAATCTGGAACTGCCTCAATAAATTGTTTAATGTGCTGCCTGGCTGATGTCAAAAGCTGTCTCTCACTAAATGTTCTATGCCTCAATGAAGGTAAAACAGAGATCATGTAAATAAATCCCTCTCGCCTTTCAGCTGCTATACCGGACAATCCCTCATTGTGTCTTGGCCCAATGGCAACCCACTACAAATTCCATGTAAAAAATCTGGGTGTGATTTTGGACTCATCTTTTATATTGGACCTCCAAGTTGTGTCCGTGGTCAAAGTCAGCTTCTTTCAGCTAAGACTCTTGGCTAAGGTCAAATCCTTTCTCTCCTCGAAAGACCTGGAGAAAGTTATTCATGCTTTTATCACCTCTAGACTGGACTATTGTAATTCCTTGTATGCTGGAATCAGCAAAAAACTTCTATCACGCCTTCAGTTGGTGCAGAACTCTGCAGCGAGACTTTTAACTGGTACACGCAGGCGTGAACACATTTCACTGATCTTAAAATCCCTTCATTGGCTACCTGTAGAGTACAGAATTAATTTTAGGTGTTTAAATGGCACCGCCCCAGTCTATCTGTCTGACCTGCTGCAGCCCTATACCCCACCTCGCTCATTAAGATCTCTCGGCCAACAGCTTTTAGTTGTTCCGAAAACTAAATTGACAACCCGGGACCGGTCCTTCTCTGTTGCTGCCCCTAAGCTCTGGAACAACCTTCCCCTTCATATTAGGTTGTCATCCACCTTACCAATGTTTAAAAGCCATTTAAAAACCTATTTCTTTTCCCTGGCCTATCGCCTTTGATCTGAACATGGCACTTTTGTGTGATATGTGTCAGTTTGTCTTGATTGTAATGTCACTTACTGTTATTTGATTGTATCACTGCTTATGTACTGTATGTGCAGCACTTTGGGCAACCTTTGTTGTATTTTAAAATGTGCTATACAAATACATTTTGATTGATTGATAAGCCATCACTGGTGAACTGAACCCCTACAGTAATTTAACAATCTGAAATGTCTTATTGTTTTATATAATGATTACAATGCATGTCCCATTATAACACAATGGCCATTTTATTCTCATAATGGACTGTCCCTTATAAGAAAACAGCACAGCCCCACCCCTGGAAGAGGTGAGTGGGCCAGAGCTGGTGCAACGGAGACGGAAGCTGCATACTGACAGTGAGGACTCCTATGAAAAGCTGCTGACAATAGAGACTGGGAGGGAAGCAAAACAAACCCTTCTTGCTGAGGAGCAGCTGAAGTTGACCGTGCTAACCATATTTTTGCATTATTTGACAGTAGTAGTAGTTATCCAATTACACTAAAACTAGCTAACTAAAATGGAACAAAAACACGTTCACATATGAAAGGCATATTAAACTGATTATTAATACATTTAAATGTAATCTTGGGTAACAATATTTGGAAGAAGTGAAGCCTAGGCTATTTGTCAATCTACATCAAATCCACTTCTGAGGTGGGATCCAAATTATCCTCAATTTTGGCACCAAACTGATCCAGATCTGCCTTCAATTTTGAAATACCCTTGGAATGGAAAATGTCTATTTAGTATATATTTCTATTTAAGTATATTGTGTAAATGCTTAAGTCCTTGTACTTTTGCTTTGAACTCTGTTGACCATTCACCCTTTGTGTTAGCGTACATGCTCAAATATATCTTACTGTTTGTTTGATGGAAATTTGGATATTCTTATGTATTCTATATTCTCAAAGTAGAACTGTTTTATAACTTGTTGTGTAACAGACTATCATAAGCTTGCATCATGTAACTTGTGATCCGTGCAGCTGACACATATCCTCTTCTTTTTCGTGTTGGATAACAAGTACCTATTGTATGTTCACATGTTCTATGCCTTAAGGATAAAACGTATGTATCTGTTGTTACACAGACAAAGCACTTCTTATACTTCTTTAACTGCACGGCCTGCACGACCTGAAACAGGATGTTCCAGTACACAGGCCTCCACCCTTGGTCACTCTGTGTATAACTTTGTATGACTTATGTTCTTTAGTGCACACTTCTACAAACTCTTCGTGACTCTGTACAACTGTGCCTCTTCTTGCAAGAATATAATATTTCTTTTCTGTTTGACGATATTCTTCATTTCAGTTCAAAAAGACTCAACAGCGTTTTGTCCAGATTAAAAGTAGGATTGGATCACCAAATCCGAATCAAAATCAGGAGCACTCGCCCAGCGCGGCGCAGCGGCTCCCCTCAGACGAGCAAGAAGCCCTCTTGTCTCAGCTAGTAGTTCGCGGTGGCATCCTAGTAAGTCTGTCACGAATTCCCCTTCATATTAGTTTGTTTTCATCCTGTCTGCTTGTTTATTAACTCTCCTGTCATTTCAGATCCTACCATTCACACCCGATCACCTCTCATTCCCCTCACCTGGTCCTCCACACCCATCTCACCTGCAGCCCATTCCCTCATTAGCCCTCACTATTTAGGTCCCCTCACTTGCACTTGTTCCCTGCCAGATTGTCTTGTGTGTTATTGCCAAGTTCTCCAGCGTATCTTTCTATTGTTCCTGATCTGCCTGTTCCGACCCTGTCTGCCTGTTTTTGACCTTGTATTTTTGCCTGCCCCTTATTGGATTTGTTCGCCTGTTTGACTGACCTCCCGGTTTTGACCCTGCCTGAACTCAAGTAAAAGAACTAAACTTGTATTTTTGTCTCCGAGTTGTGCTTTTGGGTTCAAGTATCTGTAATCCTTACAAAGTCTAACAGTTACTCGGGATCGCACTGGAAGAATCGGGCTCATCCCGAGCTCCGCAGGCGGCGTCCCGTACCCTTTCTCCACCAGCACTCCTGGCCTCCAATGCAGACAACGCTGTCATCTCCACCTGGTAGCTCCATCCACTCCATCGATACTGGTCTTCAATCTTTGGTAAACGATGCTGCTTCTATTATATTAACATCGGCGCCACCAGGACGCCATGCGGCAACCAGCCGCCATGGTAAATCAGCTCCACATGACAGTTCAGTCGCCTCACTGTTTAAACGGAGTCTTTGTTTCCGCTCCTCGTCATTCCCCGACAAATGAGGAAATCATGGGTCTGACACACGTCTGGAGCTCCGGAGCATCACTCACGTAGTTTACACGATATTTAACCTTTGTTTCTTTATGTTACATTTACTACTTTACTTCTTTCCTAACAGGGCTTAGCTAAGGCGATAAAGTAGTTTATGAATATGAGGCATCAATCCCTACAATCCCTCCTCGGCTTTGTGGAGGTTGGTTTCGTGGCTTGTGTCAGCTATACCAAAATTCTATGGGTATATCTATGAGTAACACTTGTCTTTTATTCTTCACAGCCATATTGTTGGTACGCCTCTGGTGTTTTAGAGAATAACGCATAGAGCAGGGTATTCAAATGAAATCCAACAAGTCCAGTTTGAGAGAGTTCCCTCGTGCAAAGGTCCGGAACATCACAGTCTGTCTAATGTGCGTGATGATTTAGTCCCATATAAATTGAAGTAGCCTAACAGTTGTATCGACGTTTGTACGTAGTCAACAGCTGATTATTAAATCGAGAAGTCAAAGGAATATGTCATGTAAGTAAGGGATGCATTTATAGATTAAATTACATAACAGAAGCTTTTAAACTTGCATCTTATAAAGATAAAGTACCTAATTTTATTAAATGAATGGAACTGTATCGTCCTGCAGCTTTAAATTCAGTGCAATCAGGGGGAAGCGATGTAAATGGAAGTATGACATTACATCGTATCTTAAAGAAGATTGTGTGCAGCAACGTTATGTGTGGTTATTAAACCACTTGGTTCAGCTCTATTCCTCTCTTTTTACATCATAGTTGGGCAGAGAATTCATGTGATAGGATTCTGATTGTTGGGCAGAGAATTCATGTGATAGGATTCTGATTATTGGGCTCGTAGCTCATATCTGGGCCTCTATTATTTGGATTGAGTGGGTGCGTTTGCTCAAAAGATTTTGCTTAGTGGAGCTTCACCTGGCTGCTATGAATAATCGTAATGGTCTCTGGACATATGAAACACACTGGGTTAAACTGCAGGGGAGGAATGCACATTTAAGAGTCTGTCCATATTGGTTAAGGCTGGTTGAAATGTCCACATTCTGTGTTTTGGAGAATGCCATGTGTAATGTCGTAACCCGGCTCCCAAGCTATGACTAATACGGAAGGACACAAGGGAGGATGGGATTGAAAGGTATTTATGATAACAAAGTAAAGAACGGCTACCAATGGTGAAGTGTGTCAGTCAGTAACATCAGTAATGTAACGAGAATGCGTGCGTGATGAAGTGTGGGGCATGGTCAGCGGAAGTAAAAGACCAAATCTAAAGTTTAAATGGGCAGCACTGGCAGAGAGGTGTTCATGTGCGCAGAAGAGCAACACTGGAGGAGGGCTGTTATTCCTCAGAGCTCCAGGACCAGGTGCGCTGCATCCAGTATTCTGCCGCAACCGCGTTCTTGTGACTATTTACGGGGACGGATAAGTGGCAAAACCATACTTGGACATTTGTACATAAAGTATATTTAGCTCCATTCAGGCTCATCCCCTAGGGACGTGTTTTCCTCTCCTACTCGTTGGACATGGCATCTTCCTTGTCCTAAGATGCACAATCTACCTTGATGCCGGGTGCCGCGCTGACCAGCGTGTCAGGTCGCTGTGCGATCACTTGAATGGTGTAACATTCTGCAAACAAGCTGGTGATTTTCGCTGATTCACTAAAACGTCGACACGGATGCAGGCCATCCGTGGGTTTTGGGGGGTTCTGTCAAGGCCAGTGGTTTGCTAGACACAAAGGGTAACTCAAGCTCATTAAAGCCTTAAAAATGTGTACGGTAAGTCATGCATATAACTGGTGGATGTGTCATGTTGATGTTTCTGGCATTTTGGCATATCATTCCATTTGTCTAATAGCATTATCTCATTCATGCAAAATGTTCTTTATATTATCTCTAAAAGCTACCTCTCACATTCTATTGTTCAAGTGGATCTTGGCGCACCACGGTATAAGGCCATTGCACTAAAGTCTGTTGGACTCGCACTATTCTGGTCTAATGTAAATCCTGTTCTCCAGTTTCTGATCTAACAGACCGTTTCTCAATCTTCTGGTCTGACATGACCGTTTGCTCAATTCCCAGGTGAACATGACATGGCTTAACGTGACGTTTTCTCATTTCCTAGGGGTACGTGACTTGGCTGGTAACTCATGGCTTAAACACTCCAAATGCGGAGGTGCTTGCACAGTAGTTGTGGCTTGGATAGACTCTGGGTTTTGCCCTTTCAAATCCATGCTTAAGTTCCTCCGGTTAAGACCTATTAGTTGCTCCACTATTCTTACCCCGGGTAACGTTCCTTTATCTAAAACGTGGTTAATTAGCATTCAGAGGTTATCCTCACTAGAATCAACTTATCGCCTCAGCTATACTCAGGGCACTCTTTTAGAATAGGGGCTGCTACTTCGGCAGCTAACCAAGGCATCTCCAATACTACCCTACAAAAATTGGGTCGTTGGTCATCCTCTGCCTTCACGGCGTACATCCGCCCCAATCTCAACACCATCCTCAAGAATCAAAGATCATTGAGGCCTTAAATCTGGTAAGGAATACATATAACTGGTGGTGGTGACGTGTTCACGTTGATTGTTATATTATTGGTAGGTCCCATTATTAATATCTCCTAGCAGGGGATAGCATATCCTTCTTGAAATGTTCCTTATAATAACACCAAAGACATTTATCTAGCGTGCTAATGGTTAGTCTCTCTCCCTGCTACGTGTACCTTACTCTATTCCTCTGGTGTGACTGTTTCCCAATCTCCTGGTCTCATGTGACCTGGCTTATCGTGACTATTTTTCCTAGGTGACCGTGACCTGGCTTAACGTGACTGTTTTTCCTAGGTGACCGTGACCTGGCTTATCGTGACTATTTTTCCTAGGTGACCGTGACCTGGCTTAACGTGACTGTTTTTCCTAGGTGACCGTGACCTGGCTTAACGTGACTGTTTTTCCTAGGTGAACGTGACCTGGCTTATCGTGACTATTTTTCCTAGGTGACCGTGACCTGGCTTAACGTGTCTGTTTCCTGGTCCGACGGGACCGTTTTCCTTCCAAGGGTCTGAGTTAGCCCTTTCTCATTTCGTGGTCCACATATTAAGAAGCCGGTCCCAAGTTGACAAAATTCATATTTCGCAGTCAGTGATGACATACTTTCTAGTTTCGCATCTGGTCCATATGTGGTGAGACCTGTCAAAGTATGACATACTTCTAGTTTCCCGGGCTAGCTGACCCGGTCTGGTTGTGCTGAGGCAGTAAGACCTCCAACCGTACTGAGGCAGTAAGACCTCCAACCGTGCTGAGGCCATAAGACCCCAACCATGCTGTTCTGCGTTCTCCCTTGAACCCCCTATTCTGCTCTGCGGTCTAAACGTGACCCTCGACTATCCTAAACTGCGGTCTAACATGACCCAACCTATCCTTGTCTGCGGTCTAGCTTGACCCTCGCGTATCCCGTCCTGTGCTCGGACCCTCTATGTTTCGGGATCTGTTGTAATCCTACCATACTCCACTATGGGCTATCTAGACCCGCACTATCCTGTATCTGCGGTCTTCCCGACCCTGTATCCTAGTCTGCAGTCCATCGTGACATTCCTCTATCCTTTGCTTTGACTAAACTGGACCTCTTACCTCTGGTCTAACATCTACTTGTTCACGTTCTACCCTTAGATTTCTCTCATGAACTAAATTTCTATTTTCTTAGGAAATTCACCACAGCAGTAGGTAAGGTATTTATTTATTCATATAAATTAATTCATTTTGGGGGATTAGGCCTGTTGGACCTCAGTATCCCTACCCTCGGTGATAGTACTTCAGCATGGAGTCCAATCGCCAAAGACGTTGCACTTTTCATATTTGATGCATGTATAATAAATCATTGTTAAATTATAAAACAAGTCTCTCCTGATTGAAATGTAGCGCAAGTTCAGTCAGGTAGACACGCATGCATAATCTGTCTCTCTCCTTGTAATTACTCTATCAGCTGATTGGGGGCGTGCACTTTTAAGTAACCAACCAGATTCTGCACACCGGTTCATGAAGCCAATCATATCGTTGCTGTCAAACTTTAAAAGTGTCCTCTCTGTTGCTGTCAGTTGTCATTTCAGCGAAGCAGACGCGACCCTCCTCCACCCCAGTCACCTCCAGTCAGCGTCACAGTCATGCTCCCGATTCATCATCAGATGGCAGCACTCCTTTCACCACCACCAGTGTCTGGACTCCAGGGGGATTAGGCCTGTTGGACCTCAGTATCCCTGCCCTCGGTGATAGTACTTCAGCATGGAGTCCAATCGCCAAAGACTTTGCACTTTTCATATTTGATGCATGTATAATAAATCATTGTTAAATTATAAAACAAGTCTCTCCCGATTGAACTATCGATGGTAATGTTCTCGAGAACAGAGATCACACCCACACAAACCCTCACAGTTCTGCACTTAAGCAGATTATCTGAAAATGGAATGGTGATGCGATCTGAAGAATATTCTATTGAACATCGTCTTTTATGCCCTCTGAAAGAAGGAAAGTGTTCGAACTGTCACAAAACGTTGAAAACAAAGGTCTGTGTCAATCAGTGATTGGCTTGTGGTCATCTTGGTTCCTCCCCTAATCGGTACTTTGTGGCAAAATCCCTCGGAGCAGCCCACATGGCTGAATGTCCAACCCTCTCTTCCGGGCCTGGCTCGGCCTGTTCTTCCCCCTCTCTGATCACATTGTCCTTTGATGTGATCACCTCTGCTTTCCTGCTGGACATCTCCTTATGTGGTCTCACTGGCTCCATCTCTGCTCCATGCCTGTAAAGCCTCACTTAGGATATCCCTATATCTGACCCTTTAAAACTTATTCTCTACAGTGTTTAATACCTACAATGACTATGCTTTTATGGCTTAATACATTAAATGTGTCAATATACTGTAACATATAATATCCTCTATCAGTAAACCTCCTGTAAACATAGAATACATTCCATAAGTAAATATATTGTGACTCTTTAACCTATTTTGTGACCCTTTAACATATTGTGACATTCTTATTATTGTGACACTTCTAGTCACCACTAGAGGTGCTAATAATCATACTAATACTATTTTAATACTGAAATCCTTCACACTACCTATTGTAACTCTTTCAAGGAGCAAGCTGAAAATGAGGGGAACTCGAAAACAAGGGGTGGGGGTAAAATGGGATTGGCCAGAGATCTAATTTAAAAATAGCTTATAAAATTAACACTAGTATTGGCAAATTAAAGTAAAAATTAATGATCATGAATGCTTACTGTGCTGCTGTAATATAACTTTGTCCCACGCTGTGTCTTTGAGAATAGCTTGGAGTGAGTCGACAGAGTCTGCCGTCTCCTCTGACTCATCTCAGCACTATTCAGCTCCACTCCTCAGCCTGCCCGGATGTTAGCGGGGAGATGAGATGCACTGCATGACAGGCTGCTCTGCACACTCAGTACTCACCTCCTCATAAAGACCCTTAGCTCAACATTGCTCTGACACTAGGATTACACTGGTGTTGAATTTTTGACAGCAGTGATATGTCATGAAACGTACTGCAGTCAGCATATATTGCAACAGGTTGACTGCCGTACTTTGCTGTTTATTTTCAGTTTGTTTTAGATTAACAGTGGTAGTACGACCTTGCATTTTGCAGAAGTTGTGCTGGTTATTCACACTATCTTCTCTGTAGTCATCTATAGCAGCAACATGGTGGTGATACCGAAGTGGTTGCTGTGGTTTCACTGAACAATGGGATATGAGAAAGGCAGGCTGTGTGCAGCAGTGGGACTTTTGAACAACCTTGGCTGAACTTTCTCTGATCCATCCTCCGCAGGGAAGATGCTCTGCTCACAGCATCGCAGTCATTAATTTACTTTCATCATGTCTCGTGCCTGAAGCACCAGCCTAACAGCAGCATTCAATTTCAATGAAACAATTAGACAATGTTATTTTGGTTGATTCTATTGTGCTTCTCACCTCACCAACTTTGGATTTCAGTGAAAACACTGGCTCTCTTTTCAAACTTTAACTAAAGCCTTCGTCTAAATCTTAGTCTCTGTTTTTACATTCACAGCTCTATACTTGGGAAAGTTTTGTTTGACTTTAGGATTTTTATTCAGAATACTGAAGTCCATGTAGTGGTCCAATGGTTAGCCTCACAACAATAAGGTCCAGGGTTTCAATTAATAACCTTTTTTGTGTAGAGTTTGCGCGTTTGCATACGTACCCACTGGGTACTTTTCTCCAACAGGCTAGGTTAATTGGCAACTCTGTGTTATCGATGTAAAAGACTGTAGGCTCCAGCCCCACCACCAAATTTGTGGTTTAGCCCCCGCTGACCCCCCAAAACCCACCTCTGTGTGTTGTGCACATATATGTTTACCTTGTCACATTCAATTATCTATTAAAGTGGAATTTCACTGGTGGAAAGATGGGGATTTCTTAAAACTAGTTCACCTATGTAGTAGAAATGTGCAATTATTTTTGAAATTGGTGCCCTATATTGAGAAAAAGGCTGGAGAATCCCTTATCACTGTTCAGTGGAAAATCCTACCAGAATGCATTGCACATTGCCAAACTGCTCCCGGGCCACTCACTAATTGTGGTGTTTACGGAAGGCTGGAGTGAGTTTTACACTGTTGGGATGTAACGCAAAGCTATAAGTGCATCTGTATCCGTTTGTGTCAGAAATATTTTTGCAGTTGTTTCTATACTCTGATTATACTGGATGTGGTTGTGCCTCATTGGCTCAGGTTGTTAATAATTGTCTGGTCGGCTTAATTCTTCTTTGCTTTTTATACTCCTCATAGTATAAGTTAAGAAGTTAAGCTTCCCTCAAAATAATATATTTTAAAAGGAGGAACATGCGACATTCAGGGCATTAATATATCATGTAAAGTCTCTCTCCCTTTGTGTGTGATGTTATCAGAGCTTCTCTTTTCTTTGTTGACATAGCCGGCATGCCTTTAGTGCATGTGAGCGTGACCTACTGGTTAGCTCACGCAGCTCTGCTCTCCTACAGCAGTTTTAAACGAAAAAAAATGAAAGCAGTGGGCTGCTGAGAAGTGCCCGGGGAGCAGTTAGGGTTTCACTGTCTTGCTCAGGGACACTTCAGCACAGGACTCATAGCAGTCAAGGATCGAACCACCGACCATGCGGTTGCCGGACAACCCTCTTTACCCATTGAGCCACGGCCGCCCGGTTACAGCTGGTAACAACGTCCCAACTGACAGCGTCGTCGCGGTATCATGGCGTCCACCCTCTGGCTCCTCCTTAGGTAAGTGCTGTTAGCTCTGTCATCATATTTGTCGTAGTTTGTACTGTTAGCCACCGACTCAGCTGTTGCCATGGTGTGAGCCGTTGAGAGGCAATCAAAATGCTCCCAATGTCGTGTTGTGTACCTTTAACCATGTACTTGAATCAATCTAATGATAAAAAAAAGTTTAATTATGTCAATATAATAGCTGTGGAATAGTTCAAAGGTACCAGTAGAAATCAATAGGGAAAATATAACCAAATTGCATGATCTCTTTTACATTTTTTTGCTTGTATTGGGTGGAAGCTCAGGTGAATGTATAATAGTCTGAGGTGTCTATGATTAAAATGAGAAAGCTACTGACAAAATTGGCTCCCTATTGCATAATTAATAAAAAAAATAATGAGTCCTGGAAATCAATAAAGGCAGGATCAGAAGGACAAGGAAGGCTGGAATGCTTATGCTGGGGTCAAAAAAATCTAAATGACTAATTATAATATGTGTGCTCACAAAGTCTGGTGTCCTCACTTGAATGTTTACGGCCTGCGTCCTCATGTGAATGTGTGTGTGTAAAAATAAATGTCCTGTGATTAATGATTTTTTAACCGGTCTCGAGTGAATTTTTCCAACAGCTTACCATAATGCAAAAGACAATCTGGCGGAGGACTAGTGGAAGTGTGCTAGTGCAGCGTAGATATCAGGATTTCTTCCCCCCAGGGTTGAATTGAGTGAACTAAGCTTAGAGGGGCCATGGACTGGATAGTTGGGGCCAGGAAATGGCCCTGAAGGCTCAAGGAGGAAACTTTTTGGTACCCCACATTCCAAGATGTAGCCCAACAAACACACACTGAACCCTAAACAAAAAGCAAAGAGACTTGATTTTGCATTTAGAGTAGAAAGTATGCAAACTGGTCATGGTTTAGTCAACACACTCGCTTGTCAAATACTGCCGCTTAGTCAGTGGCCCGAAGCTTCAAGCGCTCAAGGTATCCCTCTAGTGTCAGTTATGGACAGCGTGTCAATTTCCGCTCCTTACATGCATACAGTCTCTTTCAAAAAAATTAATTTACAACGTAGGTTGACTTAGTTTTTAGAGTTACTTTTACAACAAAATTACTTGGTTAGGTTTTGGAAAAGATTGTGGTTTGGGTTAAAATAAGTATGTTTGCTATGTAAAATTACAAAGCTTGTTACATAAGTTGTTTTAGTAAAGTACCTAAGTTATGCAACAGCCCCCCTAAGTGAAGTTTGACACTCTATTTATAGCCTCAAAAGGATGCGTCAGTGTGTCTTCATTAGATGCTGAGGAGGACTGTGGAAAATATGGGCCGCCGGGCAGCGGAGGCTCTGGGTCTCGAATCAGACTGGATGCCAGCCAACTGGGGTGCAGGCTGGAGGTTAGATAATTCGCAAACAGGCTGGAGGCTAACGGAGTGGGAGGCAGGCTAGGAATCAGGGATGTTGAGGAAGTCCTTAGGCCAGCCAGGTAACGAGCTACTCAACCATAGTATTGGTGACGTCTCTTTGTACTCCCTACTAGGAGTTCTCTTCTACTTAGGAATAGCAGAGTTTATAGATGTCCTCCTCACCCAATCTATCTGCTGGTTCCATAGTCGTCGCTTTGTACTGTCACGTTTGGAGAGTAGGCAGCAGGGGATGGACCCAAATGCAGAGAAAGATGAGTAAGCAGCAGAAACTATATCATTTAACAGATATAGCTTACAGGCTTGTTTCTGAGAAAACAGGCAGGAACACAGCAGGCAAGGACTTGAACAGAGCTCCGAGACAAATGAAGACAAACCGACAAAGGAACTTGGCTGGTATATGTAGTCCTTGACTAATGGGAAAGTGAAAACAGGTGAGAGGGAGGTCTGGTGACTGCAGGGCTGACAAGAGACAGTTGAAACTAAACAGGGCCTGGCAGACAATCAACAAAGGCGGAAAAAACACAAAAGACAAGGAAGTAAAACCAGACATGACAGCAGGGGAGGGTGAACTGACAAAATAAAAGCAGAAAAAACAAATCTTAAATGATATGATGAAACAAGGAAAAATAAAAAGAAGACCCAAAACTCAGAACACAAAATCCTCCAGATACAGATCAAGACACAGTCCAGTCTTCACGAGTCAGAGGGCATAGAGCTGTGACGAAGACTGTGAAAAAACAAAACTGATATAAAAAAGAAAAACTACAAACCAGTTCACCTCCTGTACTCTCTCCTGACCTTTACACGCAAGTGTTTCCCATTAATTAATTAGACTGTGGTCTAATTGTGGCCCGCCAAAGTCTATTTTTTACCGCTACAGTTTCATAATGAACCAAAAAATATCTTGATTTGTTGTGTTTCATTTCTGAGAATGTCTGTTCACATATGTATGTGGATACAAAGAGAATCGGCATTCTCTGACCTAGACCCCTCCTGGCTGGGAAGTTCTCTTTTAGAGCAAAATGTCAGTAATGGCACTGATTTTAAGTACTGGGTCAGCAGTCCATCAGACTGCAAGTCTATGAGTTCAAGTTGTACATCAGTGGGGTAACTGTCGACATTGAATCCAGACTGGCTCAACCAAATAGGCCGCAGGGCCATGTCCATCTGTGCCAAGGAATTACTAAGAACGCTGGCTGAGAGCTAGCACCCTGAATAACCGTATCCACAACCTTCACACAGGCAGGAAGTCAGCTGGGCTCCTGGATTCCAGGTACCGCATCAGACTCTCTAAACACATAGCAGAATTGCAATAGTCTATGCCATCCTAGAGGCCATGGTTGCAAACTGACTGGTTGAACTTAACCACCAACCCATCAGCAGTGAGGCACTTCTTATTCATATGCGCCTATGTCATTGTGGTCTGTGGTATCAGCTCTGTTGGGTCAGGGGTCTTGGAGGTCTATCTGCACTCTTCAGAGATATGTTTAAGGGCAGTTGAGGCTCTAATGTTTAAATTGTGCTTCTTTCATACTCTGCCCTCTAATCTAATATCAACCAAAAATCAATCTTGCATTTTTAACAGAATTTTCAGAACTTCTATCTTCCATTATTCTTAATTATGATGAATTCATTTTTGTTGTTTGATTTTGTCGCGTGCACTGCTCACACGTTTTAAAGGCCTCTCCCGCTCCTGGAGGGAGACCTTTGTAACGGAGAACGAGGACCCTCAGAAGTGTGCCCAAACTGAGGTGTCAGGTTATCCAGACTGATAATTTGGAACCTCTTCTTTCCTTCCTCTCCTCCTTTGACCTTTACCACTCTTCCTCTCCTCCTACCCACAAGGCCGGCAACCAGCTGGATCTTATCTTCACTAGACACTGCTCTACTGCTAACCTCTCCGTCACTCCCCTCCAGCTCTCTGACCACTATTTCATGTCCTACTCCCTCTCCTCTCCCCCCTTACGTCCGCCACCTACCCACATGGTTTCTACACGTAGTCATCTTCGATCCCTCTCCCATGCTGACCTTTCCTCTTCTATTACCTCTGCTCTCCCTGACCCTGAATCCTTCTCTCTCCTATCCCCTGATACTGCTACTGATCTTCTCCTCAGCACCCTTTCCTCTTCTTTGGACAACCTCTGTCCCTTCACCTCCAGGCCTGCACGGCCAACCCCACCTGCCCCATGGCTGTCGGACTCAGTGCGTACTGATAGACGCTGAGCGTAAATGGAGAAAAGGCAAACTCCCGGAGGACCTTCTTAACTTCCAATCTCTTCTTTTCACTTTTTCCTCCTCTCTATCTACTGCTAAAGCTGCTTTCTTCCGCTCTAAAATCCTATCCTCTGCTTCCAATCCTAAAAAAGTCTTCGAAACTTACTCTTCACTCCTCCAACCACCACCCCCTCCTCCTACTTCCTCCCTTCTCCCTGACGATTTCGCCAACTTCTTTGACAAGAAGGTAAACGATATCAGATCCTCCTTCTCTCAGCCCCCCTGTCCCTGTCCACCCTCTCCCTCTCTAGCCTGTCCAGCTCTTCCCCCACAGCTCTCCCTCCCCTCTCCATGCCCCATCTTATCCTACCTTGCTCCCTTCTCCCCTAACGAGGTCCTCAACCTTGTTACATCTAACCGCCCCACCACGTGCTCCCTTGACCCGATCCCCTCCCCTCTTCTTCAGTCTATTGCGATTGAACTCCTTCCTTTCATCACCCACCTCATCAACACATCTCTTGCTTCAGGATGCTTTCCCACAGCTTTCAAGACTGCCAGAGTCACTCCTCTTCTGAAGAAACCATCACTTGACCCCTCTGATGTCAAGAACTTCAGACCGGTTTCTCTTCTACCCTTTCTATCCAAAACACTTGAACGTGCTGTCTTTAACCAACTGTCTTCCTATCTCCATCGGAACAGCCTCTTGGACCCCCACCAGTCCGGGTTCAAAGTGGGTCACTCGACTGAGACAGCCCTCCTTGCGGTGACGGAGTCGCTTCACACCGCGAGAGCTAACTCTCTCTCCTCTGTCCTGATTCTCCTGGACCTGTCTGCGGCGTTTGACACAGTGAACCACCAGATCCTCCTCTCCACCCTCGAGGGGATGGGCGTCTCAGGCTCTGCACTCTCCCTGTTTGCATCCTAACCTGCCAGGTCAATCCTACCAGGTGACATGGAAGGGGGCCGTGTCGGAATCACGCATGCTGACTACGGGGGTTCCACAAGGTTCAGTCCTGGGCCCCCTACTCTTCTTGCTCTACACATCTCTGGGTTCTGTTATTCGCTCGCATGACTTCTCCTACCATTGTTATGCCATCCACTACTGTCCTGTACTCCTCCCGTCCATCCCTTATACACCCGACCACTGCAGAGTCATCAGAGAACTTCTGCAGATGGCATGACCCTGAGTTGTACTGGAAGTCAGTGGTGTACATGTACTGTGTCCATGCAGCTTACCGGGGGGGACAGAGGGTGTTGTGATCAGACCTACCAAGGGGGGGAGGGCAGTAGCACTGTATACATCCATGACATTAGCATACAGTAGGTCCAGAGTATTCTTGTTCCGTGTGGGGCAGTTAACATACTGGTGAAAAGTTGGCAGTGCTTTATCCAGTGTGGTGTTGTTAAAGTCTCCAGTAATTGCCAAAAATGCACCAGGATGTTGTATCTGCAGTTTAGACACAGTGGAGTGGATGGTGTCCACTGCTGACCCTGCGTTAGCTGATGGAGGAACGTACACAGCGACAACAATGGTGGATGAGAACTCCCTCAGCAGATAATATGGACGCATCCCCATGGCTAAAAGTTAAATGTCCGGGTTACAGAAACGTTCCTTCACACACATGGTTGGGATTGCACCACCTCTCATTCACATACATTGCAATCCCACCACCTTTCTCCTTACCGCTCTGTCCAACGTCTCTGTCCACCCGAACAGTCCTGAAGCCGGGTACGACTGCACTGTGGTCTGGGAAATGTGAGTGCAGCCATGTCTGTGGAGCTGCTGCAACAGGCTGCCACTAGCACAGCACCATCTTGATGTCTTTCAGCTAGAGGATTGGAGGATTGGTGAATGAGATGTCGTGTTAAAGCGCTTAGACTGGTCGGAAGACTAGAATAGCGCTCTAAAGTCCAGTTACCATTTACTGAAAGTAACACAGTTTAAACTGACAAATGCAGGAAGGACAGTTAACAATAAATCGCTTTAATGCATAAATTAACAGGTTTATAATATTTCTGCTTCATATAGAGCACGATATGAACTACAATTACATTATATGAATATACATTACATTTGTGTATTCTGTTAAGTTAATGTTTTGCAGATTTATTCTGTAACTACTCTGTAGCCTAATTCTTTCAACTGTGAAACGGACTTGGTGAAGGTTTTCTCCCTTAACTTAAAATCACCCACAGCATACAAAAAGGAACTGGAGCAAAGTAACGCAAGACAATGCATCCAGCTTTCTGGGACGTATGGCATGACTCCGACATGTTGCAATGCAACACACGACTCAAGAAAATGACACATATGTGAATATATGACATGAATATGTTTTATGAATATAAGACAAGACAATATACAGTGATTTTTTTCCCCAATTAGCATTCACACTGCCAGCGTTGCAGCTAAAAGAAAAAGACTAAAATATTGTTACGACCTGGCTCTGAAGCCATGACAAAGAGAGGGAGACGCAGGTTGAAGGCAAATAAGGATGATGGTAATATACCCCAAAAAACAACTGAGGAAAGGAAAAGAAAACGATGTGATTATCAGTAAAATCAGTAGCATAGGTGTGTCTGCATGAGTGCTGAGTGTGGTGTGAGAAAAAGATAGATGGATGGGAGCAAAAAATGTAATGCATGAGAGGGAAGAGACACTCGTGGCCAGAAAAGAGAGAGCAGAGAAAAGAGAGCACCGGGCCCAGGTGCCTCCAACTAGGATGACCAATCAGAATCAGAATCAGAACCAGAACCATTTATTATCAAGGTATGTTGCACATACAAGGAATTTGACATGACGGGTGATGCATAACATTAAACAATCAACAATAATCAACATAGTGCAAAAAGTAGAAACATATTAAAATTTACAGTACAATATAAAATAAAGTAAAATATTAAATAAAGTGAAATATTAAATAAAGTGCACAAACGAACAGATAAAAGGACTATAAACAAGTGAGATGTAAGTGTAATGTAAAGTGTTGAGTGTATTTAAATAAGAAATCTTGAAGGGATGTTGCAGGGGAGTGATGGACCGCAGCCTCCTACCAGATGGAAGGGTCACAAACAGTTGATGTCCAGGGTGAGAGGGATCGGCTGCAATCTTTCTTGCTCGCTTCAGGGTCCTTGAAGCGAACAAGTCCTGGAGGGAAGGCGGATTGTAGCCAATCACCCTCTCGGCAGAGCGAATGATGCGCTGCAGTCTGCCCTTGTCCTTAGCTGTGGCTGCAGCGTACCAGACCGTGATGGAGGAGCAGAGGATGGACTCAACGATGGCTGTGTAGAAGTGCACCATCATTGTCTTTGGCAGGTTGAACTTCTTCAGCTGCATCAGGAAGTACATCCTCTGCTGAGCCTTCTTGGTGATGGAGCTGATGTTAGAGTCCCACTTGAGGTCCTGGGTTATGGTGGAGCCCAGGAAGCGGAAGGACTCCACAGCGTCGACGGGGGAGTCACACAGGGTGATGGGGGCAGGTATGGCTGCGTTCTTGTGGAAATCCACAACCATCTCCACTGTCTTTAGAGCGTTGAGCTCTAGGTTGTTCAGACCGCACCAGGTCACCAGATGGTCAGTCTCCCACCTGTAGGCGGACTCATCCCCACCAGAGATGAGTCCAATGAGGGTGGTGTCATCCGCAATTTTCAGGAGCTTGACGGACTGGTGACTGGAGGTGCAGCTGTTCGTGTACAGGGAGAAGAGAAGAGGGGAAATAACGCAGCCTTGGGGGGAACCGGTGCTGATGGTCCGGGAGGCTGAGACGTGTTTTCCCAGCTTCACGTGCTGCTTCCTGTCAGACAGAATGTCTGTGATCCACTTGCAGGTGGAGTCGGGCACGTGCAGCTGGGAGAGCTTGTCGTGCAGCAGAGACGGGATGATGGCGATGAAGGCAGAGCTGAAGTCCACAAACAGGATCCTGGCGTAGGTTCCTGAGGAGTCCACATGCTGAAGGATGAAATGAAGGGCCATGTTGACTGCATCATCTACAGACCTGTTGGCTCTGTAGGCGAACTGCAGGGGGTCCAGGAGTGGGTCAGTGAGGGTTTTTAGGTGGGACAGGACAAAGCGCTCAAAAGACTTCATGACCACAGAGGTCAGGGCAATGGGCCTGTAGTCATTGAGTCCTGTGATCCTTGTTTTTTTGGGGACGGGGATAATGGTGGAGGCCTTGAAGCAGGCTGGTACGTGGCACGTCTCCAGGGAGGTGTTGAAGATGTCTGTAAACACCGGAGACAGCTGATCAGCACAATGCTTCAGGGTGGAGGGAGAGACAGAGTCCGGGCCGGCTGCTTTGCGGGTGTTCTGTTTTTTAAAAAGCCTGTTGACGTCTCTCTCTAAAGTTTTTTTTTCTAAAGTTAGGATTTTATTGTCATATACATAAACACATATACGAAATTTGACTTCTGCATTTAACCCATCCCTAGCTTATTGGGAGCAGTGGGCTGCTGAGAAGCGCCCAGGGAGCAGTTAGGGGTTCAGTGTCTTGCTCAGAATAGAGAGAGTCGTCACTGGGGAGGGGGGACCTGGGGGGTGGGGTGGGCACTGGGATGTGTGGTACAGAGGCATGGGCCCCTGCTGGGCTGGGGGAGGGGGACCTAGTGGTTTTGTAGTTGGTGATCTGTCTGAGACCTCTGACAGAAGCAGAGTCACTGAGTCGCTGAGAGCCGGTGTTGCAGTTTCTCAGAGTAGTTTAGCGTCTCTTACTGCCTTACTAAACCTGTATTTTGACTCTTTATACATGTCCCTGTCCCCACTCCTATATGCCTGATCCATGTGCAGCCTTAGCTGTCTGAGTTCCGCTGTAAACCAGGGTTTGTCGTTGTTATAACTCACCCTGGTGCTTGTTTGGGACACAGCTGTCCTCACAGAAGCTGATGTATGAAGTTACAGCCTCTGTGTACTCATCCAGACTGTTGGTATCAGTCCTGAAGACATCCCAGTCTGTACAGTCTAAACACGTCCGAAGATCCTCCAGAGCTTCACTGGTCCACTGCTTGAATTTCCTCACCACAGGTTTACAGAGCTTTCATTTCTACCTGTATGCAGGAATCAGATGGACCATGACGTGGTCAGAGAGTCCCAGTGCAGCACGAGGGACGGCGTGATGGGTCCCGCTGATTGTGGTGTAACAGATCTATCATTCAATGTATTGTCAGCTCTCCTTTCTGTATTTGTCAGTTCAAACTGTATTTTAGTCTGGATTATAACTATACTTTTGTATTTGTGTAATATTATCTATCGACCTACGTACCGAGCTGGTTAGGTGTTCAGCATAAGTTACCATGCCGATCTACCCCGGTTAGAAGTGAACCTCTGTTGTAGGACTGAAATCCCAGAGTTAACCCTGAAGTTACCTCACTTTGAAGGACAGGGCCCTAGTCTTAGGCAGGCTAACTGTCAGGTTATGCCTGAGTTGTTGCTATTTAATTATATGGTATATGAGATCAAATGTTTAGGCTTACTTAAGTTTTATTGAAATAACCCCAATAAAATGATAATAACTTCATAAATAGTTAACAGTACAATTGCAAACAATTTTTTCACCAGAAATATCATCTAAATACTCTATTTTCCCAAAAGGTTGTAGCTCAATCTCTGTTTTTGTAGCTTTCATTTTTTTCAATTCCCCCTAAATTTCATTTATTTATAGAAGACACACAAGTCACATAATATGTATGTTTTAAATCAGGTATAAGCTTTCTTTTGGGGAAGAGGGCATACAATTATATTATGTCATAAAAACAAAAGGTCACGTGTCATTGTCTTGATTATGGCAGTTGTATTTGCTTTCTCCTGTTGTTGGATTTAAGTGTGTATATATGGGATTAACTAAAAGAGAAAACCTGTATAGATTTGCTGCCTTGAGGTTTACTATCTATGTATTTTACAGGTTTCAGTTCATTCTAACTGTTTGAATATACTGTGCCCAAGATTTCATTAAAAAAATAAATATTTGATTACATATTCAATCACCAAATGCACAAACTCATTTGATTGGTATAAGCATTCCACATAACCTAAACTTGACTGCTGCTCTCAGGCTGCTTAAGAATAGTACAAGAAAATATAACTTGAACTTGTCTTGAATTAGTGTGATTGGTTAATGATACCCCAGATTGCACTCAATGAGTGTTGTTTTCATGTCCATTCCCAACTCTTTTTGAATTACTCCTTTCTACCATATCTGCTTACAGTATTGTAAAGTTTAGGAAAAGATAATGGTTACCATTTACATTTTTAAAAGTGAACATTAAAAGCAGGTGCATAGAGTCCACTACATAAAGGGAACTCTACTTTCTGCGAAGGCATAGCGGAAAGTTAGCAGTGGAGGTAAATAATGCATTGCCGATTTGTTCAATATGAATGCCAGGACCATGTCCACTCCAATTATAATGTATAAAAATGTAACCATCGGTCGTTTATCACTAATGGAACAAATCACAGACAGATATTTTATAAACTCTAAGTTCAAAGACCGTACCAGTATTTCTTTTGCCCATTTCCTACAAACCATGTAGAGTATACTCTCAATTATTGTTGACCATTTACCTATGCAACCAGTATTTCAGAGCTTTTAATTTGTTTTTCTTACCATTCAGGCAGCCATTGGCTTCCATTATTTTCGGTATTGTATGACATTTAACTTATAGCTGAAATCTGATTGAACTAAGTAATTAATCACAGCAAAAATCATGCCTACAGTTCTATTAATGTTCAGGCATAGTAATGAAGTAGACTCTCCTCAAAGGCTTGTAATAATAATAATATTTTCATTTTAACAAGAAAGCATTCGTGATTGAAGAAGAAACACATTTGCAATCTAAAGCACTGTGGTATGCTCTGGAAAGTGGTTGTCAGTGATGTAAAGTCCAGGATTATAAACTTGTTGTATGAAGACTAACATTTGCAAAATGCTGGTACGGTCCTATAAGCACGAGAATCTATGCAATATATTTTCAAGCTGTTTGAATGCATATTTGGTCAAACCATAGCATTCATGTTGAAAGACAGAAATAGCAGTGGATTTCCTTGCTAAACTCTTTGTGTTTAACATGGCTGTTAATCACTGTTTTAGATTTAATCTCCCATATTTCGTTATTAAAACTGCCTTTTTGTGCAACCATTACAAGTGCATATACACATCATGGACATTTTCATAGGATAACATTGTTAACAGTGATTAGTAGTAGAATTTTGCTAATCTTCTAAGCAATCGTGTAATGCTAGAAAACACTCCAGAGCAGAGCAGGAGCACATACATCTTCTTCAGTGGAATGTTAGCTCATCTATACACTGCATCTTTATAATTGTCTTTCTGGCATAGCTGCTCTCTGGCCAAGAAAATCTGTCTCAGTGATGCTATGAGACTGCATGAAAAATGTGACAGGGCAAACATCCTGAAGGCAAGAGAACATACTAATCTGAGTGTCAGGGCTCCATGGATGATATAAGGGAGCAACAAGCATGTCTGATATCATGCTCCCAGAACACTATGAACACACATAAACACACACGTGCAAATTCAAACCACAAGTGCTTTTAGGAAAACTTGTTTTTCATAGATGAACATGTAAATTACCACATGAAAATGACCCATATTGTGCATACAAATGAAAGATTTTAATGCAAATGTGGAGAGGGCAACTATCCCCTCTCCCGGTAATGGATTTCTATATCATGATATAAAAATCTGATCAATACATTTGGAAAATGTATTAATAAATGTATACATTCTTTATTATGTCTCCCACATACCATAACAAATGCTTCATTCAGGTTTAGTCGTAGAGTCGAATACTTTAAACTTTACTTACATTGGTCATATCGTCTCCCTTTCCACCTCTTCTCTCTGAAATCGCTTTTTCGTTTTTCCCAACAATAGATACACCAAAAATGGTGAAATAAAAATGAATTCTGAAAACTAAAAAGAATATCATAGAGACACTTGGGGACAGGTTTGTTGATAATAATTTCATTTAAAATGTCATTCTTTTATGGAATTTTTTTAATCTGCCTATTTATGAATGTACTATACGATTTTAGAATGTAATTCATAAAAAATACTGCATTAATAAACAACAAACCAAAAATAATCAAAGAGGTACTTGAGGACATTACATTACATTACAGTCATTTAGCAGACGTGTATTCAACAGTCAAGAGAACTACTAGTCACCAGAAGTCATAAGTGCATCTCCTTTTTTAAACAAGCATCTAAGAGCATGTTTTACAAGAATATGGTTGAATATGCTGATGTCAATTCTATAAGAACTTTTTAATATATAATTTTTGATATCTAATTTTGCATTCAATTGTTAAAAAATATGTATTGAAAGGACAAAAAAGAAATGCGAGATGAATGTATTTCAACAAACATAGAAACCTTTATTGTCTTTATGGAGTTTACGAGGTGCACCTGAATGCACCATGAAGTCCCTGTAGGTCAGTGATTTTCAACCGCTGTGTGCCGTGAGAGATCGTCAGGTGTGGCGTGGGAAAATGTCCAAAAAAATATTATTTAGTTGTTGCAAATACTTTGCCATTGTTGAGCGTCTGAGCTGCAATATAGTGGCTGGCTAAGTAATAAATACTCTTCCATGCCAGTGGGTGGCAGTAGGTAGTGCAGTAATGACCTTGTTAATTTAGGACAGTAGAATGAAATGACGCGCTGGAGAGGTTGAGGTGACAAGATGAACAGCGATGGAGAAATATTTGAAAAGGAAAAATGCAGACTCTGAACTGGGCCCTGGACAACACAACCCAGATGAAAAGCCTAGTAAGGATCAACACATTTAGAGACTTGTCATTAAATTGTCAGCATATATCGGCCCTCGGTACAACGGCCCGCCAGAAAATATATGTTTATCATAACTGGCCCGCCACACCACAGAGCTCCGGGACGAAACGTGGCGATGTGAGCTGGCTTTTTGTGCAACATAACGAAGCATCTCACTGCGCTAAACCTCCAGCTTCAGGGACGGGGACGTGTGATCACAGACATGTGATCACAGACATGTGTGATGCAGTGAAAGTCTCCACCGCTGTGTTCCCGACTGTGCATTTTGCTGATAAACTGGGTGCACTTGGCACAGAGTTCACTCGGCGATTTGCCGACTTTGCAGCTCAGAAATTTAAATTTGAACTGCTCAGCAATCCGTTTGCAGTTGAAAGTGGAAAGAGCACCCGTGGAGCTGATAGACCTCCAGTGTAATGACACTCAAGGTAAAGTATGACTCTGAGGGCGCTGCACAGTTTCAAAGCTTCACCCCCGAAACGATACCTTAACTCCGCCTACATGCTGCTCAAATGCTCTGCATGATCGGAAGGACATACCTGTGTGAGCAGCTTTTCTATGTGATGAAGATGAACAAAAACCCACACAGGAGTCGTCTCACTGATGCACCTTCACTCCATCTTGAGGGTTTCCACAGAACCTAACCCCAGATATTAATGAACTGGCAGCCAAGAAAAGATGCCAAACATCTGGCTCTGGCACGTATGCATAAAATAATGTAGCCTACCTAAACATGTATTCTTTTTGCACTTTGTCCAATATCCCTTCTATCCTGTTTATTAAATGGTGACTCTATTTGGCTCTCAACGTAGTCCCAATTTTTTATTTTGGCCCTCTCTGGGATTGAGTTTGACACCCCTGGCATATATGCTGCATTATGCTAAAAGGTGTCATTTTGTAACGTTTTTGGTTGTTGGTGTGCCGCGGGATCTTTTTAATGTAAAAAATGTGCCGCGGCTCAGAAAAGGTTGAAAAACACTGCTGTAGGTGCCTTGAATTTCTTGAATGCTATTATATAAGTGTAACTGTAACATACACATTTCCTTCCGGGGATCAGATGAAGTATTTTTGATTCTGATTTTGAAGGTCTTCACTTCTTAGATGTCCTCACAAAAGGTATGCAGTTTAAATTTCTGCGTATATTAAAAAATCAGGTGGACCACGACGTGGTGTGACTATCCCAATGATAGGCACTGCTGATTGTAGTGTAACAGTGATCCAAAATATTCTCCTCTCTGGTCGGGTATTTAATAAATTGCCTGTATGTGTGCGTGCGTTTCATATTTGTGCAGGTGCAACCCAACAGGCATAACGTGTTTTTGGCAGCAACTGAAGATGAAATATAATAAAAATGGTACTAACAGTTGAGGTATAACTTCATTAAAAGCAAACATGATGTTGTTTAGTCTACATTACCTAATCAAACAGGATTCAGTGGCTACATTCAACACTAAGTAGTTAAAAGTAAAAAGCATTTTTCAAACATCCCTACACCACTAGTATCCAATACTTTCTATTGAAAAGCTATACAAAATGCTTTTACATACACTGGACTCCAAATTTGTGCTTACTGGATGTGTACACATTTTTACCTCTGTTATAATGTCTATTATTGCAAATTGTCACGATCTTGGTTTTGATTTAGTTTGTTTCCTGTTTTATTTTGAAATTCCCTGCCTCCTGTCCTTGTGGTTTTCCCTCCTTTCCTTTTTTCTGTGATCACTTGTGTTGTATTAGTCTCGTCAGCCTTTCTTCCACCAATCAGCTTTCAGGCTGCTCTCATGTCTGCCCACCTGTGTCTTGTTGTCTGATTAGTTTCTGGTGTATTTATAGTCCTTCTTTTGTCTGCTGGTTGTTGGGTTGTCTGCTATGTTTTGGTTAGCGGCTCTTGTGCACATGTATAATTTACCTGGTCCTGTTTCGTGTCTGCCTCTTGGATTATTAGTAGTGATGGCGAGATGAAGCTTTATGAAGCATTGAAGCTTTCCATCCAATTGCTTCACTCATGGGCCGAAGCTTCATGGTGCTTCATTTGCTCTACTGCGCCATCAAGTGGACAATAAATGTGAAACAGCAGAGTGATTAAAATGACACCATGGCTTTGGTGTGTGAAGCATTGAATTGAATAAATGAATGAATGATGTTTGTGATGCCAATACATAACTTATGAACTTATGGTGTCTGTCTTTATGATACAATAGCGGGGTCAAAAGGGAAAGTGGAAAGAAATTGCGGAGAGGGTTGTAATGTGAGAAGTTTAAAAAAAAGAAGTTAAAGTTAGGAAATTTGACTTCTGCATTTAACCCATTCTCTAGCTTAATTGGAGCAGTGGGCTGCTGAGAAGCACCCAGGGAGCAGTTAGGTGTTCAGTGTCTCGCTCAGGTTCACTTCGGCACAGGACATGTAGCAGCCAAGGATCGAACCTCCCACCATGCAGTTACCGGATAACCCTCTCTACCCACTGAGCCACTGCAGAATGTGCTTGTTTTTTTTGTTCTGTGACTGTGCTTATGTTACTAGGGACAACATGTAACACGTAAAAACATTTTATTAATTTTTATTTAAAAAATATCAACAACAAAGAGGCTCTTTCTTGCTGGTTCCATCGCAGAAAAAAGAAGCTTGAATAGTTTGCAAACAAACGCGCAATAAAGTCCGAAGTACACAAAAGCTCACCCCCTTGAGTGTTATTAATGAATTGAAATTATTCAAATAGACCTTGTAGTCAGAGAGTAAGGCCCCTTTGAGTATGGGTATAGTATTTTCGAGCAGAAGACAAAAAAAGGCCTAGGGTCCAGAAGGTAGGATATATGTACGTACATTCATCCATAAGCGGTTTTTCAACAGCTGAACAACTTCTTAAAATAACTGTTTTGATGGCTTCCAGTCAGGCTTTCGACAGCACCACAGTACTGAAACTGCTCTTCTTAAGGTTTTCAATGACATTCACTTAAACACAGACAATAGCAGAACTTCAGTCTTAGTATTACTGGATCTCAGTGCTGCATTCGACATGGTCGACCATGACATACTACTAGAAAGACAAAAAATCTGGGTGGGACTCTCTGGCACAGCACTCAACTGGTTTGAATCCTACTTGAAGGACAGAGAATACTTTGTGTCTGTAGCTAATTACACATCAGAGCTGACTAAAATGACATGTGGTGTTCCCCAAGGTTCAATACTGGGGCCTCTTCTGTTCAACATCTACATGCTTCCACTAGCTCAGATTATGGAAAACAACAAAGTGTGTTATCATAATTATGCAGACGACACACAAATCTACATAACTATATCACCAGGGGACTATAATCCCATACCAGGGCTGGTAAATGCATTGAACAAATCAACAACTGGATGTGCCAGAACGTTCTTCAATTAAACAAAGATAAAATCTAGGTGTAGTTATGGTTTCAGACCTCAACCTGAACAGCCATATCAAGACAATTACTAAATCAGCCTACTATCACCTGAAGAATATATCAAGGATTAGAGGATTTATGTCTCAACAGGATTTGGAAAAACTTGTCCACGCATTTATCTTCAGTAGACTGGACTACTGTAACGGTGTGTTTACAGGTCTCTGTAAAAAGTAAATCAGAAAGCTGCAGCTGATTCAGAACGCTGCAGCTCGAGTCCTCACTAAGACCAAGAAAGTGGATCACATCACTCCAGTTCTGAGGTCTTTGCACTGGCTTCCTGTCCAACAAATAATTGACTTTAAAATCCTGCTGTTGGTTTATAAAGCACTGAATGGTTTAGGGCCAAAATACATCTCTGATCTGCTGCTACCTTATGAACCATCCCGACCCCTTAGGTCGTCTGGGACTGGTCTGCTCTCTGTTCCCAGAGTCAGAACTAAACATGGAGAAGCAGCGTTCAGTGTTTCTGCTCCACAAAGCTGCAGGTCTGCTGAGACCCTCAGCTCCTTTAAATCAAGATTGAAGACTTTTCTGTTTCTGATCTAACACAACCTTCAGAACCTCTTGCTAAATATCGTAATTTTTTCGCTTTCATTTCCCGAGATAGCACTCGAAAAAGTCCTCCAAACAGCGATCTTTTAGCTTCCAAGCTAATGCTTGCTACTTAGCAACATTAGCTTTCCACCTGGAATCTACCGAGCACTTCGGATGTACTCTCCTGCAAACGGTTCAAACGTTACCCGGAAAAGAGAGGACATAAACAAGCCAGTCACCCCCCTGACGAATTCTGATTTTGCACTCACCATTCGAAGAAAAATGAAAAAGAAATCCTCATATTCCATTTTGACCGCTGAAATCAGCTTCCTCTATCTATTTCCTGTCTAATAAACTCTTTCCTGAAGGAAGGGGGGTCAAATAAGCCCGGCGGACCATGTTTCACATTAAGTAGACTCGGGCTGTTACGCAGGGTCCCGGCTGCGTAAATCGTGATTTTCCGGAAAACGATCCTCTCAATGAAAACTCCGTTGCCTCCACTGCATTGGCTAGATCCTAACACGTGCATAGATATGTCGTAGTAAGGAATTGACCAATCACAGTCTCAGCATTGGCCCAATACACACACGCTATAGCGCATTCTGCTGTGAGTCGGCGGCCCAGAGAGGCTTTGGAGAGGATTCTAGCTCTCAAAAATTATTCCAAACTGCTGTATGTGATAGACTGTGCATGTACAAGGATAAAGGAAGTTAAATATATCGTTATTTAAGTTATAAAAGTACAATGGAACAGCTGGAGAGGCTGTTTCTCAAATGACGACCTTTCGTGACCTCTCGTACGTTTATGTCTCTTGCTCTGGCCTACTTCACTCTATTCACTCCAATTATTTTGTGTATGACTACTGCCATTGTTTGCTATGATGCTGGGTGGGTTTTAAGCTTTACTGAGCCTCATTTAATATAGTATTATCAATAATAGTGCTTTTTCACCAGGCGAACCTGACATTTTCAAAGTGGAGCTGTGTTCCATCTTCATTTGCTATTAACCAGTAACATATACACAATATTTACACCTCTCACCAAAGCTCACCCCCTTGAGGGTTATGAATCCATATTATTATTCAAATAGACCTTGTAGTTAGAGAGTAAGGCCCCTTTGAGTATGGGTATAGTATTTTCGAGCAGAAGCCAAAAAAAGGCTTAGCGTTTAAAGAGTTGCATAAAATGGTGGAAGAACAACAGAAAATAAATGAATGCAGGGAATTAGAGTAACACAAAAACAGAAACAAAATGGTTCATGATAAGCAAAAGGAGTTGGCTGGAAAGCATGCTTCACCAAGAGATTAAAGACCTGGGGTCAAGTCTTAAAATCACTTGCCACCAGATGATTTCCACAGAGAGACAACACAGAGTACTTAGCCTCCATGGAGCTGCTCACCTCCAAGATGGACATAATGCAAACAGAAAAACAAAACCCTGAAAGAAACTCTTTTTGACATTCAAACAAAAAGCATGCAAGACAATTTAATCTTTTCCAGTAGAACACAACAGCCAATCCCAAAATAACTTCATGTACTCTACAGCTCTGGCAGCTGCCACATCTCAGTCTCATCATCTAATCTACTGCTGCAATATATCAACGCTGGCTTTCCTCCCAGGAAAATGGCCTGTCTGCCATTATGTCCATTCTGAAAACCCTTTTCACCAATTTTTATTGTGTGTGCTGCCGCATTCTGGGCTCACTCAATACTGAACATAACAGTCATCATACTATACCGATGAATATATGATTTCTCACAAAGTTGAAACAGTGCATTGTTGCATTATCCCATGTTTTTATGTTGAGGAACATTAATGAGATAATGAAAGAACAATTTGAATAGGGTCAGTGTAGCTCTAGTATGGGGGCAGCCCCATAGACATCACTCCTCTTGAACACACATTTACATATGTTCCAGTGCACTGATATAAGTGGTCAAGTCATCAAGTGCTCTCTAATGAGCACAGAGCGTTTCATGTGTTCATAGAGCTATAGTTACATTATGTAAACTTTGCAACCACTGAAGTCCATCTGAACCAAAGAGATTATTCCTGACTCTATACAAAGTATAGATATATGTGTTTAAAATGAATCAACTTGAGCTGAAGAATAAGAGTTCACACCCGGACTCTGACAGCTTGATGCTTTCATGTGTCAACAGAACATGCGTCTTCCCTAATGCTCTCAGTGGAGCCAAGACACTGAGTCATTTAAGCTTTACAAACTTCAAAGGCTGTTTTTGAGTGTTTGGTTTTAAATGGAGCTGAACAGATGGAAGAGGACAGGAGTGACATGACACTCTATAATGAAATGAGACAGACAGGTGATTTATCTTCATTGAGAGCAGAGCTGCACATGAACTGAATTAATGTGAGAAACAAAACATGGCGGACAATCCAGATCCTGTTTACCTCAACAGCCACGGGAGTTTCTTCCAGGCCTGATGCAGGGAACATCTGTTCTAGCCTTTATTGAAATGCACCTGTAAGCTTGAGCTGATCACCAAGCTCAGAAAACATGGTGTCATGATTACGAAGAGTAATTCAGTACAAAGGCTATGGGGGCTGATAAAAGGCTTTGCAGAGCCAAGTAAGTGCAAGCAGGGAGAGCAGGAGATGTTTGAATAAGCACAGACTTATATAACTTAAGCTGACAAGGAGGAAGATGCAAATTGCTGTAACTAGTAAGCTTATCGTGTCCCACAGCCAGAAGGCCTGAGAGCACATTAAAGACTACACTTACACACAGACATATTTCAGTCCACTGAAATAGGCCTTTGATTCATTACAGCAAAAGTGAATTGCTTGGGCTGCACAGTTCCCCTGGGTATAAGTGACTACAATGGTCAATGAGATTTGATATACCATCTCTCCAACACAGCCTATTGAACTGTTACCCCTCAGTGTATTACTCTGAGCTACCCAGTGTCTGAAAACAGGGAGGAGAGGGAGAGCTTCATTAACATTCTTTGTGATCTGTAATATCAACTATCAAGGCAGCAACAAGATGATCAAGTCAAAAACATGCAGCTGGCAACAGTAGGGGGATAGTGGCATTATGGAATCATAACACAAATTGTTCTGTTTTGCACTGCACATAGTTGTATGGTTGAGCACAGCAGAGGGCAAAGGAGAGAGCAGACTAGAGGAATGAGCAGCAGGAGTGAGCATACATAATACCAAACTGGAACAAGCCCACTTATAGATAGATAGATAGATAGATAGATGGATACTTTATTCATCCCCAGGGGGAAATGTGTATGTTACAGCAGCAAGGATATACTTCTGCAAACGAAGTAACAGAGTAAATAAAGAAAGAAAAAAAAAGAAAAATAATAAGTATTAAAAAATGCACAATATATACACAAATAACAGAGTAGGACATATTATATAAGAAGATAAAATAACAAAAATGCACAGTATATACAATGAAATAGAACTCTTAGTGTTAAATAAAAAAAAACAGTAGTGCAAAAAAATCAACCAACAGCAAACAACAACAGTGTAGCAGTGTCATTTGTCTCGTCCCTGTCCCCAGACCTGAAAGCTGCTTTCTTCTTATTAAGAAGAGCTTTCAGGTCACTGATGATCCATGGCTTATTGTTGGGGTAGCAGTGTACGGTCCGGGATG
Source organism: Leptoclinus maculatus (assembly GCA_032191485.1). Classification (NCBI taxonomy): domain Eukaryota; kingdom Metazoa; phylum Chordata; class Actinopteri; order Perciformes; family Stichaeidae; genus Leptoclinus; species Leptoclinus maculatus. The sequence continues at coordinate 40,217,433 of JAVDOI010000002.1, read as the reverse complement.
GAATAGTAGTTTGTTCACAGAATTTGGTGTATTCTGTGATACAGTCCGTCATGTTGTTGAGGTCCTCCCCATGTGGTCCACACAGCACATCCCAGTCCTTCGACTCAAAGCAGTCCTGCAGGGCGTCTTCAGCCTCCTGAGACCACCTCCCCACAGTCCTGGTGGTCACAGGCAGCCTCTGCACCAGAGGAACATACTTAGGTGTTAACAGGACCAGGCTGTGATCAGACCTGCCAAGTGGGGGTAGGGCAGTGGCACTGTATGCATCCTTAGCATTTGCATACAGAAGGTCCAGAGTTTTATTGTTTCGTGTGGGGCAGTCAACATACTGGTGGAAAGTCGGCAGGGCTTTATCCAGAGTGGTGTGATTAAAGTCTCCAGTAATTGCCAAATATGCACCAGGATGTTGACTCTGCAGTCCAGACATGGTGGAGTGGATGGTGTCCACTGCTTTATCTGTGTATAAGGAATGTAGCCATCATTAATGTTACTAATTCCACCTGTGCTTGTCCTGCCTTGACAAGTCTAAATGTCTGCCGTGAAAAGGGTCTATTATTTGTAACTGCTTCTACTTGCTTGTCATTTTTTGGGTGCTGTTAGTGACCATCAGTGACCCTCAACATTTCCTGCAGATGTTCAATTTTAAAATGTACCAGGAACTGAAGGAGTTATGCTGGAAGTAGCCTACAGGAGGTGTTGGTTGCTGCTGTATACATTCTTCCTGATCAAAAAATAAAAAAATGCACTCCAGGAATGCACTGTGTTTTTGTTTTGTTTTTCATGTGTAGCAAATAAGCTACAACTGCATTTTGTTATTAAACCCTTGAATCCATTATTATCAGTTTGAGATGCACCGGGCTCGAGTCATTTCAATGTAAACCCATCCTCATTATTACTAGACGCTCAGAGAACATGCTCTGGGAGTGTGATGACGTAGTATAAAAACTAAGAGAACCAATACAGGGTGGATGAATCAAATTCAGAACTCAAGACATTCAACTAGAAGACTGGTGTTGTTGAGATCATTTAAAGTTACCAGTGTTCTGTACTTATGTTACATTGATAACGTTTTACATAGTTTACTTACTTTTCTTTTGACCAACCATGACGTTTTTCCTAAACCTAACTAAGTGTTATCACAACGTTAATCTTGTGTTCACCGTAGTGTAGCATCACAATTCGACATGCTGGGCTACCCAGTATGTTAGAAAGTGACGCAAAGGGTCCTGACCAAGCTTCAGTATGTGATGTGTTGACATGAGAACGAGTTGAAATAACAAACATTTTTCTTCCAAAGTTACCAAATGACCCAAATGATGATGATATTAAAAAGACAAACACAAGTGATTGACAAAAGAGCTCTGACACTGTTTACACAAAACAAGTTGGTAAACTCTTCAAGTAAAGGCGTGGACTGGCCGTCTACCTCAAGGTGTAATTGTAAGTCTTTATATCTTGAGCACTTGGTGTGGAAGTTAGTTTAAATCAACAACTAAAATAGTTTCAACAAAAAAGTGAACATTCATGAAGGTAGGATTCATTGCAGGACTATTAGACTGCATTAGTTTTAGCTTGGTGTAAATAATACACTGGCAACTTGGAGTGTATCCTCCAACAGGGATTTGTCATTAACTTTGTTCCATCAGTAATATCTACACACAGTAGGAAACTGCTGTTTTCTCTCCCCAACAGCTAAGAATAGAGTGTTTGAAAACAGGCACACCTATGCTGGGCTCCAAATCAGCTCATCTTTGTGTCGGATGGGTTTGGGCCAGTTAAGCTTTGTTTAGACTTTAAAACACTACCTGCTGCTTCTTGAGCTCTCAGGTGGGAGGAAATGAAAAAACACCATCTAACACACACACACACACACACACACACACACACACACACACACACACACACACACACACACACACACAGGAGAATACTGTGACACTACTGACTGGATGCTGAGACACACCCTGGTCAGAATTCATTGTACAGAGACAATGTGGACAATACACATCTGGTTTTGCAACATTATAGAGCCTTGGCAATTAACTAATAACTTCTCAAAACTAGTGCGTCAGTGTTGCTGGGAGGCCATCAAACGGGCAGCTGATTTATTGCATCTTTGAGTGCTTCATTTAATTTCCCAGAGGGCTGTGAAAACTGACTGCGTTTTATGTATTCATGTCATGAGGGAAGCTCATAATAAGACTAAATATTCAGATCTTTTTGTCAGGAAAGGTATTTTCTGTTCAGAAATGCCATATGTTGCTCAGAATTTCATATTGAGCTCACACTCCTCTCCCTAAAGAGTGAATGTGACATTACAAGACATTCAGGTACTGCAGACCAAGCCTCAGATTTGTGGATTACAAATGTGAAAAATGACGTGTTGCGTTTCACCAAATACAACGTACGATATGTTCGACTAAAGTCTTGACGAACAGTCTCTCAGGCAGCTCTGGAGGCAGTGGATAAGCAGTGTGCACTTATAAAGACAGATATGTGCATACATAAAGCTGCACACTTAATTCTGTTTTTTAAATCTTAGTCATCGTGGCACACGTGCACGAGCCTCATTTCCACTCCCATAGGTAGCAATGAATAGATGTTCAACGACCTAAAACATGTGGCATTGGTGAGGTTCATCAACAGCACCAGTGCAGCTGTCCCTATGTGTATTATCCGCACCACTATTCATCACGTTTCACAACCTAAAAACAACGTTACCTGTCTCTAAACATGCATTCAATCTCCTCCTCATCATTTCACCGTGTATGTCTAGGTATGTGTGAGGTGTGCACATTCTTCCTCTAAATATATATATAGTTATTCATTTATTTTTACAACTCAATGTACTCTCAATACTTACCATTTATTTCTAATGTAACAACTGCACATTCCACAGCTCTCACACTTTAAGCTTGATACAGCAGTTTTAAATGTAATTGTAAAGAACTGAGGTCTGACACTGTTCCATCATGTGTTAATATCACTTTGTTTTCTGTATCGCTCATTGAGAATAGCGTTGGGAAAAGCCAACGGATCTACTCGGCCTATGAACATTCTCTCCCTCCCAATACAATTCTGACACTGATGACTGATGATTTTTCAAGAATGGTCACGCTATTGCCAAAAGAACCTGATTAGTAAAAGGCACTTTTGTAGCCAATTTCAATCTGAAACTCTTAACATAACCTTCTCCGAAGCAGGTTAGGTGTGCAGCGTAAATGACCATGACGATAAGGTTATTATCCAGGTTAAAAGAGAGCCACCTTTGAGACATTGAGCTTTGTCTCATCATACCTCTAACCCCTTCATCTTGGCCTGTCCGGTTTACAAAACAAACACAACTGCAATCTACAGATTTGAGTTACTTTAACTTCAAGTCGATTAGCAGAGCATTTTAACAGCCTGGAAATGATGAGTTTCTCAACTCGTCTCTTTTTTACAGAGTACATTACTGCCCTCTAAGTAAAGGACCTGAATACTTCTTGCACCACTGTACTTCTATCTAATTCAATTAGAATGATCATGCAGTGTACCGTTATGAAAGGACTGGGTATATCTGCACCATCTGCACCATATTTAAGATAAATAATGAGCAGCCAACAGTGAACATTGTATACACCGGCTAATATACACGTCACGCAATTTTTCTCTATATTTCTGAGCATGTTGTTGTTCAAATCATGGACTTCCTCCACTGGTGGCGTGTCAGGCTCTGCTTACATCATGAGATCTGCTGTGCCAGAGTTTTTTTTGCTACTGATAAAAATACATACTGCAAATGCTGCATTATTGAAGCAGTGATGCAAAGCTGACAATCTGTTCCACTGCACTGCCAATGGGCAGAGAGGAAATAAAACACCAGGCAGCACACACACACACACACACACACACACACACACACACACACACACACACACACACACACACAGGGCAAAAAGCTGTGTGATAATTAAATGAAAGCAGTGAGTTGAGGATTACATGCACAGCATTTAGCCACTCTACATTCTGACGTTCAGTGTAGTCAGAAGCCACTCTGCAGAGGGCCCGAGGTGTGTCACAGCGCTCACTATATCTTGTCTACCAGCTGCAGCTTTATATGGCAGTAAACAGACCAAGTGTGACCGCCTCATATCTGGTCCTGCTGAGGCAAAATAAGCAGGAAAGTGGAGGGATTATTGGTACTGTGGGACATATGGATGGAAAGAAATGAGGAATGAGGAATAAGAGCTCTTACTGAAATAAACATAAAACAATACTCCTTCTTTTTCTCTGTTGTTTTCGCCACTTTGGGAAAATGGGATCGAATTGGCAGGAATCTAAGTCTATGTTCTGTGTTGTAGGCTGAGAGACAAAGGATAAGAGAGATGGAAACAAATCTAAGATACCAGCATGTGTGGAGGAATTTTAAGTAATGATCACCACATTAACTTCAGTCAACAATTCAACTGGCAGGAGCAGAACTTGGGTGGAGGCCAGCTGAGGGAGAGAGAGCCAAGGTCATGAGTCAAAAATAGAAGTCAAACAATGTTTTTCAAAAGGAAGAAGCTAATTGGTAAACTTTGAATGGAAATTTGAAAAGACAAAATTCTTGTCTTGTCTAACGCTTAATTCAACTTCAGCCAAGTTAACCAAGTTGTCTGGAAAGAACTTAAGCCATGCCACACACAGATGTTGCCTGATGTTCTTGGGTTGGAGAAAGACAGACAGGCAGACAGACAGACAGACAGAATGCAAGGATTGCAGATAGAATTTGTGAGCCGGGTGAGTAAACTAATTTCTTCACAATTTTCACAATAAACTCCACTTTGACTCAGTTCTTTTTTTTTACGACGTAGTTTGCGTTATCATTACTATCAGTAACAATAACATCGTACTCGTTTAGTTAATAACCTGGGAACATGCTGACAAGAAGAGTACGTCAAACGTTCAATGCTGTCTCTTAAACATTGTATTCATATATTACTAAATAGTTTGAACAGCAGGCGACAACAACGAAATTGCTTCTTGGATCACGTTCACTGGCAGCACGTGTTCCAGTCCAGGGCTTTGTACAGCATGGTTGAAGTGTATGGTGGATGTTCCAGATGCAGGACTATGTTTTTTCAATTAAGAGCAGCCACAGTGAGCTGTCCTTTCATTGTGACCTGCTGTTGAGTGAACAACTACTTGAGCCCTGCACAGCAAGAAATCCAATCATGCCTGTGATTATCGTTCACTGACTCCTTTATAAAGATATTGTTTGGCTGCAATGCATAGTAAACAAAGACACCAATTGCAATTTTAGTCATTCTGATCTGATCATACTGTATTCCATCACTTTTCCTTATCCAGATGAGATATCCAATACAGAATCCATGTTAATACCAGACAATGAACAGCATGCTGTTTGCTTCAACCAACACTGTGTTGTGAACACTTTAGTTAATAGCAAGAGCTCCAGCCCTTCATAATGTATTAACTTGTCTTACGCTGTCTTTTCTTAGCCAGGAAAACTGTGCTGGCAGTTCTGTCTGTAAAGCAGCTTTACGTTTGGATAAATTAGTATGAAGCAGATGACCAGCAAACCTTCAAATTTGCTAAACCTTTTCACTTATATTTAATGAATCATATAATCAATCATATATTAAGAAAATACTGTTCCAATGGAATCTAATGCATGTTCACAGAGTCTTGGCATACTGTGTACAGACTGGACCACATCATTTCACTATGTCCTGTTTCCTGTCATGCCTTGCGGCAGCTATTTTCAGCTCTGTCCCACAGTGCAGTTCTTAAAGCTACTTTGTCCTTCAGTCTGGATTACAAAGGATGGTGAGAAGGGGATGTTTTATGCAAAATGGACTTTACTGTTTGAACGATAACAAGAGTCAACGGCTCTCTGCATGAACGCCTCTCAGAGTGCAGCTCACAGCCAGAGCACTCCAATGTTGTTGTGTCCTGTGACAAAGCCAGACAGCAGGGGGGGTTTGGTTAATGATACACAAGAGACGAGGAGCCATGAAGATGGTGGGCTTCATTTATTCCAGACCAGCGCTGTGACAGTCATGGCCAAGAGCATAACCAGTGCTCAGTCACAGAGGAGCTGTGGAAAGCACTAGGAACATACGTCCTGTACAACTCAATACATAACTGGAGACACCATGACATTGTGATATAATTCCAAGCTAATTTTAGCTTATTTTCCAGTAGGCCTGGCTATATATGATCCACACCTTGCATAGTTTACTGCAGGACCTCATGATAGCACCATTTAGTCCCATTTCTAGTCTGCTGGTAACCTCTTTTTTCTAGCTTTTGTCTTTTCCATACTCAATATCCAATGTCCAAAGTATTTTCTAGAGAGTTACTCTTAAATAATCCCAGAAGTCATGAATCAACGGACCTTTTGTACCACATGCAGTGTTTACTGTGTATATTAAATGTGCTGATCTCATAAAACGATCATCAGTAAATTGATCAGGTCATTCTGTAAGACAAGCACCATTCCTTTATCCCTACAACATTGTTCCCGAATGCTGTGCCTGTGGCATATGAATGATTATGAATGGTTAGTTACTCCTGATGGGCACCTTGCACTGTAGCTCCTGTCATCAGTGTATGAATGGGTGTGAATGGGTGAATGATGACATGTAGTGTTAAAGCGCTTTGAATGATCGGAAGACTAGAAAAGCTCTATACAAGTACATCCATTCACCCTTTAACGATGGAGTCTAGACAGTGGTGCTGATGCATGCAGATGGATGGTTGTGATGAAAACTGGAGGTGAATTGGGTGGAGGAGAGTCACATTGATCTGACACTGAAATAACAGCAGCAGAGAAATGATCAGTTTAAACTTTGGCAGCAACTAGAGGATTGGCTCATGGAGATCGTGGCAAATTGTAATTGGTTTAACTGAGAGTGAAGGCCCTCAGTCAGCTGATTGACATGGAAGTGGGAAGAGAGAGAGAGAGAGAGAGCGAGAGAGAGAGAGAGAGAGAGAGAGAGAGAGAGAGAGAGAGAGAGATTAAGCTTGAAGTTTGTCTTGAGGGTGACACTGGAGGAAAGGCCATGCCCTCTTTTATCAATCAATCACTATGATTGTGTGAATGAATGAAGAGCAGTGATACACAACTCTAAACTATCCTTTAAAAAAGGACAAGAACAAAAGTGCACTCAGCAGGAAGTTACAGAGCTCACACACTTCACTTACCAGTATTCAAGCTACTGACTGATTTATCTGTCATCCCTTCCATTGCACATTTTGGAATGACATTTTCCCAACCAAAATCCCATGAACATAAACCGTGTCAGAGACCAAACCACAGAAGCACTGGATTAGTGCAACAACGACCCAAAACCCATGGAACATATTTAAAGACCCGTGGTGGTCCCTTGACTGCAGTGTCCGTGTATTCAGAGTGTGAAACAAGAACAGAACAGAGCTTATTTGGAAAAGAAGTCACTGTGAAGCCCACTTCAGTGATCAACAGTGTTAGCTTCATTGTGGTGAAAAAGGCGGAATCTGCTCATGGCAGTGATCAGGAAGCTTTAATACTGGTCGTGCTGACTGGTGTAAGTTGTCAAGTGAGGACAGTAGGGGTGACGGCAGGACAGAGCAACCACCATGCTCAATCACAGAGACAAACAGCAGAGCTCCAGGGAATATGTCACTCCGAATCACAGCACAGGACAGCAGCAGCCAGCGGGAAGGAGTAGCAGAGAAGAAGAGAGAGAGCGAGGGAGGAAATGTAGACAAGGACACAGTGTTAGAGGGAGGAGAGGAAACAAGGGAGCCTGTGTTTGAAAGACATCAGAACAGATAACTGTGACAGGAGGGGTACAGGAACGGTCTATGGTCACAACAACACTATGGACACATAATGTCTTTAAGGCTTTGTATGAAGGACTTGCTGGAATTTTGCTTGGACAGTTACAGCAACTGAATGTTAACAATGTGGTCACATTTTCTGGGGGCAGGGCTGTATTACTATCCAGGCAAAGAGGGCAACAGCCCTAGGGCCCCGAGACCTCACACCTCCTGGGGCCCTGACCTCTGACAACACCAGGCGCCAGATGTATAATTAATGACCAACACATAAAAAAACATGCATAAAGCATTCCGCAAGTATAAACTGGTGTTTATAAAAGACGAATGTGCCGGATAAATGAGCACCCCGTGCAGACTTCAGGACAGGTCACAAAGTTGTCTTGAGCCAGCTGTTGGTAAAATGATATGGTGGAGAAGAAACATAAGGTGAGTCATGTAACCTTATAATAAAAGACTGTTTTACGTTGTTTCCAATTCCACTTGACTTTTTTTTTGATTAACTACTTTCGAATTCTGTATTTCCTCCATTTTCTATTTACATTTGAGCCATCATTTCCCAATCGTAATGCTCTATTCATTTTACCTCAAGCCCTTAAAGTCTGTTTATGAGCTCTATCATTGATCATCTGAAGTTCTGAGGTTTAAAATGATGATTGTGATGATGGTTCACAGGCACATGTGATAAATTAATGATAGGGGTGCTATGAATAGCCACAGCTGCGCATAACAGCTGCTTTGGCACTGTTGGAACGCCACTGGTACCAAACACACGGTGACATTGCACTTCTTAGAAGGTAACCCTGTGGTGAACTGAACCAGCTGCAAAGTAAAACACTTCCAATGTTTTATTTTTGTTGTTTTTTCCCACGCTGCAGATCATAGCACCAGTTTGGGTCCTTTTCTATGATTAGGTAAATTATTTACCAAGATGATATATGCCAAAAAATGTATTTGAATTATGATGATATTAACAAAGAAGTCCTAGAAGCCTGTAACCAAATCCGCTCGTGTCTTCAATGATAAATCTGGCCTAATAACTCAAAATGTTTATTAAATAAAAATGTGAGTTTTATTGAACCACATTGTTTTCTATAAATTGTACTTGTTGCACAGGCACATTGCAAATCCCCCATAAACACAGTATATTCTGTCCTTCTGTTCAACTGCCCAGCTACTTTTGTTAACTTATGTGCCCAACATGTGGAAAAAAATGTAATTTCATGTTTTTGAACATTTATTGTTACAGTGCATCTTTTCTTCTCAAATATTAGGCTAGAGCTCTAATAATTAGAGCATAATAAGACCCTATAAATATGGTACCTGTTGTAATTGAGTTGAGATATCCTTCATTATGGAGCTGACATTCAGCAAAGGGGGCATCATTGTGTTCAAATAAGTTTGAACCGCTCTCTAGTTTTGTGCACTTTATGACGTGCATAAGTGATTTATGAATTGTTGGCACTGACAGAATCCTCAGTGTTAAACGTTGTGAGGACAGCATTGTGTTCTCCTGTGCATCCCACATAGGGTCAGCCTTCATCAAAACAATCTTTTAATAAGCTTATTTTCATCAAGCATTCCCAAAACATGCTGCTGCCTGTCAGACAGGGCAGGTGTATAGAGGTTGTGCTGGGTGTTTCCATTACACCACTGTTAGTGCCTCGATCAGCCCTGTGAGCCTCAGGCTCCACTGGATGCCCAACAACATTCAGATAGATTACTGGACATTTTGCCTGTGGCCTTTCTGAAATGAACTGATAGAGGATTGCTGACACAAATACCCTCAAAATCATGAACCATGGTAGTTGGCAATTTGTATTCAGTAGTGACCAAATCTGCTGCGTTGTGGTTTATCACACCAAACCTGTATTTGTGAGATAAAGTTCTGGTTTTAGGGGAGTTACAGTCACTGTTGCCAAGAAATAATTCCAGCATGTCCCCCTCAACCCACCAATTGTTGTTTTTATTTACAATTTGTTTACAATTTGTTGAAAATTGCAAAAACGTGGTGTTGGTAGGCATATTTTTTAATTTTGCACAGAGCCAGGCTAAACATTCCCATGTCCTTTTGCTAAACTAACGCTAACAACGTCCTGACTCCAGTTCTGTTCTTAACACGAGATTAAAAGAAAGAAAGTCAAAGTATTTCTAAAAATGTTGAACCTTTCCTGCACAGTCTGCTGGAGAACTCTGCACTCTGCACTACATCCATGTCTGACAGACATGGATGTAGCCTGCAACATATCTGGTAGGCGGAGGCATACCACCGTTAGACAGTAATTCTAGATTTCTGTAATGTTGGAGATGATGACAAACAATATGTTGAAATAAAACTTAAAATAATTCATCTTAACTCGTGGGATGATCTCTAATGAGGAAATTAAATACAATCCAGACTTGAAAGTGCTATGGGCCAAATCAGTTCTTGAACATTAATACTTTAATACTAATGTTATCTGTCTCCTTTGCCTTTTTGCCTGTTTCCTTTCAGTGGTTGAAAATAAGAAGCAAAATGAGCAGCCTGCAAGTTGCAGAATGTGGGTTCCACTCACTGTATCTTATGCGGTGTTTAACTCAGCACGCACACAGCGAAGGGTCCCAGGGGAAGCTGCTTACCCTAGCAAGGCTTTTAAGTCAACCAGGGAGAAGTGCACATGAAACCATTTAGAAAATACAACAGCTGATTCCTCTTAACATGCACTCCAAGCATGCAAATTACATGACTGCTATTCCTTTTCTGTGGCCATTACAGAAATCAGAACGTTCATGGTTTCCTCATAGAGATGTTTGAATGAGGCCTATTCCAACAAGTCATCCAACTTTAACAAGAAAATATGGTGTTTGTTCATGCTTTCTGATCTGACAATCCTGACAGCAGAACAACATTTCAATCAGGAGAGACAAGTGTGATTAAGAAAAGATAAATGTTTATTATTAACAGATGATATGTGATGATAAAGTCTTCAGAGTCTTTGGTGCTTGGACTCTACAGGGAGATTTGTAATGGAGGGGCATCTGCCCTGAGCAGCAGCAAGATGAATCCCCCCGTGGAGTCCAGACACTGGTGGTGGTGGTGGCTGATGAGGCTGATAAGATGGGGAAGCTGATGACTGATGAAGACTGGGTGGAGATGGAGAGGTGCGTAACAGCAGCATGAACGTACTGAAGGTAGAGAGACAATCATATTTAAAAGAGACAGCAGCAAGATGATAGCTAACCATGTCATTGTGCTATTGGATAGAAGAGACCAGCTGATCTAAACAGCTGATATCATGATTAACAGCCTCGAACAACGACAGCAAGGAAATAATGAGTGAGCATGTGTGAGGAGTGAGGCAGATGTATGAGAAATAAACTACAGGATTAGGCATGCAAGAGTATAGTCTTCCTGACTGAATTTACGCGAGAGCTTCATGTGTCAGTGCCTTCGAAACAATTTCCCATCAATGTTAAAAAATAAATCTATTTCATGATGTCACAGCACTATGGTTAAGGTTTGGTTAGGTTTAGGTCTGACTAGACTCATAGAGTTCTTTATGGTTTGGTTTGAAATAATAACTTAGTTAAAGTTAGGGAAACATTGGGCCTCATTCAGAAACAGTGCGTTCACACAAATCTGTGCTTAACACTCTGAAGTCAGCGCCCGCGCCACCGTGCTTAAAAATGATTTATGCTAAACTCCAGGATTAATCAATATTTTCTTAGCTGAATTTGTTATTACTTGTTATAACAGCCTCCAACCATGCCTACTCACATATGATAATGGCTTAAGGTAAACTCACACCTTTTAAATAAATGCATCTCATATTAAAACTGCATTCATTAGAAAAGGCTTTAATAGACAACAATATTCAAAACCATTTACTAATGCACTAGCCAAATGAAATTGACACTATGAAAATGAATCCCGGTCCCCTCGGGGAAAGTCACAAAGAACTTTTTCAGTTTTTCGTTGCAAATGTTAATGATCAGGCCATAGTTCCTTCTGTCGCTCCTCTCCCCACTCCAACGAAAAGTACATGCAAGAAGAAGAACTATCCTCGCCCCACTGCCACCACTAATGCCCCTGCATCCACTGAGGCTAGCACCTCAGCTAAAAGAGCAAGACTCCATCCTTATGTCGATCTTCAGGAGGAAGACCTGGTCCTCGCCACTTTCAATAACATTGTAAGTAACCCAATTCGTGTTTAGCAATCAATTTGATGCCTTTGTTACATGTTTTTGTCTGTTTCTTACATTTGTTAGGTTTTTCCTGTTTTAAGAAGCAATGCTTTTAGTCTGAAGGCGGTTCTCCGAGTTAAAACGGAAGTTGAACTGTGCACGCGAAAACAGAGAAAAGTACGGAGAATATGGCGGTTTTGAATGTTGGTTAATGTTTTAATAACTGTAATAACTAATAACTGTGTGTATGTTTTTAAGTGAACTAGCATAAGTAACGGCTCTATGTGTGCAGGCTACAGTAATGCTAACAGGAAGAAAAGGCTAACACATAACTGTTGCTTTGTGCTTTGTACACAGCTCTTACGTTGTTTGTAGGATTTAGAAATATATGTTACAATCATCAGTCAAGTGTCGGACCATCTTTCGGAGGGATATGCTACAGTAAGAGCTTCACCTTCACTTGCTACACCTCGCTGCTTGTGGAACAAAGACTGCACGCCACAGAGCAGTGAGTTGCAGCACCTAGCGTGATGGTCAACAGGGGCGGTAAGGAAAACTACGTTCAAAATGGATGCCATAAAGGATCAGATACATAAGCTACAAACGGAAATACAAGAAATTAGAGGTTTACTTCATCTGGAGGATTATGAAGTCATGTCGAAGCAAGAATTAAAGGAGGAAATTGAATGTAAGGAAAAACAACTAGCTGAGTTTCAACTTGAAATGGATGACGCTAATGTGTTAGCATTACCACGTCGATCAGAACGCCATAGTGTGCAAACAGAGAAAATGCTTGCCTACCAACAGGAGGAACTGAGTAAAAAGGAAAAAGACTCCTAAACCAAGATAGAAGATAGTCCATGAACGCTTATCAGCGGTAGATGGCGATTATGATGCAGTACGTGAAAGGCACCGTCTCCATCAGTTATATACCCACGACTATGCTTACTCTGTATATGGCACTTCTTCTCAGTCAAGTGCCAGTCAACACTCTGAGTCAACGATATTAGCTGCAAAAAGGGCTGATGTTGCTGCAGAGCTCGCTGCAAAGGTGGCTCAGTATAAAATACTGCAAGAAGAAAGAAAGCAAAAGGAAAAAATAAGGACAATGGAGGAAAACCATAGGAAGGAATCAGAAATGCAGAAGTCTGAATTAGAGCGTCTACAAGTAGAAAGAGAAATGGAGGCTGTTCGTGCTAGACTGGAGATCTACGACAGAGAAATCAGACAAGAAACTGATAGACAGTCCATTCAGCAGAACAACAGACCCCCCATCATTCCGTTCAACCCTTCTATATACCATCAAAACCCTCACGTTGTGACACCAGCGCCCGCTAATGACATGTCCTGTCTAGCCCAAGCAATCCAAGACAGCATAGCCATAAACAGACTCCCAGTGCCAACGCCCACAGTGTTTAGTGGAGACCCAATCCTGTACATTGAATGGAGGGCTTCGTTCATGTCACTTGTTGACCGAAAGGGTATTTCTTCAGCTGACAAACTGTATTACCTAAAAAAAGATGTCAGTGGCCCTGCTCATAAATGTCTCGAAGGCACATTTTATCGAAATAATGATGAGGCATATAGAGATGCATGGAATAAGCTCAACCAACGCTACGGTCAGCCTTTTGTCATCCAAAGAGCTTTCACTGACAAGCTGTCAAAATGGCCAAAAATTCAGCCCAAGGATGCTGAGGGGTTAAGAACATTCTCGGACTTCCTAAGTGCCTGTCTGCAAGCCACGCCCCATGTGAAGGGTCTAGAAATATTAAGTGGCTGTGAAGGAAACCTAAAGCTAATAGGTTCCTGACTGGTTAGCATCAAGTTAGAATCATCGGGTTACAATAGCCCTCATGGAAGGAAAAGAGTTTCCCACCTTTGAGGATTTCACTAACTTTGTGTCTTTAGAAGAAGAGATAGCATGCAACCCAGTCACTTCCCTATATGCTCTTGAATCATACAACTCATCTTATGACAAAAGATACATAAAGGAAACAAAGGGAAACAAAGCCAATGTTTTCAGCACTCAAACTGCCATGATCAGTGACAAATCAACATCAAACAATGGAAAATCAAGGTTCCCCTGTATGTGGTGCAAAGATGACAAGCATCAACTTCCCAAGTGCCCTGACTTCAAAGAAAAGTCCCTTGAGGATCGACGAGCATACGTGAAGGATAACAAGCTGTGTTATGGATGTGTGAAACCAGGTCACAGTGCCAAGGAATGTCGTCACCGCCAATGTCGTCACGGTGATGTATGTAAGGGAAGGCACCCTACCTGTCTCCACGATGAGAACTACAGAAGACGTGATGGTAGAGAAAGGTCTGTATCCTTTGCTAACAAAGCTCCAAACACTGTAAACGAAACCATGGCAGCCACAGCACTCAGTGTCACTGGAGGTAGTCAGTCAGGCAGCACTTCCATGATCGTTCCTGTGTGGGTGTCCTGAAAACCCATCCAAGGAACTGCTTGTCTACGCATTAGTAGACACTCAAAGTGACAGCACCTTCATCAACAAGGAGGTAAACAATGAACTACAAGCAGACGCCTACCCTGTGAAACTAAAACTTACCACTATGCTTGGAGAGAACATGATTGTGAAAAGTGAAAGGGTATCTGAACTCCGTGTGAAAGGGTACAATTCATGTGTTCACATCAACCTTCCTCCTTCTTACACCAAGGACTGCATTCCTGTGAATCGTGATCATATTCCCACTCACGAAACTGCAAAACATTGGCCTCACTTAACAGCGATGGCAGATAAGATGCCACCTCTTCTCAGCTGTGATGTAGGACTCTTGATTGGGTATAACTGTCCCAGAACACTAATGTAGCAGAAGGGAGCTTTTGTCACTCGCTGGGCCTTGCTGTCATCCCTTTAATTGCAAAGCCATCCCTAGCCAATCACGGTGCGCGGGCATCATATAAATGTGACGGGGATTCCCTTAGCTCCTCCCTGACGTCAAACGCGTGTCCCGCTTCCGGTCTCCCGGACTTCCGCTGTGGCAGGTATGCAGGAACGCTGCCATATTGTTTTTGTCGGTCGTGCTCTTCTGGTGTTACATTGGCTTTCTGTAATTTTGTAGACGATCTCTTGGGCTCCCCTCCTCCTGCACAGGAGACTGACCTGCGGATCTGTGTCGGTGAGTTTCGATTAGGTCCTGATTTTATTATATTATGGTGTCATGTTAGTAACCACGTCTTACTCATATAGCCGCTGGTAGCAGCGCTACATGCCCTCCTCCCCCCTTCGGTGATTTAATTTCGCTAGTTTATATACTTTGTGGTTAATTATTATTATTCTATTAATTTGATTTCATCCTCTATCACAGGGGACTTTTTGCTGGGTTCGAGCGGAACGTTGCCACAAAGTGGCTACAGCTAACCTGCTCATATTGAAAGAACGCTGCTGTTTTGCCTACCGGCGTCTGCCTACGGGTGTTTTTCCTACCGTTGTCTGCTTACCTGTTTTGCTTACCGCTGTTTCGCCTAAACGGCTTTTGACGAAAGGCTTTGACCTACCGGGTTTGATCTACCCTGCTGGGTCGCCTACAGGGTCTGACGATGCTCTTATCAGCACTGCGCCCCGGCTTCGGGCTGTTGACGTCAGCATCACCTTTGTTTTAATATAGAAAAAACTATTTTTAGATTGAGCCATTTTACTGTGCATTCTGACAGGGGATGTTAAGGCCCACTCTGGCATTTGATTTATTTACATTGGTTAGCTGATCATCCCCCTTACTGATCAGTTAACCGGAGTTATTTTGTCTTTTCTTATTTTTTTCCTTTCTGAGAACCAGAGCCTTTTGTAATTGTGTTCCTTGTCCCTGTAGGAGCTGCTAAGCCAAGGTGGTGGGGTTGGTGCCTCCGGGTGTTGGTGTCTCCCTTCGTGTGCTGTGTGGTTTGGTGTACCCCTGGTTTGGAACCCTCATGTGTGGTTGTGTGTGTGAGTGTTGTGTACACCTGTGATCGGGGTGCCTCCTCTTTTGGGATCCTCACCTGTACTGGTCCACTGGTAAGCCGCAGCCCAACACCTCTTTTATAAATAAATAAAGGCTCTTTTATTAGTAGTTTGTATTTAGGTATCTGTGAACCACTGTTGTGCAAAAATAACGATGAATTGTTTTGTACTGGAACCACGTCTCCGCCTAATCCGCATAATGAACCTGAGTGTCCTTGATACTGTGGGCAAAACTTAATCTTTAGGTGAAATTCCTAGGTGGCGTTGTTGTGCTCTGACGATTGGTTAATATCCAAGTAAACTTTAAACTATATCCTCATCTTCCTCTCGCCACACTAACACCCAGACAAGTATTAGCTCTGGAAACAGAGCTACATCACTTTTCGGATGCGAGCACCAGTGGATACGGTCAATGCTCTAATCTAGGAGTCAGGAACCAAAGAGGAGAGATTCACTGTTGTCTAGTGATAGGAAAGGCCCGTGTTTCTCCCACAAAGTTGACTACAATACCAAGGCTTGAATTAACTACAGCAGTGGTTTCAGTCACCATCAGTAATATTCTCAGAGAGGAGTGTGGTTACGCAGATGGGAAAGAGTACTTCTAGATAGACACAAAGGTAGTCCTAGGCTACATAAATAACGATGCAAGGCGCTTTCACACCTATGTTGCCAACCGAGTCCAGAAGATCCGACATAACACAAGCCCCAAGCAATGGTTTTACGTCCCCACGAATGAAAATCCAGCAGACAGCGCATCCAGGGGAAAAACTGTAAACGAGCTGCTTACTTCCAACTGGTTCACTGGACCCACATTCCTCTGGGAAAATGAAATACCTACACCTAAAGATGTAGTACTGCATTTACCCATAGGAGATCCAGAAGTCAAACAGGCACAGACACTGCAAACAAAGACCACAGAAACAATGAGTCTTGCCGACCATCTGTCCAAGTTCTCGTCATGGTCTCAAGCTTCCAAGGCTGTGGCTCGCCTTCTGTGATGAACTAAGAAAATCAAGTCATGGGTACTTCTACAGCAGGGTTCTTAACCTTTTTGACCTCGGGGCCCAACTTTTCAAGTACACAGTGGCCCGGGGCCCATTCAAATATTAACACTGTATTGGTTTAACTAATTGATCTCACTCTTGGTTTGATTTGTATTCAATAACTAAATCAAATTAACAAGCAAAAACCTTGTCAAATAAATTACATGATACAATGTGATCATCACAAAGACATTTATTTATCATGTGTATGTAAACCTGCACATACAACAACACGCCCAACAGGCTAACAATTCATAGAACAAATCAAGCTAATACAAGAACAAATGTAAAGGCTCAAGTCAGGCTTATTAACACAAAAATAATTAATAATTAGATTTTACTAGAAAAAAAGGAGGGACTCTCAAAAAAACTGAGAAAAAAATAAATATATGGTAAAAAAATAATATATGGTAATAAAATAAATACATTCAAAATAATAAGTTTCAAATTAAATAAACTATATATACAATTTTAATGAAGTGCAAATGAAAATATAGCTTCATAATCTGTGAATTATATCCTTCAGCATTTTTTTTGCATGGCAGAACAAGAAGTTGCTCTTCATATCTGTGACAAATGAACAATAACAACAGTCACAACAGTCCATTTTTTGACCAGCTACAACTCCCTTTTTATGTTCACCTCTTAATGAGACACTTGGGCCTCTCAGTCACGATCACATCCAGTCTGGGTGGAATGGGGGAAAGGCTCACTCTCAGAGTAGCCTCCAGTGTTGCCCTGAGTCTGTTTCAGGCTTTGGTCTTAGATGTGGCCACACTGGAGAATCCTGATTCACACAGGTATGTAGTCGTGAATGGGAGAAGGAGTTTCACAGCCCAAACTACTGTCCCAGCGATAGCGAACAAAAACCAGCAGCAGTGCAGCATTCGTGACATCAGTGGACTCGTCTAGTTGCAAAGATAAAAATGGGCTACTTTTTATTCTTTCCAGAAGCTGATACTGTATGTCTGAGGCCATGTCCGCGATATGGTGACTCAGTGTCGTTTGAGAGTGGGATGGTCAGCAGCTTCTTTGCAGCAGCCTCTCCAATCATCTCACGGCACATATCCACAGTGGCAGGCAGAACCAACTCCTCCGCTATGGTGAATGGTTTCTTACTTTGTGCCACACGTCTGGCTACGAGGTAGCTGGCTTTCAGTGTTTTGTGGCCCTCTAGGTTAAGAATCACTGTTCTACAGTGAGTGAACAGGAAAGTGCTGAACATGTCATAATCCAAGATCTGCAAAGTCAAACATATGATGAAAGAAAGCAAGCTGTTAAACAAAGGAAGTCAACTACAGCGTTGTAGTAAACTGCACCACCTTAATGTGTTTCTGGCACAGACGGTATCCTCAAGGTGGGAGGAAGACTCCGCCACTCATCCCTTGCTGACTCATTCTAGCATCCAATTGTAAGTAAGTAAGTAAAATGTATTTATAAAGCGCTTTTTACAGAGATAAGTCACAACGTGCTTAACAGGGCAGAATTACAAACATAAAAAACACAATGTGACCATAGGGCCAATAATTTACATACACACAGAAAATACAAAATTAAAACATGGTTTAAAAGCAGGTCTAGGACATGAGTTTTACCCAAACGCCAGTCTAAAGAGGTGAGTTTTGAGCTGATTTCTGAATGCGTTCACAGAATCTGCAAAGCGTAGGGGTGCAGGCAGAGCATTCCACAGCCTTGGTGCTACTGCCTCAAAAGCTCGGTCACCACAGGGCTTAAGGCAAGTGCATGGGACCTAAAACGTCTGACCTGAGAGCTTGGGCAGGTGAATAGGGGTGAAGTAGATCAGCTACATATGTAGGAGCCTGACCGTGTAGTGCTCTGTAAATGAGAGTGAGAATTTTAAAGTGTATCCTAAATGCTACAGGGAGCCAGTGAAGAGATCTGAGTACGGGGGTGATGTGAGACCGTCGATTTGTCCTGGTGAGTAATCTGGCGGCAGCGTTTTGGATTACCTGCAAACGGTTAAGAGCAGATACACCGAGTGACGAGAAAAGGATGTTACAGTAGTCGATGCGTGAAGAGATAAATGCGTGTATAATCATCTCTAGTTCAGCTGTTGATACTACAGGTCTCAGTTTACTGATATTTCTTAGGTGGAAGAAACAGGATCTGGACAGCTGCTTAACATGGGGTCAAACGACATGAATCGATCAAAAATAACCCCTAGATTGCGCAGGTTGCAATGGGCAGCAGAGGAGAGTGGACCAATACTCTGCTTGATCATAGGGACAAACTCATCTGGTGCAATAACTAGAACCTCCGTCTTATTGTCGTTTAGTTGTAAGCAGTTTTCTGCCGTCCAGTCTCTGATAGCATTGACACAGTCCAGGAGCCTAGTTAATGTGAAAGCCTCGCTGGGTTTGAATGACAGATGGAGTTGGATATCATCTGCATATAAATGATAAGCAACATTGTAACTTTTTATAATCGGTCCCAAAGGTAACAAGTAAAGAGAAAATAACAGAGGCCCCAGAACCGAGCCCTGTGGTACACCACAAGACAGTGGAGAGGTAACAGACACAAAATCACCCACAGAGACATTAAAACTTCTGTCAGCGAGGTAAGATGTTAACCAGTCTCACGCTATGCCAGATATGCCAACCCAATCACGTAGCCTCTTAATCAAGATGTTATGGTCTACAGCAGGGGTCTTTAACAGGCGGACCGCGGTCCGGGTCCGGATAGGACAGCGTCTGGGTCCGGATCCGGACTGCGGTCCGCCTGTTAGAGACCGTATAACTGATGGATAATTGAGAATTATACATTCTGGCGCTACTAAACCACTCTGTCTCATATATTCAGATTCCGTGGCCATTATTAAAAGCACCAATGTGAAACGCCACTACGAGACCAAACATACATCTTTAGAGCAAACATACCCACTCCAATCTGAACTGAGGGCAAGATGTTAAGATGTGTAGAGATTGTTTATTATAAAGTTGACTGAGACCGTTATGATGTGAAATGGATTTAACAAAAGAGAAGAAAAAAGTTAACTCCAGCCACACTTTCCTTTTTTTCATTTTCATTCATTTTTCCAAAATCAAGCACTTTCTTTGAAGATGCAAGCTTTTAAAAAATTCATTTTTGTGTATTTTATTTTTAGATGGAGCCCTTATTTTACTTGAAATGAGAGAAGAAAATGTATTTATGTATTTCTATTAGGGGTGTAACGATACGCGTATTCGTATTGAACCGTTCGGTACGAGGCTCACGGTTCGGTACGCATGACGAACCGAACGAACCGTTCATACGTTTTTTTTTTTTTTTTTTTTTTTTTTTTTTTTTTTAAGGGGGCGACCGTGGCTCCCTGGGTTAAGAGGGTTGTCTGGTAACCGCAAGGTCGAAGGTTCAATCCTTGACTGGGCCGTGTCATGTGTCGAAGTGTCCCTGAGCAAGACACTGAACCCCTCGCTCCCCGGGCGCCTGTCATTGGCAGCCCACTGCTCCCTATATACAGGGATGGGTCAAATGCAGAGAAAAATGTCCCCCATAAAGGGATAAATATAGTGTATATATACATTATATATATATATAGACATTCTCATCTTTCTGAAAAAAAACTTAAACATTGAGTAGAAACACACACACACACACACACACATAGTTCCATATAAAACAGGATTGTTTCTTTTATTTGTTTATAACTACAGCAAACAATGCTACATTTTAGTTTTCATAAGAAACTGTTTTTATTTTACACGCTGCTAAGAAGACACCCCAGAAGATGGGTCACTCAGGTATAGTTCCATCATTGTTCAAAGAATAACTTTATGATGTTAGTTTTAATGAATAAATATATTTTAAAATCAAGTACGTTTCTCTGGCATTTATAGTTTTCTACTGTATTGAAAACGTACCGAAACGTACCGAAAACGTACCGAACCGTGGCTCCACTGTACCGTACCGAACCGAACCGTGGATTTTGTGAACCGTTACACCCCTAATTTCTATGTATTATTTATAATCCATCCAGTTAAATTTGAAAACTGAGAATAATAATTGTTAAAATATAATTGGTGTACTTTCTATATTTTAGTCTCTATTTTACACAGAGACGTTGTTACTACTACTAGACTTCTTGAATATATATATATATATACATATATATATATATATATGTGGCGGGCCGTGCATTTTATACCCAGGCCTTCACTGCTGTCATGCAGCTGAAATACCACCTTATAACCACATGATGGGGCCACATCTATTATTCGTTGCTAAGGCTGTAACTATGTACGTACTCGTATTAAACCATTCGGTACGAGGCTTACAATACGTTTGAATAACGCTAGAGCATTTGGAAAATGCAGAAGCTTAAATTCAGGAAAATATAATGTTTTCTGTGCTCATGTAGGACAGTGGTTCTCAGCTGGTCTCTGTGGGACCCACCATCATCCCAAGCCGCGGCCCATTCATCTCTATAGGAGACCGTCTTATGATTTTACTTTCACAACCCAAACATTAAACGTACTGCTCTGCAATCTCTTTCCTCGTCTCAGCCCCCTGTGTCACGGTGTGTGGTACTCGAGTCAGGAAGCTTGTCAGAATGCCCATATTTGATTGGTTGAGCTGCATCACGTGATGTGATTCACAACGCCGACTAAGCCTCTGCTGTTAAGTTTTGTTTCACGATAGTCATGTGCTGGCCCACTGACCAATCGCTGCACTAATAGTGACGTAGTTGTGGGCCGGCTAGTATGGAGATAGCGGGCTCTGACACGTCAAAGAATACGCCCAACATGTCAAACTAAAGATCTGATTGGTTGAACACTATGACAATCAACAATATCGTCCCCATTCCTTCTGGGCCCGAACCTGCCCCAATTGGGGCAGTTGCGGTTCCGAGCAGAACCAAACAGTACCGCACAATGCAATTTTCAGTAACAAATATAATAATTCTACAACCATGTAGAATACCGTTTTAACAAAGAACTTCTGATGAACAGAAGCATGTGTAACATTTTACACACTGAAAACACAGTAAAACACGATCTAACACAACCTTCAGAACCGCTAGCTAAATATCATAATTTTTTCGCTTTCATTTCCCGAGATACGCACTCGAAAAATTCCTCCGACCGGCGATCTATTAGCTTCCAAGCTAATGCTTGCTACTTAGCAACATTAGCATTCCAACCGGCTTCTATCGAACACTTCGGATTTACTCTCCGTGAAACGGTTCAAACGTTACCCGGAAAACAGTGAACATAGCCAGTCACCCCGCTGAAGAATTCAGATTTTGCACTCACCATTCGAAGAAAAATGAAAAAGAAGTCCTCATATTCCATTTTGACCACTGAAAGCCGCTTCCTCTGTCTATTTCCTGTCTAATAAAACTCTTTCCTGAAGGAAGGGGGGTCAAATAAGCCCGGAGGACCATGTTTCAGATTAAGTAGACTCAGGCTTTTACGCAAGCTCCGGCTGCGTAAATCGGGATTTTCCGGAAAACGATCCTCTCAATGAAAACCCGTTGCCTCCACTTCATTGGCTAGATCCTAACACGTGCATAGATATGTCATAGTATGGAATTGACCAACCAGAGGCTCAGCAATGGCCCAACACACACACGCTATAGCGCATTCTGCCGTGGGTCGGCGGCCCAAGAGGCTTTGGAGAGGATTCTAGCTCTCCAAAATGATTCCAAACTGCTGTATGTGATAGATTGTGCATGTACAAGGATAAAGGAAGTTAAATATATTGTTATTTAACAGCTGGAGAGACTTTTGATATGTTTTGTGTCTGTGCACATGATCACTGTACTTAATAATAGTAACTAATAATACTAATAACTAATAAAGACACATTTATCTTCACTGTAGAGGTGTTGTCTCTCTGTAGTCTGTTAACAAACTGTGTCCTGTGTTCTGTTTATAAGCGCAGGATCGATTGCTACCGGCGGAATGCGATCGTCTTATTTATGAATTATTTGTGTCTGTACGTTTTGAAATTGTGACTGGGACGTCATTATTAAATAACCCAGAATATGATTATTGTTTCTCTTAAAGCCGACTGACAGCTGATCCAGCTGTGATCAGCTGATCCTCCGTCATCAGAAACAGACGTCGCTTCACGTGACGCAACTGAGGAAAGGACGTCTCATGTCTCTTAAAACATATTTCCTCGTTCCTCTCTCCTTGCATGGTTTCCTCCATGCATCCCTGGTGGGACGGACTAAGACGCAAGGAAAGGACGCAAGTGAGGGAAATGGGGATGCAATTAAGAGACTTGAGAAGTACCCACTGTCACAATAGATGCAGTCAAAAATCTTTTCAGGTGTGTGACGACCCTGTGTGAGACCCTGTCTTCTTCTTCTAGTACGACCCTGTCTGCCTGTGTGGTTGCTTTTCTTGCAGGTGTGGCAGAGGATCATCAGGCAGAGTGGGAACACCTGAGGCAATTAACAACACTGGCCCTGTGTGCCAGTGCACCCTTTATAAAAACCCTCTGGATCCTCAGTTGGCTCTGGCTCCTTCCTGAGACACCCATTTTGGTTATGGTTGGTTTCGACACTATACAACACTGCATATACACTTTACACGCACCCACTCACTTGCACTGCTGAAATGACTGACTTCACATGTCACTGTTAGTTTGTTTGTCTTTTATATTACTTTAAACTTAATAAATAATTGATAAACTGCTTTGTTGAGTGCATCTCCCTTTTTTGTCATGGTCGTTCGGCCCGGTTTGTGACAGGTGTATGGTAGAATCAATAAATGAATAAATAAATGAATAGGCAGAGTTCAAAGATATATGTGCCTTCCGAGCAAGGCCGTTAGGAGTAGGTGGGAATGGGCCATTAGCCCAGCCCACTTTACACCCTGGCCTGATTTAGAGCTGGTTGTGCAGCCTGACAGCGGCAGGAAGGAAGGACCTGCGGTACCTCTTCTTCACATACCGGGGGTGAATCAGCCGGTGGCTGAAGGAGCTGCACAGAGCTGCCAGAGCGTCCTGCATGGGGTGGGAGGTGTTGTCCATCATGGATGATAGCTTAGCCATTATCCTCCTGTCTCCCACCACTCCCACCGTATCCAGTGGGCACCTCAGCACACTGCTGGCCTTCTTGACAAGTTTGTTAAGTCTCTTCCTGTCGGCTGTCGAGATGGTGCTGCCCCAGCAGACCACTCCCTAAAAGATGGCTGATGCCACCACAGAGTCGAAGAAGGTCCTCGGGAGAGCTCCCTGCACTCCAAAAGACCCGAGTCTCCTCAGCAGATAGTCTGCTCTGACCCTTTTTGTAAAGTGCAGATGTGTGATCAGTCCAGTCCAGTTTATTCTTCAAGTGAACACCCAGGTACTCACAATCTCAATGTCCATTCCCTGGATATTCACTGGTACCGGAGGAGAGTGTTTACCCCGGCGGAAGTCCACCACCAGCTCTTTGGTTTTACCAGAGTTGATCTGGAGGTGGTTCCGCTGGCACCATCCTATAAAGTCCCAGTTCAGTTCCCTGTATTCCTTGTCATCACTGGCGGAAATGAGGCCAACGATTGCAGAGTCGTCGGAGAACTTTGCAGAGTTCTGTTTGAAGGCCGAGGTGTATATGGTGAAGAGGAATAGAGCTAGAACGGTTCCTTGTGGGGCCCCCGTGCTGCAAGACACCAGGTCGTACTCACACTCCAGTATCCGCACATACTGTGGATGGTTGGTGAGGTAGTCCAAGATCCATGCAGTGAGGAGGTGGTCCACCCCAAGGCAAGGCAAGTTTATTTGTACAGCCCATTTCAACAACAAGGCAATTCAAAGTGCTTCACATAAAACCATTAAAAGCATCAAAAGATAAGGCAAAATAAAAGGAGATTTAAAAACAATTAAGAATTCATTCATTAAAACACTAAAAAGCAGTGTAAGAAATAAAATAGTTGTAAAATGCAGAGATGCAGGGAATTGATTAATATCCTTGAATCTGGTTCAATTAAAGGCAGCAAACAAAAGTCTTCAGTCTTGATTTAAAGGAGCTGAGGGTCTCAGCAGACCTGCAGCTTTCTGGGACTTTGTTCCAGATATGTGGAGCAGAAAAACTGAACACTGCTTCTCCATGTTTAGTTGTGACTCTGGGAACAGAAAGTAGACCGGTCCCAGATGACCTAAGGGGTCGGGATGGTTCATAAGGTAGCAGCAGATCAGAGATGTATTTTGGCCCTAAACCATTCAGTGCTTTATAAACCAACAGCAGGATTTTAAAGTCAATTCTTTGTTGCCAGTGCAAAGACCTCAGAACTGGAGTGATGTGATCCACTTTCTTGGTCTTAGTGAGGACTCGAGCTGCAGCGTTCTGAATCAGCTGCAGCTTTCTGATTGACTTTTTACAGAGACCTGTAAACACACGGTTACAGTAGTCGAGTCTACTGAAGATAAATGCGTGGACAAGTTTTTCCAAATCCTGTTGAGACATAAGTCCTTAACTGGTTTGAATCCCACTTGAAGGACAGAGAATACTTTGTGTCTGTAGCTAATTACACATCAGAGCTGACTAAAATGACATGTGGTGTTCCCCAAGGTTCAATACTGGGGCCTCTTCTGTTCAACATCTACATGCTTCCACTAGCTCAGATTATGGAAAACAACAAAGTGTGTTATCATAATTATGCAGACGACACACAAATCTACATAACTATATCACCTGAAGAATATATCAAGGATTATTGAATCAACACCTCACAACTTCAGTTTCATGAGTGAAACAAGTTGTTTTCAGAGATGTAACGCTTTGTCACAACCTCGGTTTGGACATTTGTGTGCAAGGAGATTGATTTCTCAAAGAAAACACAGAAATGATCAGAGAGTGCAACATCAGTCACAGCAACCTTGGAAATGTTTACACCTTTGGTGATGATTAGGTCCAGAGTGTGCCTCCTGTTGTGGGTGGGTCCTGTCACATGCTGAGTCGGATCATAGTTATCAAGGACACCACATAGTTCTATAGACCCTCTGTCCTGGGGATTATCAACATGGATATTAAAATCACCAACAATAACAACACAGTCAAAATCAATACAGATTATAGACAGCAGTTCAGTAAACTCATCAAAGAAGGTTGCACAGTATTTAGGTGGTCTGTAAATGTTTAGGAATAAAGCTTGAGTGGAATTCAGAGCCACATATTCAAAAGAAGTAAAATGACAAAAAGGACATCTGCTTGCATTGAAGAGAACCATTAAATAAAATAGCAGCTCCACCTCCTTTCTTCTGCCTCTTGTTTCACTCATGAAACTGAAGTTGTGAGGTGTTGATTCAATAAGAACAGCTGCACTGTTATCTTGGTTTAACCAAGTTTCAGTTAAAAACAAAATGTCCAGTTTGTGCCTAACAATAAAATCATTGATTAAAAATGTTTTTCCTGACAGAGACCTGACATTTAATAAAGCTAAGTTTAATGTGGTTAAAGCTTTATTTGCCCAATGTATTTGGACAGGCTGACGAGGAATGAATGTTATGTTTGACAAGTTTGCAGGTTTACTATTGTTTCTTCGCAGCCTCACCTTTCTTTTTCTATAAACTATCAGGACAGGAATTGAGAAGACTAGCTGCATACAGGGCCCCGACTTCTCCTGGAGAGAATCATTGGTGTCATTAGCCTTGTAGCCTGGACCCAGAAGATATCAATGATTGCCTTTATGGTTGTGGAGCCGTGGGGTAAGTGGGGGAGGGGCAGGGCACTCTAACTTCACCGATTGTGTCAAAACTGGCTGAGGACTTAGAGCCAGTGGCGGAGGTGGGGCTGGATGCGGAGGTGGAACTGTACGTTGAGGAGGGATTATAGGAGAGAAAATGGGAGTGGGGCGGGGAGTGAGTTTGGTTCCAGCAATGACCACCTCTTTCATGTGGTCAGTGAACTCCAGGTGGGGGGAGGATGGGGAGAGTGTGAGTAGAGAGGAGGGGGACCAGGATGGAGTCTGGGAGGTGGAAGTAGGTGCTGGTGAGGGAGGTAAAGACTCCTCCTCTCGGAGGGGGGGGGAGAAAGTGGGTGATCAGAGGCGGTCCCTGATGATGACGTTGGAGACTCCTCCTCAGGCGGGGGCATCCTTCCCATAAGGTCTCCATGGCGATGCTGTGTGGTTATCTCTTGTTTAGACTCCTCTTTTCTCTTGTCCTTGGCAGTGGGAACAGACGGGTGATGCAGGAAGAAAAATAGGTTAGAGGTAAACAGTTTTACCCCTGACTGACAACATTCATGTGCCTTAAAAAGATGTCTACGCTCCCAGAAAAGGTAGAACTTGTTGATAAAATGTACTGAATGGTCAGTACATGCAGTTGACAGCCATTTGTTCAGTGCAAACAGCCTGCTGAATCTTTCATCTCCTCCTCTGACTGGTGGAAGAGGGCCACTGATAAACACCTCAGCCTTGACAGAGCTGACTGTGTTTAACAGATCAATAAAGTCTCGATTCAGGACTTCAGACTGTTGTTTCACAATATCACAGCTTCCTGTATGCACGATGATGTTTTACACCGTGGGATGGTCAGCCACGATGTCCAGGATTTTGTCTCTCATGTTAGAGACCATATATTTCGGAAAGCAGAGTATTTGGGTATTCTTGCTGCACAATGTTCTGACATCTTTTACAGCATAGTCACCAACAATCAGAGTCTCAGGCCCAGTCATTAGCTTTCCCTGCAGCCTTTTACTCTCACATTGACTCTCAGTTCTTACCCTGCTTTGAGAAGATAGCTGCTTATCCAGGTCATCAGATGGAGATTTAGGATCTTGCGACAATGGAGCAAATCTGTTTTGAAGTTGTAGGCTTGGTTGTTGTGGAGTTTTTTTGCTGGTTTTAATTTTCTCAGCTGTCCTTGGCTTTGTCCGGCTGAGTGCAGGGGTTGAGGAGGAGTTCTGCCTGTGTGCTAGTGCAGGCCAGCCAGTCGCATCACAAATCTCAGGGCACTGGGCTCTGCCTGTTAGTCGTCCTCCCACATCCTGAGGGTATGATTTTCTCTTCGGCTTTGCACCGAGAGAGTTCCAGGAAGGACTTCAGAAGAAGCTTCATTATCTGCTCTCTCCTCCTGTTTCTTGGTAGGCCTGGTGGTACTAGTTAGCCGTGTCTTAGCTTGCGTTTGTCCAATGTTACCTTCACGTTTACTTCTAGTCAGTGGATTTTTGTTTCCAAGACTGCAATCTTCTGCAGGAGTTTGTGGTAGTCGTCCGTGGAGAAGGGAGGCATCTTGCTGCTACTTAGCTTTAGCTTAGCTTCTAGTTAGCATTAGCTAACAACCCAAATAGCTCGACGACTTTCTGGATTCGTCTTCACTCAAATGTTGAAGAGTGATATATCTGGCAATTTGAATAGATTTCAAACAAGTTGTAAGTCCACTTACTAGCTTTTTCTAGAGCTTTAACTGCCTACTACGACACCACTCGCAAAACATGCGCATGCAGGGAAAAAGAGGAGGAGAGAGAAAAGACTGGGGTCTGCTCCAGCTTGTCCCTCAGAAGCAAAGGCTGGATGGTGTTGAAGGCACTGGAGAAATCGAAAAACATGACTCTCACAGTGCTTCCAGCCTTTTCCAGATGAGAAAGGCATCTGTGTAGCAGGTAGATGACAGCGTCATCCACCCCGATGCCAGATTGATAGGCGAACTGAAGTGGATCCAAAGATGAGCTCATCAGGGGGCGGAGATGTACAAGGACCAGCCTCTCCAGCGTCTTCATCAAGTGGGATGTTAACGCCACCGGCCTGAACCATGATCCTTCTCAGTTCTTTTCTCACCTGGTCAGTTGTGAGGGACAAGTTGGGGGGTGGGGGCTGTGTGCTGTAGATTCTTGGAGGGGGGGTGGGGCGCTGGTCATGGAGTGTAGTGTATGAGTGTGGAGCTGTGTGTTGTGGGGAAGGGGGTGGAGGAGGAGCAATCTACAGGGGGTGCAGACAATGGGGGTTCCAGCAGCAGGGAGGACTGGATGGGGGGAGGGGTGGATGACTGATCGAATCTGTTAAAGAATAAGTTCAGGTCATTCACCCACTTGTGGTCCCGCCTAGTCTGTTGGTTGGGCCCCTTGTGGCCAGACATTGCCTTGAGGCCCTTCCAGACCCGACTGATGTTATTCTGCTGCAGCTGGTCGTCGGACTCAGCTCCCTCTGCACAGTCTTCAGCTCCTCCATGTTTCCTGATCTAAAAACCCTCTTCTTCTCCTTGAGGAGGGCCTTTATTTCAGGAGTGATCCAAGCTTTGCTGTTGGAAAAACACCGTACAGTCCTGGTGGGTACGGTGTTCTCCACACAGAAGTTGATGTAGTCCGTTATGCAGTGAGAAGCTGCTGTAAAAGGCTGCCACTCGTGCAGCACCGGAAGTACAATCTACTACTCTCATTATATGTATCATTTCTTTCACATGGATTGAATATGTTGTAAATCTTTTCAATTGCTAACACACTAATAGGTACATGAAGCAGAATTATTAAAACTGAAAACCAGAGAGTAAAACCTCAGCTCAAGTCTGAAAAACTTGAATTTTTTGCGATATAACATGGCACTTTTTGCAACACACTGCACATGGTTCTCTACATAAGACACAGGAATCGGACATAAAATCACTTGTTTACCAATTCACAATCCTTTCACTCAAAATGCCACACCCATAGTACAGGTGCAACCTGGCCAAACAACTGATGGCTTGATTGTTGACTCATCAATCAGGATGTGAGCACAGGTGAGCACCTGTTTACAACGGAAGCCAACATAGAGGCCTGTTTTCAAAAACGGGTATTATTAATTGAATTTAACTGTAATTCATGATTTCTATTTTATGTCAACATATGATTTAAAACATTTTTTATAGTCAGTCAATATATTTATGTACTTCACTCTAACAATATCTCTAAAAAAAATCAAACCCAGACCTAAAACCCAAATAAACTTCTGTCTTCGCAGGAAGTTAGGTTTAGGCAACAAAACCATTAAGAGTTATGACTCACATGATTACAGACTAACAACTCATCTGACAAAATATCAACATTTACGTTTAGTTTCACAAGGGACAAAAACAGAGGTCTTTGTTTGTTTGACCCATCCTCCTCTCCTCCCTACCACTCTGTGTGGACTATCTCGCTCTTTATACAACGCCAATTGCGCTGAGCCTCTAATAATGAAGCAGGTGGGTTAGCATTGGAGTAGGCTGACAGCGTGGTGCATCAATATCAGACAGTTACCTGCCTGTCCACTTACCTGCGCCTGCCCTCTTCACCAGAGTCTTCCACGAGCTGCTAGCTTGACCTCTGTGAGTACTAATAGCCATGTTTAATTTTGAGGGTAGTGGCTTTGGAGGAAAATCTGAGAAATAATGATTGGCTTTTCTTGACTTTTTACATTTGAAATTACTTTTCCAAACTGGAAAACATGATCTGACAGTGGGGTGTGGCAATTAATCAAAAATGTAATGAAAGACATTCTGAATCTCTTATTAACAGAGAGATTCGGTCATGAGTTTATGTTTAGTCATTTCTAGCCTACTACGTCAATACTTTAAATATACACTTGACACTTTAATAACTTATTTGTATGTACTCTAAATGTAAACTAAACTGTTTGTTTGTTTATTCTATTGAATATTTTCACTTTGTTTTTGTTAAATTATGCACTGTTTATTGTTATGCCCCAATCAACAAGCCAAATGGGCTGTTAAAAGACCATTCTGAGTCCTTAAGGAACTTTCTTGTGCCAACTTCCCACTCTACCCTCTGAACGGACATAAGCACACGCTGATCAATTCTAATCTGATTGGTTGTTTCAACTTGGGGTTGGATTTAATTTGTTCTTGTACCTTGAGGTGCATTGAAGGAGTAGGCTACAAAAGACAACCTGGTTAAAATAATTTGTTAACTGAATTTAAAAACATGACAAAAATTAGGTGAGCAAGAGATTCAGAACGTCTGTTAGTAAGTTTTCCAATAATTGCCCCACCCCACCAATAATTGCCCCACCCCAGATTATGTTTATATTGCAATGAGCAACAACATTACATAGACCCAGAGTCTGAAATAAAGTTTGATTGATTGATTGACTACAGTTTGGGTTATTTTTTCTCAGATTCCCATGAGGCATTTCTGTCAGGGTTGTGGGAAAAACTGGTAGGAGATGGACCCAAGTGCAGAGAGACACAGGAGCAGCAGGATTTGATTATGGGGATTTAATAAGAAAACCAAAAAATGTCCAAAGCAAAATTTGCAGAGCAAGGAAGTCCAACAAACGTGTAACAAAAGAATCCAAGGGAAAAAACAAGGAATGGGCAAAACTCAAAACGGGATAAGGATATAAAAAAACAATCATAAGGGGAAACATACTTGACATAACACAGAGCAGAGCTGAACAGTAGTGATGTGTCCTTCCGTGTCGAGGCTTCGAAGCGCGTGTCGAGTAATCCAGGAAGATTTTTGTGAAGCGCGTATCGAGGCTTGTGTTGATGACATATGTGGTGACGTTCGAAGCCTCGCGAGCCGGCCGTACCACGTGACTGATTCAGGAAATGGTTCGCGGGTTTGGCGTGCGATTCAAAATATAAGGGGCAGCGAAACGCAATGGATCCCCCCCTCACATTTTGTGGACATGGGACTTTATTGCGTGAGTGAACCAATTGGATGGAAAGCTTCAATGCTTCATGGAGCTTAATTTCGCCATCACTACAGAACAGGACAAGGAGCAACACAGGGAACTTACGATCATATCGGGGCAGAACAGAGCACAGCAGACCAGGTAACACAACAGACGAACTGACACTGAGACAGGGGTTTAAATACACTGGGAGGTGCAGGTGATTAGACACAGGAGGATTCAATCATGGGTGGGGCAGACAATCACACAGGCGGGAAGAGATATAAAGGCAGGAAGTGAAGTGAACACGAGGCACAAGAGGCAGGGAAATTCTAAATAAAACAGAACAACAACTAAACAAAACCCAAAACTGTGACAATTTCTAATAACGACACTGTTAAACACCAATAATACATTGCACTGCTGGACTGTGAGACAGGAAACTATTTCTTTACTAGTTTTAGTTTTTGGAAATGTAGTGCTTAGGTAAGTAACATTTGAATCTTGAAGAGAAAATGTGTTTATTGTATTGATGAGGCGGAAGTGGAGGTAACGTTAGTTTACTTTATTCGGCCATTGATACAGTCTCTTACGCACCGTTTCCTCCAGTGGTGGACCGTCAGGGCCAGCAAGGCCTTCTCTGCTGGCCTAGACACTGACAGAATCCCAAAGTTATGGCTATTTTTTTATTTAATTATTTTTCATAAATACACTACATATATTCTAAATATTTTCCCATTAGCTTATTATCTCATTGCATAGCTACTGTCTTCCTCAGTTGCTCTGCTTCCAGCGCAGCTTGTTTTAAGGAGAGCTTTTATCCAATCAGATTTTGCCCCTATGCTGTCTCTAAGTAAAACAAAAATCTGCCCGGAGGCCTTCAGAGTTACAAGTGAATCCCTTTGCAGTTTAAGTGAATGGGGACGATATTGTTGATTGTCACAGTCTTCAACCAATCAGATCTTTAGTTTGACATGTTGGGTGTATTCTTTGACGTGTCAGAGCCAGCTAGCTGGCCTACAAGTACGTCAGCATTAACGTGCAGCTTGATTGGTCAGTGGGCTAGCGTGACTGTTGTTAAACTAGCTAGCAGAACTTTGTAGTAGTAAGAGTTAAAGGTTAAAGAGATTGTTAAGAGATTGTAGAAAAATATGAAAGCATAAAAGTATAACCATTACAACCTATAACTTGTTTACACTTTTTATAACTTTTTAGACTTTTTATGTAAGAAAGTCACTCAAGCCTTATATAATTCATCCTGTTTAAACAGGATCAAACCGGTTAAACATCCTGTTGTTGATCCAGAAACAGGATGACTCATGTGTGAGTGACGCATGAACCTGAGGGAGGTACAAGCCTCGGACCAGTATAAAAAGCTGAGAGAAGAGAGGCTTCACCCTTAGCGGTGACTGAAGTCTCCACCCTTAGGGGTGACTGGAGTCTCCACCCTTAGGGGTGACTGGAGTCTCCACCCTTAGGGGTGACTGGAAGACCCTTCTGCAGTTTTTTCCCAGTTTAGAGACTAGGGTCTTAGAGACCCACTCAGTACATTTCCAACTCCCAATTTGAATAACAAAAAAACAAAACAAAAACAAAAAAACAACCAAAACAATCTTTCAGAGTCAATTTTCCAAATTTCTGTATCTCACCTGATGTTTAGAAGTCTATCTGGACTCAATCAGGTCCTTTCGGATCCCAGTGAAGATGATCAGGAACCACGGATCGGTCCTCTCTCTCTGAATTTGAGGTACAGAGGCAGAAGGAGAAGCCTTCTGGATGATCAGTCCCCGTCCGCAGTTGGTTCCCGATGATCTTTCAAGGGATCCTGTTCGTGATTTTGTGGTGGAAAAAATATTCAATAGTACCGAGTGAGTTCTATATTACCAAATACTGAAATAAGAAAACATTGAGAAAAGAAAGTCTGTCTTTGGAACATTTATTCTCTGCGCAGAGAAGGCTCTATCAGTCATACAGAGTACAGTGAAATCTGTCGGAGGACAAGCCCCGAGTCCAGTGTTTCTCCTCCTTATCAAGCCCCCCAGCGCAGGGAGGGGGAACATCAGATATTTACATTCTAACAATACATCAGCAGTTTCAAGCTGCCAATTGACACCTCCATTCACCCCCTTCCTCTTCTGAGCTTTGTCACACAAATACATTATTTTATTACCCTTGCTTTCCCATGGGAATCTTCACATCTTGAGGCGTTATCTATGCGAGTCAAAAGGTCAAACCACCAAAAGGCTGACAATAGAAACAGGTAAATATCTCACAGTATTAGGAGAATTAGTAAAGTATAAATTCTCCATCACACTAGATTGCCCTTCTTTTATAGAAGACCCTGTGAGACATTTCTGCTATCAGAAGACAGCCTACAGTGACTGATATATTTTGCACCACATAGACTTTCCTTGAGTTGAAATTGTTTTATGTAACTGTTTTGAGAAAACTTTAATAAAAACACAGCCTTACCATTTGTAAGTGACTGGGACTCAAACGATACATATGTGACAACAGACTCTACCACAGGAGCTTAAGGTAAGTTCCCTGGGTGAAGACTTGGCAGTGTTAGTCAAAAATGGTGAGAAAACTGAAATAGGCAGTAGTAAGGTACAGACGTTCTACGTAACTACTCGTACGGGGTGTTAGGGTTACATCCTACAGAGAGCGCCTAGGACGTAGCCGTACAAGACTCTCAGAAAGACAATAATTCCGAAATCCTAACGATTCAGCGACGGGGTGAGATAAAAGGCTGAAGGTACACTCCCAACTCATAAGAGGGACACTAATCCCCTAAGGTCGTACTACTGACGAAGTTACCACCGTGTTAGGTGCGATCCTGTCCTTCTTTCCGTTGGGCAGGACGCGCTCACGCTACAATATGTAAGACGTTTTTACGTGACATAACATTTTTAGCGTTTTGGCATGTTTGCCGGTGACAATCCCAATATCTGCTGCCTCTGTCGAGCGGACATTTTCAGTCCTCAAACGCATTAAAACGTATTCAAGAAATACAACTGGGGAGGCTCAACTGTCTTCACTGACGTCCATGAATCAAGAAGGACCTCCGTGGTGACAACCGTGGTGCTAAACTCTTTGTAATCAAAGAAAGGAGGATGGACTTTGTCTTTAAATAGTGAACAGCAGCTTTGGTGTTTTTACATCTGCAGTAGCGTTACTACTGTGTTCATTTTTCTATTGTGTCGTTTTTATGGTAAATATTGTTCCCTCTGATGTGAATAATATTTGAATGGTGCTCTTTAGTGTGTGGCGGAATGCGTGTTTTAGCGCTGCAGATTTGCTGGAATGTGCAGAGGCCTGTTGAATCGTGTTATTTGGGTTTTATGTTATTCTACCTGCTTTGTTGTCATATAAATATATGTGACGGGTTCTTGTGAGTTTGTTCTTGTCATTGTGTTAATTATATTGATTTTGACTATATGCATTGCCCGTTAATGACGAAGCATCCCGTCATGCTGGCGTCATAACGAGGTTATTAGGAGGTGGTTCATAAAATACACGGCCCGCCACTGCTTTTAATGTAGGTAGATAATACAAAATAATGAGGGCCGGGGTTTCGAATTTTAAATGTCATGAAACAGTATTTGTGGATTTTCTTTTTTATCTTCCTCATTTGGATCCCAGGGTCCCAAGTGGATTCATGATTTTAAGCTCTTGAATTTTAGTGTAAAAGGTGCTTCAACTTTTGCTAATTATTGCAATCTCTCTTTTTTATTTTTTGAAAACAATCTAACTATCTATCTTCATAAGACAAATGTAAACAGTGATATCATAATCAGGACTAGAGACAGAATTTAATCGAATGTAGACATTTGTGTTTATTCTGTGCATGGTGCTCTTTTATTACGTCGTCCTGTGATGGTAAAGTGAGGTTTCACAATTAAGAAAGAACTTAGAAATGTTGATTTGCTTGTTTCCAACGAGAAAGGGAGTGCCATGATGAAGACTACAGCACAGTGAAAGAACAACATGTTCAGCTGTACAGAATATTGTGTTCTAAAAAAGCATCATGTTTAAAAATCAACAAAGTATAAACTTCATATGCCATACTAAATAGTGTTTAATTTAAAATGGGCAGTGTGTACTGAGCAGGAGGTTATATATTGTTTTAATATCAACAATGTAATGTTACAGTGGGTTTGTGCATGAACTCAATATGCCAATATTAAGACTAACCATGTTAAGGTAATAGTTTGAAGATAATCATGTATGGTATGCCAGCTACATTCATTGTAATAAACTGTAATGTCCGAGTCAATTATCTACATTGTGTTACACTATTGAAAGCATAAGACAGGGCTGAGCAATTTTAGGTTCAGATGAAAAGTACATTCAAATATTTGTTGTGTTGAATGTCTCCAAATCAAGTGCTAAAGTTATTGTAGGTGACCCACAAGAACATATTATTGGTCTTCCTTGTTTCCCTATACAAATCATCTCAGCCACACCATATTCTTATTCATATTTTTATGCAGATGATAATGTGTTATATGTCCCTTAAAATCTCTTAATTGTGTCTGTGTTTTGGGTCACACTCATTCCTGTCATATAGCACTGTAAATGAGTAAACAAATAACCAGCAACAGTTTCAACAACACTGAAGCAAGCCCTCTTTGAAAACCTTTAGTTTTGAGCTGATTCTTGAGTTTAGTTTGATCAAAATGACCACTATGATTACAACTTTTCAGAGCCAATATGCAACAAACAAAAAAAACCTCTCCAACCATAATGGATAATGTATTTTACGAAAGTCTGTTAAAAATGTAATTCATTTTAACTTCATATTTCAAAGGTGTTGGCCATTCCTTAACATTCACCAGGATAGGGTTGCACAAACTTTTCAGAAATCCATTTCTAAGTTGTCTTTTACTAAATCAGGCTGTGGCATTAGAATTTCTATCGTATCTAGTAAATAATTGGTGAATTGTTTGAAACATCAGTTCCATCCAATGAAAAGCAATCAAGTGTGCAAACAGAGACATATCTTGAGATAATCTTAAGTGTTGGCTTTTTTACAATCTGTCTGACTGCTCATGTTTCTCGACCCATCAACCTTTCTCATAGTGATGTTATTGTGTTCCCAGACGTCATCAATTTATTGATGTGTAAAATGTTATCATAACTGATTTAAATGATGAGCAAAAGTGGAAAAATGTGATTTAAACTGGAATCCTCCTTTCAGCTTTGTGCAGACACCTCATATTCACTCACTTTATTTTAAGAACTGGTGTAATTAATGAGTGTAATTAACAGCTTTATCCAGAAAACCTTGTTAATGTGTTGATGTGGCAGTTTCAATAATTGGAGTATTGCCTTAATTGGGTTATAATCAATAACAAATGTGAATGTAAAGACTTGAGTTGAGGCCACTATCATCCTGTGTTGTCTTCATTTTTCAACCGCTTCAATACCCATCAAGCAGACAGTAATCTAATGTAATCTGTCGTGTTTAAGGTCACTTTCATTTGAATTCCCTCTCTCTGGATGAGTACACACTGCCCATTTGGTAGAAAAGTAGAAATGTTAGACATATGCAGAAATAC
Organism: Leptoclinus maculatus; assembly: GCA_032191485.1. Lineage (NCBI taxonomy): Eukaryota > Metazoa > Chordata > Actinopteri > Perciformes > Stichaeidae > Leptoclinus > Leptoclinus maculatus. The sequence goes on along the minus strand of JAVDOI010000002.1, from coordinate 40,180,348 downwards.
TGTTGATACTAATGTCATGCTCTGTAGAAATGACTAGAACTACCTGATAACTGGAAAGCTCTCAATACAAAATCATGAAGTTACAAACAACTGAGCTGAGTACATCTAAAACATAAACATACAAAAAGAAGACAGATGTGGGAATAAATAAAGGTCATTTCAATACACTGTTGTCTCCTTGGTCCTGATAAACAAGCACTACAACAACAACTAAAACAATCAAAAGATCACCCAACAAATGATTAAGTCAGAACTCTAAATAAGATGATAGGAGTAATTGCCCATGTGGTTTGATAAATTAATCTTTTTTATACAGAAATTGAAAAAATATTTTTTTCGCATTGAGAGGGAAAATAAAATATTTACTGTACAAGAAATGACACCAAATTGACAGTTAAATTTGAGAGTGACCATCGAGTCCCGATGAGTACAATGCCAAGAAAAATCACCCACAATCCCTTTATTAATGCTGCTTGGAACACACGGTTAAAAAACACTTGACCTCCAATTCATCGAACCAATTGTGATGTTAAGAAAAGCTGTAGAAAAATAAAGTACCAGTAATCTCAAGATTAAAAGACCAAATGCCCTTGAACATTTTCTTAAACTCTCCAGACAAATTGGAGAGGAATAAATCTACAAATGCTGTACTTTATTTATTTATTTTCTCTTCAAAAAAGTTTTTTTCATTAGTCCAGCACGGTTGACCTTTAGTGGAGCAAAGGGGATTGTGGGGAATACTGGGAGGGTTTTTGGGAATTTTCTGGCGTCTCCTTCAGGCCAAACTCCATACTCATGGAGGTTAAAGTTCATAGTTCGACATTGAAGCTTGTTCCCTCTGATGTGGTCTGGTGGTCCATGTCGTAGACAGTGCAGTTGGGTGTGATGGCTGGGGGTGCTGCGGTGAAATGGTGTGATGGAGACACAAGTAAGGGGGGGAGAATAGGGCAGCTGAGAGGACTAATGTGGTTGAATGATTGGTAGATTGAGAGAAAGAGAGATTGACAGCTGACCAGAGAAAGAAAAGAAGAGAAAGCTATTTTTAGTGGATTTTAACAGCCAAACCTCAGTATTTCAGATCCCAACACATGAAAACACCAACAAAATCACATATGTGAGCACAGAAAGAAAAAGGTCAATAACGACCAGCATAGGAATAAGTGGAAAGAAGAAAATACAAAGATTCTTTATGATAGTTGGGCTAGTACTGTCATAATACAGAGTTACGTATAAAGAGTAAATTGAGCAACGTCATATGATATTGACATGATAATACTGTAAATGATGATAATGGTGGTTGCAATGAGCAAACAATAAAGGCCAGGTAAAAAACTCAAGTCGCTGTAGAAAAACCTTTGCCATAATTGTTGTTGTAACACATGGTAAATTAAGCATCATGGATATTTCCACAGCCCTTATTCAAACACAACAAAATAATCATGTGATAATTACCACTCTGTTGAAAACACTTATAACACAAATAATATTTAAAGCCACTAAATATCCCCAATCACTTCCACTTTTTGGGACTTATGTAAAGCTTCTAACTCAATATTTCCTGCAGATGTTTCACATTAAAAGCCTACCGGGAAGGGGAAGGATTAGGCTCCTTGAGCTGTTAGAGGGTTTTCAATGTAAACTTTTTCTGGAGGAAGTGTTGACATTGACGACTCTATTGACTCTGTTATTGTACTAATGGAATTAGAGCTGTGGAAATGTACATTATACTCAATTGATCAAGAAAAGAGGACATCCTGTTTGTGTTCATTCAACAGTTCTAATGTTGTGAGTTCCTAGCAGAATGAAAAAAGTGCTTTCTGTATGATCTTCGAAGGTCTTTTAATTTGATAACAAAGTGCATTCATTTGAATTCATTCATTTTAACACCTCCCCTCACTATATAGCTGAACAGTTAAATTAATACAGGGCAAAACCCCTGGGTTAATGGTAAAATAGATCTATCTTCCTATTAAGCTGTATGAGTTTACTCTGGTTTATGAAAACCAAGAAGGAAAGCAGGAAAAATGTTTTATTGTCCCAGCTTCTACTGAAGCAACAAGACATTTAGTTAGAGTATCCAGAGGAGTCGCATTTCAGTCCAGGTTGAGAGGAATGGTTTCTGCATATAGAACAGTGTAATGAACATGTGGAATGACTCAGAAAAAAGACGTAGTGGTTAGCGTTCTTAGGCCTCACTCTGATGTAAACACATTGAGGTTGATTCAATGTGCCAGTATAACAGAGAGGGACCTGGATCATTAAACCCTCAATGCTGTCTCACAGTACTCAGCAGTTGTAGAACAACATATGATAAAAGAAGTAGGTTTGGCTTACGTCCTCGTCATCACTGCTGGTTGATGGCAATGTATGCTGGGATACTTTTGATCATTAAATGAGCCCTCTTAGCTCTAGTGTCTGCATGCTACCGATCACATGTCATGACAGGCTGAGATCATAGACGGTGGCGTCTACAGTTCTGGGTGACTGTAGCTGTGCCCTGTTGTTTTCACTTTGAGCTACCCATTCCATTTCGCAGTTTTAACACGAGCCAATCAGCTGACCTTGATCTTGTTTTTCTCCTGTGTGCCCATTACACAGACTTATATCACTAATAATGTTCTAACTTTTACTTTACTCACCACCATGCCTTCTTAGTCTATCAGACAGCACTGAGGGCTTCAACCCCTGTCTAGACTGGGAGGTGTGTTTACATATCAGACTGTCAACCGGCTAAACGGCACCAGATTCCCAGCCTGGACCCTTTAAAACCACATAAACAATAAAGACACATGGGCACCATTATTGAACGTCATGCAGCTGAGGCACCTTGTTTCATGTTGAAATAGACTTGTTTCTGTTACCATGCAGATTTACTAAGAATATTGGGGTGGGCAACAGTTTTAAATGACTTTGCTGACGATTCGGCGGTTCGATCCACAGTCCATGTCGATATGTGTCGATGACACTTAACCCCAAATAGTAGTGTGTTCCTGCGGTGTGTGAAGGGATGTGAATGGTTAGTTAGTCCTGATGGGCAGGTGGCACCTTGCATGGTAGTCCCTGTCATCAGTGTATGAATGGGTGTGAATGGGTGAATGATGACACGTAGTGTTAAAGAGCTTTGAGTGGTCAGAAGACTAGAAAGGAGCTATACAAGTACAAGCACAAGTCCATTTACCATTACCTGTGTGTATTCAGAGTCTGATTCCCTATAACAGCATTTAATTACGGAGTCAGATCTGGACTGTGTCTGGTACGAAACATTCCCAATACAGCTTGCAGGCAAAGTTCAGCAGTTGGTTTCTATGAGATCACTAAGCTCAGAAAATAAATTATAATGTGGTAATCCTGATTTCAGGTGCTTCAACACTACCTGAGAATCTATTCCTCAAAATCTTGCTTAAAAATAGTGATATGATAGTCTACAGGGTAATTATTAATACAATAGGATGTATTAGAGGAGAGATAAAGAGAGAGAGGTGGGGGTGGGGACCAAGCATCAGGCTCAACAGCTCAGAGTGGAGCCGGTGGATATGGATGGATATTGTTTAATTTTACTCAGGGCTGGCTAGTTAGCAATTTAGCTTACTTATTCCAACATGTTTTCATGCTACAGATACAGAACATAACTGCTGGGCTTGGTTTACGTTACTTTGATATGTAGAACAACTTTACTGATTTTAACTTATACCATTCATAAAGGCAATATCCGTTTCAATACGCCTATGCTAATTGCTAGCGCTACTCGCTAGGGGGGAGAGGGGCATTGGTTGGAAACAAAAGATGGTTCCATATACGTTACCTGGCTCCAGATCAGCTAATATCAAAATTCAATTGCAATAGCAAGGTTTCAACTAGTAGAGGGCAGTTGCTGTGCATATCAGTGGTGGCTGGTGACTCAAACAATTGGGGAGGACAGGAGGAAAACATTATTAAGAGTTATTTTTCTCTTAGGGTTATAATTTATTCTAAGAACGATACTACTATCGCTTTATTGCCAGTTCGACATGTACAATACAGTGGTAGAGAATTGAAGATGACATTTGGAAATTACCATTGGACCAACGCAATGACACTATTGTGTTCTGGTTGTTTGATTGGTAACAACCCAAGGCAGGACGTCCTCTCTTTTACTTGTTTTGGACAATCACAGATTTGCATGAAAAATGGATTATATTCGATTTATAGAGTGGAGGACAGCAGGAGTCCGTCCTCTGGTCCCCACCACCACTTTCTTGCCTGTCCTGCAGTTGAAGCATTTTAATATAAGATTTTTTTCCAAAGAAGAGAGGAACATATTTTATAAATGATACTGAGATTTGGTTATGGTTTATTTCCACCAATTACTCTTATTTTATGTTTTGATCTTCCTCTTGCCTCTCAAAATGAGCGGAGCAGCAACCTCCTCTGCCTCTCTGGACCAGCCTGTCAAGTGTTTCAGTCAGACCAGAGAATGGAAAAAGTAAAGGGTGGATACTCACCTTCCAAAGCATCAGTCTGTCTTACTCTGGGCTGATCTCTGTCTCCTGGTGTACAACCACTTTGGTAACAGACATGTCTGGGTGCTGCTCCTTTGCCTCTTTAATGGCCTGAGCCAAAGCCTTTGGAGAAAGGACAGCGATCCAGGCTCGTTAAGTAGGAAATGATTAATGAGTTTGATTAAAATGACTTGCATGCAGAACAGATTTACTTGATATATGAACACAATTGCTCTGAGGCAAATTAGGCCTACAAAGTAATTCCAGCTTCACATAATAGGTACATAAACATTTCAAGCAGAAATCTGTGGCAATATATGAGCCAACGCTGAATTACACCACATGCTGCCTGCAGAGCTTTGAGGAAAACTGCATTATTTCATTTAGTTTGAAGAGTGAAGTATGAAACAATACTGATCTTTTTCCATCAGTTACGTTACTCACCTTGTCGTGATCAATTTCAGTGTCTCCAGTGATGACGATTCTCTTCTCAATGCGAGTCTCAGAGACTCCTCCTTTAACCGTCTACAACAGAGACATGACAAGCTAAAAAATCCACTACGAAAAACATGCCAAACCACAATCCATCTTTACTGTCCCTCTACATTTTGGATGACAACAGAATCCACATTGGGAGGGACGCCAGACACAACTTTTTTAGGATGCTGCAAAGGAAAGGATGTATGAAAGATCAAGTAGATCAATGTGTTATTGAAGAATTTGAAAGCACAAACAACAAGACTGGCAACAACAACTGGAAACATTGTACATGGTATTTTTCTGCTGGTTGTACTAGATTCAACTGGCAACATCAGCAGGCTGTTATAAATGATGCCTTAGACATCCTCCAATGTAGTTATGTTTTGTGCATATATCCAAAACAATAAGGGTCTCTTAATATGGGTTTTAACCATAGATGCACCTTAACATGCACATGTCCATCACTTCATGTAGTATGGGCCAGTCACACGGCAGATGCCACTGAGGAAGAGTGAGTTGGGGAGGAAGAGAGTGGTGTGCTGTTGATAGCCAGGAACATTTTTGTTAGAGAGTAACTAAACCCCCGTAGACCAAGCCCAGCAGTTCATGTGGTACTTTCTTATGTTCTGTAACTGCAGCGTGAAATCACCAAGGAATTAGCAAGCCAGCTAGCTAACTAGCCATTCTCTAAATGAGTCAAATTAATGCTTCATCCCCACACTTTTGTCACAGTGTAAGAATATCTCCAGATAATCAGTCATTTAAGCAGTTTCAGGGCGTATTTTGCTCCTGCCACATATTTCTCTCGGTGGCCTTGATCTTCACTGCAATAAGTCCTGAACCTCTATGGAAACAGCACAATCATGGCTAGAAGTAGAGATAACTCAAACATTTATTTTGTGCAGTATAACACAGTTACAATGCCATGAATCATAAAAAAAATGCAAGTTGAATTTCCTTGATAATTTATTTTACAAAAATGTGCAAACAATGTAATCTATACATCCAAAAGTTGCCACAAGTGTTACCAATGTTGGAGGCTCAACATGCTATACATATTAAGCTGTCTCGCGAGTCAATCATGGCTTCATAGTTCCAGTGAGAGTTTAATGTTTTTTTAACAGGATCTGTTGAGATTTTGCCCCAAATGGTTCATTTGGAGCAAAATTGTAAATGAGAAATGTAGAATAAAATGTTTTTGATGAAATATCAAAATTGTAATCGTTTTGATTTTAAAGTGTTTTCTGACAAGAGCGTTCGTCAGGACCTTCGGAAAGATGAGAATCTGACGTTAATTACGTTTCTTACAGCTTCTGGCTGTGATAAACAGTGTATTTTTGGCGGTTGTTTGACGGGTTTTGGGGTTCACCAGATTTGATTATATGCTGATGGTTTTATTTCAAGTCCTCAGAAAAGAGAGAAAAGGCTTGTGCTGTGATTGTAATGCTACACTGGTTATCGAAAATGAGCCGACAATACATGTGACGTGTCTCCTCCCCCTTTGCACATGTTGATACTTTTTTTGGAAAAGTAGTAGAGTAGTAGAGGCACTTAAGCCCAAACTCTTGGGTTTAGTTACTCTTAAAGATGGACAATGAATGACAGTATTCTAATTGAGCTTCTATCTGCATCTCTTTGTTAATCTTAATGAACTAAAAACAATGCCGAGCTCTTTGCACGGTTGTTAACATGAGAAGAGTGTCGGAGCAGGGTAGCCCAACCACCCAGTCCAGTCAGTCAATGCTGGGGGGCCGGGAGAGCCACTGTGGACAAGGGTGGACAAGGGTTCAGGGGAATTCAGTGTATATTGTGGCAATTTAGTAGGCTTATTGGTAATTAAATCCTCCAGACCTGACATTGTGGAAATGAATAATGATGCTCTAAATGTTGAAGATCTCAGCTCTAAGTTAACTACAGTTCCAATAATGAGTTTTTTTTAAATCTTTAATTTCAAAGTGGATTTATGGTATGGTTTATTTCATGATGAGTGTAATGATGAGTGTAAATTACACTGAACATAAACAATGTATGCTGTCTCTGTTTGACTGAGTTATGACTGAGTTATGACAGTAGCTGACGGTCTTGACAAGTGGTGTAATATTAGATAAACTACAATAACTACCTTCCAGTTGTTTTAGCACACTAACATGCTTCTGTTCCTTTTACCTCACACGGTATCTTTGACTCACGTTTAAGATATGTCGCTGGGTTTTCCTGTCCATATTCAAAATCAAATGTGTGTCTACTACTCCACAGCATGCAAAAAATACTTTTATTGGCATCCAACAACAACACTGTGCATGATGTTTTAGGATATTATGCCTGTCTAAAGCTCATTTAAGTTTTTGTTTAGGGTTCTTACAAAATAATAGTTGCGCCCTATGTCATTGCATGGTAGAAGGTGACTTTGTTGGTATAAAGACTAGACCTGCACATATGCAAGGTGGATATATCCAGTGCTAAAGCAGCATCGTCTGGCAGTCAGGAAGAATAAAATAGAAACAACAAAACATCAGAAAAAACAACATCTCATTATTGCCTCAAAAACCTGAGTGCAATAAAAGAGTTGTTTACATGAATTTCTTTTTTAAATTGTAATTTCAGTAGCAGATACCCATTTGGCTAATATGGACAAAAACTGAGAATTTTGTTTAAAATACATCAATGAAAGAAATCCACAGGAACAATACATTGGGGGCTAGCCAGGTATCTACATTATGACTTCTAGCCACGTTCATGTTTTTGATGGAGATGAGAAGAAGTGGTAGGCCATTTACAGTTTACTCAGTTACTCTCCAGCAAATACTTAAATATTGTGTTGTGAAGACTCAATACTACTGACAGAAGTGACTGAGTAGGGATCGATTATTACTGTATTGTTCTGTATTGACTGACTGTGGGGCTGTTAGTGAAGTGAACAGACCTTGGTGATCTGGGTGGTGGTGGTGGTACTGATGGTCTCTGAGGTGATGGTCTGGGCGCTCAGCAGCACTCCTGAGTCCCTCTCTGCCATGCCGTCCACTGGCTGTGGGAGAGACACCTTTTAAGTGTTACAAAAGAACCTCAAATTAATAAATTGAAACATACTTAACTCTCCTATCTGTTATTTGTATGTGTGATTTGTAATTCATTTAATTGTAAGACTTTTAAAGACATTCTAACCACACTTGGAAGTAGAGCTGGGTATTGAACCTCAGAACTTCTTCTTACCAACCAAACTTCAGCCTTTGCATGTCTGGTCAAATAGTTTTTCTTCTTTATTTATTTTTCACTCTTGATATTTTCTGATTTCAATCTAAAATGTCCATTCACTATACCACTACATGTGATTGAGTTACTGTAAATTGTTGCATTTATTTAGCACTTCTATCCAGAGTGCTTTACAAATTCTCCCACTCCCACATGGTAGACCTACCATTTAAGGGTTCAGTGTCTTTCCCAAGGACACTGTGACACATGAGGAGGAGCTGGGGATTACCAAACCAATATATGGGCAACCTACTCAACCTTCTGAGCCACAGCCACCCAGTGTGTTAATCCCTGGACATAATATATGACCATTTCTACTAACGTAAAGGAGCCAAGGATGGGAAAAAGTATAATATCCCAATGAATGACCTCAGCTTAGCCTGATTTCAACATATTTGCATGGGTCAGACAAGGGCCAATATTTCAGGTTTAGGCTGTCCACAGTGAATATATGTAAAGATGTGTACAAGCACATCTGTAAAGATAACTGCACTGCATACAACTTGAGACAATTAAGACTTACACTGGAATTTAATCAAGGCCTGTAGAAACTGAAATCTTACTTTTTTTGTGAACAATTCCCAGAATTCCCCTCACCTCTGCTGACTCGTATGTGATGGTCTTGGTCTCAGTGTGAACTAAGGGGATGTCCTTGTAGGTCACACTTCCTCTCAGGGAGTTGGTGATGTCTGAGATGGTGATTGTCTGGGTCTTTAGCACAGGAGACTGGAGGGATCAGATAAACAGTCAGCAACTCACCCTCTGAGGGCTTGATGAAGACAAAACAACTACTGTACTTTTCTATTTGTTAAAAAAGGTAAAACATTAGTCAGGAAACCTAGATTACTTATGAATTTACTATTGTAACTTCAGTTCTCATGTTGACCGCATAGGCAGGGCTCATTGTGTGGAATGAATCTGAACTCATATTGATATGGAGATACATACTGTATGTCAATAGCCACTCATTATATTAATCACCTGGGCAATATATCCTAAGGGATAGGTCACTAATGTTATCCAGCTGTCCAGCCCGGTCTTATTACCAGAGCCTCACATATCGATGCTTTGTCATGCCCTTCAGTGTCGGATACCAACGCACAAAGCACCCTTTTACGTCTGTATAAGACGCACAAGGCTTTTAAGTCACTCCAATGTAAACCCATCACCATCATTATTAGATGCTGAGAGAAAATGCTCTGGGAGAGTGATGACGTAGCATAAAGACCGAAAGAACCCACATAGGGTAGGAGGGAGGGACTATGTCAAACAAACAGAGAACTTTCAACCAGGGGATTGGTGTTCATGTCCCAAAGTGTTATTGACTTATTTTAAAGTTACATGTTTTCTGTACTTATGTTGCATTGTTTGTTTTACTTATTTTAAGCTCTTAGTTTAAGCCCAACCATGATATTTTTCCTAAACCTTAATAAGTGTTTTTCTTGCGGCCATAGTGGAGCGCTATAGTTTAAAAAACTGGGCTACCCCTTACATTAGACAGTGACGTCTGTGTATATCCCTTACCTTATTGTAAATTAGCGATTGAGGTTTTGCATGCATGCTTGTCTTCCTGACAGAACTTGCGCTTGAGCTACATTTAACTTTTTAAATGAAAAATGTTTGCATGTTCATAGATTCTGGGTTTGAGTTAATTCATTTAAAATATAATTTGTAATAAGGTGACTGAATGTTTTTGTGGAAAAACCAAATCAGACACATTTCTATGACTTAAAACAATACAACTTTAGGAGGGGATCTTTAAAATGTTCAGTTGAATACCAGCAAAGCCTTTTTAATTGAAGATGAAGATATGAGGGTATGATGTTGCTTACATAAAGGTGTGGCAAAACACTGACAGCACCTTCATGCAGGCAGGCAAGGGGCGGGGACCTATACTTGCTGAGCCCTGTCAAAGCAGAATTGCTCTAGGATCTTGGAACGTCACCTCACTGGCGGAACCGGAGCTGGTGCAGGAGGTGGAGCAGTACAAACTAGATATAGTTGGGCTTACCTCCACGCATAGCACTGGTTCTGGAACCAAACTCCTGGAGAGGGGCTGGACTATCCTTTTCAGGAGTTACCCAGGGTGAGAGGCACCGGGCGGGTGTGAGGATACTCACAAGCTCCAGGGGCTCGTGGGGTCGCCTCTATGCGACTGATAATATCTGAGGGGAGGTCTCTGACGGTTGTTTGTGCTCATGCACTGAACAACAGTTTAGAGTACCCGGTCTTCGGGGGGCGTTCTAGAAAGGACGCCGACTGGGGACTTTATAGTTCTGTAGGGGGACTTCAACGCTCATGTGGGTAACAATGGCCAAAGAGAGGAGGTACTCTCTAGGCACGCTCTGCTCCTCTCTTACCGTGCTGAGGAGCAAGTCAACTGATCGCCACCTGGTGGTGAGTTATTTCAGATGGCAGGGGAGGCTGCCAGACAAACCTGGAAAACCAAACTTCTGGTGAATTTCTTGTTAGGCTTGGGAAATGGAATCTGAGTGGGCCATGTTCAAAGCCTCCATTGTGGAAGTGGCTGCTAGGAGCGGTGGTCATCGGTGCCTATTGTGGCGGCAACCGAACAACCCGCTGGTGGACAGTGACGGTGAAGGAGGCCGTCAAGCTGAAGAGGGAGGCATTTCGGGCTTGGCTGGCACAGGGGTCTCTGGGAACAGGCGACAGATCCGGTTGGCCAGAAGGGCTGCAGCAATGATGGTTGCCAAGGCAAAAACCCTAGAAAAAAAGAGTCAGAAAGGGAAAGCAGGGCTTGGCACAGGCCGTTTCGTGTGGGGTCAGCAGTGCTGCCAGCCTTGTACCAGACAATTGTGGTGAAGAGGGATTTAAGTCGGAAGGCTCAGAATTCAAGAATGAGATTGCAGATACAAGCGGACAAAATTAGCTTCCTTTATAGGATGGCTGGGCTCAGTCTCAGAGATAGGGTGAGGAGCTCAGACATCTAGAGGGAGCTCGGAGTAGAGCCGCTGCTCCTTTGCATCAAAAGGGGCCAGCTGAGATGGTTCGGGTATCTGATCAGGATGCCTCCTGGACGCCTCCCTTTAGAGATTTTCAATACACAACTGGTAAGAGGACCTGGGGTAAACACAGAACATGCTGGAGGGATTATATATTTTGTCTGGCCTGTGAGCGCATCAGGGTTCCCCAGGAAGAGCTGGAAAGTGTTGCTGGGGAGTGACGTCTGGAATACTCTCCTAAGCCTGCTGCCCCCGCAACCTGGCCCCGGATATGCGGAGAATGGATGGATTGATGGATGTTTTTAAGGAAATTTCCCAAGTTAATGAGGACTGCTTATACTCATCAACTTTAGACGCTGGGAGGCAAGGAGCGGGAACTGGAATGGTTTGTTTACAGGTAATTTGTAGGTAAATTGCAAAATATGCCTTACTAACAGGAAAACAAGCATGGCACATTTGTCTATGCCTTCTTTTTTTAACATGCTGTAAGAGTGCTAACATCAATAAGTATACAAGGTGCTGCAGTTATATGTGTTGGACTATATGGGTGATACTCTACTCTAATCAGGAGCATGCATTCTCCCACTGCATAAACCCACCCGGCCAATCTTGAAGTGCCGACCCAAATACTTGCAGACCCCACAATACACAAGGCAGCTCACACCACTGTCTGCTATCCTACACCCTCTTCAGTGAGCGGCGAAGGAGTGACAAGGACCCCTTGGTAGAGGGCACGCATGGTGGGGACGCATCTGTGAACACCGTGACGTAAGAGGTCAATCGTTACAGTGTTCTCCCTAAAGGAGATAATGGTAACAAAGCACAATACATGCTCCTTGGCATCCATGCGGAGGCTGGCAAACCATCTCCGCCTGAATGCCAGGCAACACTAACTGTCGCAACACAGTATGCCAACTACCTGCTGCATGACTGTGCGTCTATGTTCCGATAGAGATCTTCTTCTTCTGATCGTAAACCCCAACTTGGTTAACTGCAAGATCAACTGGGCCATGTGGAACATAGCTTATTTTCTGGACTTGGCCATGTTTACGTTTATTATATGTTTATTGTATTTTAAAAGGGACAATGTACAGTAATTACCAACATGTAAATGTGCCAGATTTAGCCACACAGGCTTATTTTCATCTGCAGTCCCTGGAAGGTTGATGCTATTAAAGAAAACATACAAGAGCACATAAGCACAGACCCATACGCACGTAAGCACAACTAAGCCTTTGCTCTTTCTCTTCGTTGTAAGTGGGGATGACAGACACAGCCTGTTTCTGTAACAGGGCCTGGATCTTTGTTGAGTGGTAATCTATCTCCTACTGGGAGGATAGATTCACTCCTTGACCCGTATTAACGGAGGGACACTGCAGAACTGGCTGTCTCAGTGCCCTGTTCATCCATTCTGTTAATGTGCAGTTGAATTGCCACTCCCCATAAAAATGTGTTCGAGGACAAGCGACCAGCTAAAAACCTTTGATATCCTGTCTGCCTTATCCGCCACCATGAATGGAAGGCTGGCCCATTGTTGGCTGACATGGAAAGGGCTGAGCCATTGATGAGGTCCGTAAATGCATCACCACCTGCTAGTCTGAAAATAAGCGGACATTGTGCCACTGTGTTTAAGCCCACTTGCCTCCCATATGAAGATTGGTTAAATAGTAAATAGTCAGGCATACCACTGTTAACCCTGGTAGTGATATGTTTGAGTGAATGGACACAGCGCTCTCTTTTTGGGGAGCGATTTGTAGAAATGTAATAACAGCGGACACAACGGGGAATAGATATGCTCTTCAAAACCGTGGGGAGGACACATTTTCAACAACATCATTTCCAACATCAACTTATGACAACATCAACAGGAATGAGGGAAGAGGCTGAAAACATTGCCATTACATTATGGCGGGGCCTGGGGAACACAACCCTCACCATTGCATTTCTACGCTGTCGAGCCTTATACTTCTGCCCAGCCACGTCCTCTATCTCTTTCTTGAGGATCGAGAAGCAATCAAAAGCAAGATGGGATATGTAATTTCACCGACGTATTCTGGGTCTGGTGCAGGGTCTACTACCAGTTGGATGTACCAATATAACCTTACCAAGATAATAAACATATTTCCTTCACCAGAGGACAATTAATTAACTATCTAACTATGGAGAATTGTCCAGGAGACAGCCTAGTGAGATGCCTGAATCACGTCAACAAGCTCCTTTCAGCATGAAAGAGAGGACGTCCCTCCAGATATCTGAGCTGCTCATTCATAGTTCAAGATTTGTTTATTGTCATTGCAAAACACAAGGTTGCCCAACGAAATGCAGTTGTAGTCCATTTATGCTACCTACCCAAGAAAAAAATAGTAGTGCAGTCCTGTTGTGCATGTCTTTAATCTGAGGAATGTAAACAGCAGCAACAATAAAAAATGTCTCTGGGCAGAAACATCTTAACATAAATAATTTGACATCAGGAAACATTGTCCAACAACTTTGACTATGTTTGACCACCAGGCGTCACCAATGCAAACATAGAGTCCCATTCACTTTGTTTCACTGGAGTTTCAATGGTCTGTTGGTGCAGACTATTGTACGCTCGTCAATTGCAACTGCGCGATTTGGGAGGCCACGGTGGAGCCAGGTCACCGCAAGATGTGGACACAACAGTCTCCAATCTCCCATTGCTGGGCCAGTCCAAGTCCTATTTAATCTATTCCACTTTCCTGCAACCGGACATCAGCCAGAAGCAGGCCAAACATGCTCCAGAAACAAAGGAGAACAAATTTAACCACAAATATAGTGAAGTTTATGGGAGCTACTGGCAGTCGCATCTGCAAGTGCCGCTGTCACCTGTCTCTAGGTTTTGCTTTATAATGTGTGTAACAGTAAATAGAGACCAACCCATCTTTACAGGAACAGTGTTGTTCCTTAATTGCATTGTCTTATGTCTCGATCACCAGGTGATGTGGTGGTTCACTTTTACACTGTGATATATGATTATTTAACCTGTTTTTGCTGCTGAATCAGTTTGACATCCTGAATATATCCTTCAAACGCATGTTGTAGACCTTCCTGTCTAATTCTCTCTGAAGTCGCTTTTATGTTTTTCCAAAAGCATTGATAGTATTTAGTCAGGGAGTGCTAGCTCTGGCGGTTTGACGGAATAGCAGTGGGGGACGGACTAAGTGAAGGGTCATTCGACAGCTTCACTTCCAGGCACAACTTCCTCTTCACTGTGACAGTCTGCATTACTGCTGCACCAGTGGGCCTGTCAATCTCAAGTTATATCTTACCTCACTTCTGATGTAAGACTAATGGGTAATTGAACTCCAAATTCCAGAAACCACATTGAGTAAACAACAGAGAAGCTAATTTTACTGGTATCTGAGTTCCTCTGAAGTCAATCTACTGAAGAGTTTTGGAGAAGTATTAATTTGAATATCCCTCCAATGTCACAAGACACTGTAAAACACAGATCAATCCATACAGTATGTTATTATCTAAAAGATCTACCAGGGTTCGTTAAAAATTCCAATGTATTTGTGTTTAGAGTATACTTGACTGTTAGCATATAAAACACAAAGCCCTATTACTGTACAGTTTTCAAGAAAATGAAGGTAAAGTCACCTATAATATAAAATACCATGGATATACATTTCTTTGAGCCTTGAATGACCAGTGAATAATACATTTATTCATGAATTTTCAACCTATAAAATAATAAATGATTGAGGAGATTTTATATGGTCATAGTCAGATTAATTCTGAGCAGGATTCCTTTGGGATTTTCAGCAACCCTGTTAAAATGTTTTGAATATGAGGAAATTGTTTTATATGTATTAAAATGCACTCTTGACATTCAAGAGCTGCCTCCTCTTTGATTATCTAAAAAATGGTACACTTAAATAACTTCAAATTTGATATTGTTATGGTCAGGGTTATTTTTAACAGAATGCCATTGAGTTCAGCCAACCTCTTTGCGAAGTTGTTTCTGTGCCTGGTGCAAGACCGGATGATTCAGTACTGTCTGCCAGACGTTTTTGGCTGGGATAATTAAGGGTCTCTGGTGATCCTGTTGGGCTTCTTCCTGCATCCCTGGGTGTAGAGGTCCTCCATGTATGAAAGCTCTGTCCAGGTGATGTGCTGTGCAGTTTTCACCACCCTATGTAAAAGCCTTATGGTTGAGGGCAGTGTCATCAGGACACTGTTATTGGTGCACTTGTAGAAGTATCTTGAGGTCCATGTGAAACTTCCTCAGCGTTAAACTTCCCTGTCAGGGTGGAGGACATTGTGGTACCTATCTGCACAGCCTGGGGACTGCCCTTCAGGAAGTTAGGGATCTAGTCACACAGGGAGCTGTTGAATCCCAAGTCCTAGAGGGTCCAGGGAGTCAGAAAGAGAGAAGGTGATGAAGGTTTTGACTAACAGCTCAAAGCACTTCATGAAGGTGGAGGTAAGTGCTACTGGGTGGTGGTCATTCAGGCTGAGGGCTTTAGTCTTTTTGGGGACAGAAGGAAATGGTGGACTTTTTGAGACATGGAGGAACTGTAGATTGGTGCAGTGAGTAGTTGAAATTGTCTGTGAAGACATCTGCCAGTTGATCTAAACACACCAGCTCGGCCAGGGATGCCATCAGGGGCAAGGAAGGGTGTGTTACGACTACCCTTGGGACAGCTGATGTGTTGGTAATATCTTGGCAGGACTTTCCTCAGGTTGCCGTTGAGGTCTCAGTCCTGAAAATAAGTCCAAACTGCTTGTCCAGGGTTTGTCCACCCCCAAGAGATAACAAATACAGCATCCGATCATAAAGTGTTCTAGATTAGGAGAACAGTGAGAAAATGATCTCCACATCTGAGAACCACTGGTTGTTGATCTTGAAGACCCCCCTCCCCCCTATTGTATTGTCTATTGGTTGAGATGCCATGCAAACATTCTTGATTAACACATATTTAGCTACAAATTCATGATTTTGAGTTTTCTGTACCTTTAAGATACTATCTGCTCTATTTCGCTACATGATGAGATTATACTAGGTGGACAGATCAACCTCTAGCATATGGTATAGAGTTTGTATCAGATGTACGTCACATGGGTTACGGTGATTCACACACAAGATGGTGTTATGTGTATACCCTGTAGACTCTAGAACCATCATCAAAGACATATAAGGCAAGAAAGAACTTATGAATCAACTGTCATTCTGATCAGAAGACAATAATTGTATTATACATATTCAAATGTACATGGCAGATTTGTTGCATTTATCATTTTATGTTACCTATAACAACCTTACTCTAGCAAGTGGCAATCTCAAAGAATTAAATTTACATAAATGCAGTGGTAGGCTGTCAGGGCCAGCTAAGCCTTCTCTGCTGGCCTAAACAGAATCACAAAATTATAGCTATTTTATAATTAAACAATTTTTCACAGATACACTACATGTATTGTCTTTTCCCCCCCATTATCTTATTTGCTCATTGCACAGCTACTGTCTTCCTCAGTTGCTCTGCTTCCAGTGCAGCTTGTTTTAAGGAGAGCTTTTATCCAATCAGATTTCACCTCTATGTCTCTAGGTAAGGAGAGAGGCCCGAGGACCTCTAGGTAGACTTTGCAGATTAAAGTAAATGGGGACGATATTGTTGATCGTCATAGTCTTCAACCAATCAGATCTTTAGTTTGACATGTTGGGCGTATTCTTTGACGTGCCAGAGCTACCGAGGTAGTCTACAAGTACGTCAGCATTAATGTGCGGCTCAGTAATAACGTGCGCCGGGATTGGTCAGTGGGCTAGCTTCACTGTTGTGACTTAGTAGTAGTAGTAGTAAGAGTTCAAGTTGAAGGATATGTAAGAAGTTATGACATTGACATGAGAAACCGATTTGGTGGCAGAGTTACTGGCAACGACATTTCAGGAAAAAATGGACATCGTAAGAAAGGGTTGGCCAACCCCACAGCTAGCAGCCCTGATCCAGCCAGGAAAAGGGTTTGTACGAACGGTATTCCTGTCTAACAGCATCGGAGAAGGGCAAATGTTATGGCTGGGAATGCGTTTCATTTGCAACTGAGCGTCTTGGTGTTTGGAGCTGTTTGGAGCTACGCTATGCTAACCTGAGGTGGCTAACCAAGGCGCCATAGCACTGCAGGACACTTACAAGCTACGGTGCTTTTGAAAACTTTTGCTGAGACCCGAGTGGATCTACAACTCAACGAACACGTTCGCAGGAGGACCTCTGGCTGGAACTGAACCGCACCGATGTACTGTACAACCGCTAGTGCTGGGAACCGGTATACCGGTTTTAATTTCCCGTATGATATACATTTTTCACACACCGCCATACCAGTGCATAGCCGAAACAACTGCTGTAACTCTTCAACAGGCAGCTAAATATAATGTTCGCCACGGAGGGCGCTTGGTCGAAGCTACTTCACTAGAGTGTATTGAGAGGGACCCCTAATCATGGTTATAACTTTATAACACAACAATTAATAACCCACAACTAACGCTCTTTAACAGGGCAAAACACCACGACACCACAGTTTGTGACAAATAAACAACTTGTAACACTAATAATTGTACATTTATAAAATTACACCGCCGAACGGCATGCTGGGTACAGCTCGCTAGCTAGCCCGGTAGCACAACAGTCTGTTAACAGCTGGGCGAGGCTCCGTCGCTACAGTAACGTTACATTAAAGAACAGAACAGAGCGATGCAGGATGAACAAAGACAGACCGGAGATGCACCGATAGAGTCTGTGCCCAAGAGAGGAGCTGTGTCTGCTGTTTGGAAGTGTTTTGGTTTTAACAAATCTGACATCCGAATGACTATATATTGCAAAGTCTGTCGAGCCACTGTTGTTGCCGCTGGTCGTAACACGAGCAACTTACTCCATCACCTCAGCAGAAAACATGTGTTGGAATACCAAGAGTGTATGCGATTACGGTCGTCGGATTCGAGGTCAACCAGTAACGTTGGCGCGAGTGAAACAGTGAAGCTAAAGGGTCAGACATCGCTTGAAGAGACATTTGCTCGAGGCTGCATATGACAAGAAAAGCAAGTGGTGGAGCGACATTACGAACGCAATAACGATCCACCTATGCAAGGACATGGTCCCGCTACAGACAGTCGAGAAAGACTCAGAGCAATGATTAAAACACTGGATTCAAGGTACGTCTTACCGGGGAGAAAATACTTCAGCCAAACTGCTATCCCAACATTATACGAACAAACGAGCAAACCCTATAGTAAGCAAAGCCTTTATACATGATGACATTAAAATGTTTTTATATTCTATGTACTCCTGACAGTAGAGTAAGCCACTATAAACTTATATAAGAACCCAGTCAAGGAAAAAAAAAAAATGCCGTGAAACCGCCAGAATCTTAAAAAATACCGTGATACAAATTTTTGGTCATTCCGCCCAACACTAACAACCGCGGTATTAAACTCTTCATTAACAAAGAAAGGAGGATGGACTTTGTCTTTAAGTGAACAGCAGCTTTGGTAAGTGAAGTGCTTTTGTTTTTTTACATCTGCAGTAGCATTACTACTGTTGTAATTTGTTTATGGTGTCGTTTTTATGATACGGTTGATATTGTTCCCTCTGATGTGAATAATATTTGAATGGTGCTCTTTAGTGTGCGGTGGAACACGTGTTTTAGCGCCGCAGTGTCATGCTTTGTTGTCATATAAATATATGTGACTGGTTCTTGTGAGTTTGTTCTTGTCATTGTGTTAATTACATTGATTTTGACTATATGCATTGTCCGTTATTGACGAAGCATCTGTTTTCTTTTACAAAGCAAGAATTATGGTCTGGAGAAATGGGGATTGTGTGGCGATTGCTTTAGCCCTGTTTGAATCAGTAGGGAACAGCTAAACGCTGCGGGGAGAGTGTTTAGCGTGTGTGCTGCTGTTGTTTTCCTGCTAAGCTAGTTTAGCATAGTGTGCCTCCAAGAACACACGTGCATCACCAGAGTACAATGTTGTGGTTCCGGGGTGGGCATGTTGCCAGGTTGAGCGCAGTCCTCCGAAAACATTATATTTCCCACAATTTAAGCTTCTGCATTTTCCAAATGCACTAGTATTATTCAAACGTATTGTTCGGTTCGTAAGCCTCGTATCGAACGGTTTAATACGAATACGTGTATTGTTACACCATAGAAACAAATAATAACCGTAGCTGTGGCGTCATAATGAGGTTATTAGGAGGTGGTTCAACTGTAGTAGGACAGAAACAGAAGGCCCAGGTATAAAATGCACGGCCCGCCACTGCATAAATGTCTGCTAGGTCACTGTCTATCGCTGAAGGAGGTAAAACAATGGTAATTGAGACTATGGCCAACTGATGAAAGTATTGCAATATTTATATATTTAACTGGGTCACTGTGGTGACATTCCCAGTTTGTAATACTGGAACTGAAGAATAGGATGTTAGTATGAAAAACTCCAGACTGCTAACTCTAAGCACAATTCCTTTGTTTACACTCAAATACAAATTCCAAATCAAACAGGACTGAAATCTAGTATTGCCACTTTAATGCCAGAAGAGTCACAATATACCAAGAAAGATAAGATAAATCTATTGGTTGAATAAGAGAAAGTCCATCAGTGGACAATGACAAATCAGTTTAAATGTTTCATTAGTATCACAGTGAAAAGTACAGGCAGATTCAGAATTATCCCAAAATCCTGAATCATCAGATCATACAGATGTGCACATATCCATAAATGGTATATTTACTGAACATGCACAATATTCTATGGATATACTTAGTTAAATAGCGGTGTTGCAAAAGTAGTAAAGACAGATTGAAGCTTGTATTATGTTAATCCCACCAACACTTCAAAGGGTAAACATTGTACTTTCCCAGAGTTCAGTTAGATCCAGTCATACTTTGTCAAAATGAGCAAATTGTAAACGATTCCTATCATCATTTGAAAGGTGCTCAGCATCGTGTATATTGTGGAAAACCTAGGAATTATGCTGCAGAATACATGATATATGGTCATGATTTTTTTAGAAGATGGTTTAGTGATGCAAATAAAGTAAAGCCAACCCATTGATAAAAAGTGAAACTTTTACAATAATAATACATCTTTTGAACAAAACCTGAAACATTTCTCAGGCAAGTAAAGAAATGTTTGGTTCTGACCCTTGACATTGTGGAAGTCACACATCAATAAAACGATCAGGTGTAAAAGAGAGATAGAATTCAAGATGACATGGTCCACTAAGATAGGTAGTGTCATCTTA
Organism: Leptoclinus maculatus; assembly: GCA_032191485.1. Taxonomy (NCBI): domain Eukaryota; kingdom Metazoa; phylum Chordata; class Actinopteri; order Perciformes; family Stichaeidae; genus Leptoclinus; species Leptoclinus maculatus. The sequence goes on along the minus strand of JAVDOI010000002.1, from coordinate 40,159,924 downwards.
GTGGACCATGCTGAGTGCATTGAGATACAGTACTTCCAGAATAACAAATGGATCACAACAAAACATCACCAAATGCACTGTAACCCTGTATTTAATCAGGCTGGGCAAAGATTTTAATCTTTCATCGTCCACTGTTGGACACACACACAGACCACATTTAAAGCTAAATATGCAACTTTTCACACTGTATGACGATTGCAATAAAGCTACTATTAGCAGAATGAGAATTTCAGTACTCCGCAACATCTGTCATGTGACCCCAGAAATGGTATTTGCCAAATTTGCTAATGCCTGAAACAATAGTGAAGGGGAGTCGGTGAAAGCCTTTATTTAATATTTGAATAAAGACTGGGTATTATTGTACATTTTATGAGACCAGGGCCTGTACAGTAACCCAAGTCTTGATGCTGAAACCAAAACAATATTTTTTCGATACTTTACTTTTATATGAACATGGATGGGGGTGGGGGGGGCTTCTATTGCTATACAAATAAAATAAAATGATTATTTCTACACTATTTACTTTTCTGTACTTTCTTATGTTCAATGAAAAAACAAGCAACAACAAACATTGGCTTACAAGAGTTCTTAAAAAGAATCACTGCAGGCTCTGGATGAGAATGGATAACAGTAGGCTACATAAAGATGAAGGTTTTGACTAACAGCTCAAAGCACTTCATGAAGGTGGAGGTAAGTACTACTGGGTGGTGGTCATTCAGGCTGAGGGCTTTAGTGTTTTTGGGGACAGAAGGAAATGGTGGACTTTTTGAGACATGGAGGAACTGTAGATTGGTGCAGTGAGTAGTTGAAAATGTCTGTGAAGACATCTGCCAGTTGATCTAAACACACCAGCTCGGCCAGGGATGCCATCAGGGACAAGGAAGGGTGTGTTACGACTACGCTTGGGACAGCTGAACATTAAGCTGTCGGCTACATAAAGCTGATAACACATGGAATCAAGAAGTGTTATACTTTACTTACCGTGGTTATTGTGTTGATGCTACGTGTTTATCATTTTGTGATAGTAAATAGAACAAAAATCTACCAGCTCATCCCTAGGATGAATCAAAATAGTATGTCCTGATGGAGGCATTCAAAGTACTTCTATCACTCTTTAAAACAATCTTTAATACAAACAGAAGAAAATATTTGTTTATTTATCAAGCAAACTGCATCAGAAAGGTGGCGACCAGGCCAACAAGCACTGAGACTACTGTCTGACTCTGGTGCATGAATGATTCTGCTCTGTGTCTTCAATATTCTTTGGCATTAGGGCAGGAGTTCGGCATGTACAGGAAGTGTCGACGGCAGCGAATATATATTTGAGAGCTGGATCAGCAGCGGCTGAGTTGAGTCAGGCCTGTGGAGTATACGGGCCCCGAGTGCTGAACCGTATCTGCAGGGAGTGTACAGCATGTCAGTCACCACCTGCACTGCTTAAGTTTGTCAGAAAGTACTCGCTTGGGTTTGTAACACTGTTTAAGGCTGTAATGCTTCCATGTTGATGACTGGCAGTTAGTTGGTAAAAGCCAAGTAGAGAATATGGCTATTTCCTGGAGGTAGTTTGTGCCAGTGTAGACCCAGTGAGAATCAAAGTTGCAAAAGAATCATTTGTTCATTTTTTGCCACCATTAGAATCAAAATTAAAACCATAAAGCCAGCAAGAAAGTGGTTGTCAAGTCGTTATTCTACTGCTATTGTTGCACCTCCGTCTCACTGCCTCTTGTCACTATGCATCAAGACATTCATGTCAGTGTCAAAACTTCTTCTGGCTTTTAAGACAAAGATCTAGCTCCAGGAGGTCTTTTTGGTCAACAATAGTGATTGGCATTTTGGGAGATTACGGTTACACTGGTTACACTGGTCACTTTTATATAGGTTATTAAGGAGTGTTCACACAGAACATCTTGCAAATTTTAGACATGGGGAAAGTGCATTTAAAGTAACCCGAAGGCGCTAAGTGGACAATGTGCTTATCCTGGGTCTTTCAGAATCTATATCATGAACATACAGAGATGAAAGGAACAAGAAGAAGGAGTCGAGGTAAATAACAGAAAGAAATGGAGTTCCTGATGAGTTCTGTGTTTAGCCTAACTCTGAGCCTGCGCAAGCTACAGCCATACTTGTACCATCGCTACATTGCTGTTTAGGGTGAATAAACACAGACTGCACAAATTGTCCAGCGGTCAACTTTGTGTGAATAACGCAAGGTGACCACTGTTCCCTTGAAGAACAGTCCTGTCAATACTGTATGCAAATCTGCATGCCAAAGATCACCAAAATTGAGCTCCGCAGGGATTTACTTGGGATCCGCTGATAACTATAATTTCATTTTAATGAATGAACAGTCCGAAACTGTGTTGTCCATGATGAGTCACGAGTCTTTGGGCAGGATTTAAAAAGCATAGTCTGTCTAACAGAGAAAAGTTGCATATTGTAGCTAGGCATACAGAAAACACCTTCAACCGTCATGCAACCAACAATTCTCCTGGCTCACAACATCTCCTGAATTTGTCAGAATTACAATTGGTCTGTTACAATTGTGCTGAACTCTCAAAATCAGTAACCTTCAAAGATTGAGATAGCTCAGTAATTAAGAAACTACAGTCAGCAAAACAAATGTCCCTCGTGTCCACTGTTCTGATCTTCTGGAAGACAACACGAATAATGACTCTGCCTGGATCTATAGCTTCATCACGTTCTGACATTGTTGTTTTATCCTCCGAGCATTACATCAAAAAGTCAGAATCAATATGTAATCCTCTACATGTTAGTGTAAAAAGTATAAAAATGCTGTGATGCATTCCTGAGTAATTCCTTTTCTTCACTAATGATTCTTAACTTACACTTGGCCTGATTGTCTGCCGGTAGGTGGTCCATCATTAACACGGGGTTAAAGCATGTCAGTCATAACAGCACTCTGCTTAACTGCACACAGTCTGAGAGCTTTGGTCAACTGTCTGACTGTTGATGTTTATTGACTTTTGCCACATAGCTGAATGTTGTTCTGGGGCTGCAAATGTCCAAAGTGAGATCTTAGTATACTATTTTTTTTAATTTAACATGCAACATACTACATTGCTGTAGTAGTACAGCTACTGCAAATCTACTCGACAGCAGAGATACTAACTCTTAAGCAGAAAATATGTAAAAGACAAGAACTAAATTAAAGTTATTAGTAACAACTACCTTTCCTTTTCCTGCAGGGTGGAAACATGAAGGATGTATGATCATGTTTCATATACGAGAACACAGAAAGAAATGCTCTTTTACTGACATCTTTAAGCGAGACAATGTAACTTTTGACGTTAGAAATATCACTTTGTTCTCTTACAAATAAAAGGTCTTATTTCACTTCACTTATTGCTGTTACAGTTTTACTTTTGTATGACCAGTACCTTATTGTGGCTAATGTTTACTAACATTAATAAAACACAGGTAGATACTGCTGTAATTTTAAACATTCCAACCCTGTCTCCTGCAAAATGACGTTCCCATACGACTAAACTACATTCTCAATTACGCTTTGATTCAAGATTGTGGTGAGGAATGCTCCCCTAGTGCCAGTGAATACAGCATAGGAGGTCTGGTTCCTCCCCTAGCCAAGGCCATAATCAGTGCCAGATTATAAAAGGCACCTGTTGGCCTAGCCTCATTCTTTTGACCCCTGTCCTCAGTCGGCTGGAAGTGTTACAGGTATGTATTTGAAATGATCAGTTGCCAACCAGAATGACAACATTTTTGAGATGCACCCTTAGTTGACAGCCTCCATTCTAGCTCTTGTCTGACATGTTTGTTGGAAATATTGTTTTAGAACTCCATTGTTGTTCTGCCTATCATGAGTGATTCCATGATGTAATACCCCATATCAGAGGTGGTGAGTAGAGTCACATTCAACATTCATTTGTATTTTGCAGCATGGTGAGCCCTGTTAATCCCAGTTTTCATTTGTAGGCTCAACTACTGCTGTTTTACCATTGTTCTCCTTGTTTTTGTTTAAATTACATTTGTTAAAGCAGAGAGTGAGCTGTTGCCCATGTTAAACTGTCTACCTCGCTGTAGCTATGATATAGTGTTGTAGTTCCCTTCCAAGCTTAAACTGAACCTACTCATGTTGAATATGCTTTATTTTCTGTCTCCGCTAACGTTAGCTTGATTCAAAATGAATGTTAGCTCGGTAGCACTCCGCTGTTTCTGAGTTAAGGTCTGGGTGCCGTGTATAACGTTATTGATTGTTAGTGGTATTCCTGTGGACTATTGTAGTATTAGTAGTGGTGACTACCACCACTTCCTACGGGCATTAACTGATTCTCATTAGCATATGTAGAGGGTAACATTTCCCGTGCCACTATCTGTAACTTTCTCCTATTGACTGACACCACTGTTCCCTCCCCTCTAGCACACCGACAGGAGACCGGTGTAGCTATTACAGAAAAAGAAAGGAGTATGGGTCTGATGTGTATCTATAAATAAACATATGTATAACAGTTTTGTGGATTGCTGAAGAGGTAAGGAAATATAATAAAGCCTTTGTGGGTGGAAATGGATGAACCAGGTTGAAGAGTACCTGCCCGTCAGGGATGCTCCAGTAAAGTGATCACGACCGCACAAAGGCAGGGATCATTTCATTGGTCAATGCTAAATCTGGCATTCTATTGGTTGTGGAATTTTGACCGGCGTAGCTCCATAGATGCAACAAAAAGAAAAAAATGATGATGCAGTTTAGTTGCATGGGAAAGTAATTTTAGGAGAAAGGGCTGGACATTGACACAAGTGATTTTACTGACTTCTATGTATTATGTATCTTTAGTATTTTAGCATTGTAGCATTGTCATTGTATCTTATTGGCCTTTTGCTAAAAGCCTCGCCTAAATGGTAATTGTCCAACTGTAGCTAAGCAACCATAACTAGGCATGGCAGGTCTGTTAACCTTCTCCACATGATCAAGCAACACGCTCTCACTCCCAACTCGTCAAATTGCGACGCTTGGTCAGTGGCCCTACTCTTCAAACTATGAGGCTTTAGATCCCCCTCTAGCGTCAGTTTTGGATGTAGCAGGGACGGTGTCAGTTTTCACTCATTACAGTCATAGTGTCCTTTCAAAATATACTTCTGTATTTACTGGAAATTATGGTTTTAGCAACAAAACCACTTAGTTATGTTCAGGAAAAGAGCGTGGTTGACTTAACTGGTCAACGACTCATGTCAGTACCCAGTGAGAAATGACTCCTCCCCTCCAGCTCTCCCTGTGTGGACGATCTCACACTTTACACAATGTCAGTTGCTCTGAATGTCTAATAATAAAGCAGGAGGGTTTAATAGTTTGTTGAATTAATAATATTTCAATAAACTATATCACTATTGGTCCTTAAAGCCAAAGCATTATCTGAGTACTTGAATAATCATGGAAAAATCTAAACTAATTCAGTCGATAGCTGCAGCTATATATATAGGTTACATAAGAAAAACCCTCTTCACAACCGGAACTATCCATGTGAGAGCTGGTTCCGGATGCAATGGTATCTCTCTGTCTCCGTCCTGTTGTTTATTAGATTTAAGAAGTTTACACTCCAGTAACCTCATCAAAGCTTGTTACCCAAGATTGTGTTTCATATGGTTAGTCCTCATTCCCAGATACTCTGGAGATACTCAGTACATGAACAAATGAATCTCTATTAACAAAGTAGTGCTCCCCTCACAGGTGACTATTGAAGGTACGTTTCTACTTTGTTTAAAGCTCACTAAAAGACTGTGAAAGCTAAGTACTACTTAACTGAAGGTAGTCAGAATCAGTGCAAAGCGTTGCAGCGGTATGAGCAGTAATGCATTCCATTGTATGTACTGAAATGCCTTTGAACACTGATGCGCTTTCTTATTGAATACTGAGGTGCATTTGGACAGTGGTGAGACCACTTAGCCTCGTTTATACTCTTGCTTGGCGTCGTAGCACGATCCTCCACATACGGCGCGCAAGCTCCAAGCATCAACGGAGGTGTTTATACTCTGAGCTGTGCGCTCGCTGCATTCTCCAAAACGCCAGAGGGGGCGTACAAACAAATAAAGTGTGTAACCCAGAGATATGCCCAGAGACTGTAGGTGTAACTGTCAAAAGCCATAAACCAACCTACACAATGCTGAGGAGGGATTGTAATTATCTGTAAACTCATATCTCATATTCATAACTTACTGTATTGCCTTTGCAATACTTTACTTTTATTCTTTACAAGCCCTGTAAAGAATAAAAGTATTGCATGTATTAAAAAGAAACAAAGGCTGATTATCCTGTAAACTATTAGATTTTGCTGCAAAATATTTACTCAAATGAAGATTTTTAAGACCTCGTTTCTAAAGCATTTAAAAATGAATTGGTCTTTCTATAATTCCTAGACACGTAAACTTTTATCTGAACTATTTCTGACAGTTGCGCCGAATTAGATAAATTCAGAGGTGCACGACCAAGCGCCACGATCACTTACGAAGCCTACACGCGCCAGCCGTGATTGCGTCATTTTCTGGCGTGCGCTTCACTACGCTGAGTATAAACTTTAGTTTAGGAAAAAAGTGAACAAACTATACGGTCAGTGACTACGAATTCTTAAACCGACCTGAACAAAGCGAGTCAAACCAGCCAAGTGATTCATAATTTCCACCTCCAAAAGCCTTTCCTCTTGTAACATAAATCAAACCTCTGTTCCTTGTCCAATACCTTCTTCTTTAGTAAGCATCTGAACAGGGTTATGTTGGAGCAACTTTGTTTGTTTGAACCTATCATGCTGTACGGAATTGCTATGGCAACTAGCTATCCCATAACAGCAAGGAAAGTCATTTGTCTTTTACATGGTCATTAAGTTCAATAACTGGTTACTGGTCATTAAGTTCAATAACTGGTTACTGGTCATTAAGTTCAATAACTGGTTACTGGTCATTAAGTTCAATAACTGGTTACTGGTCATTAAGTTCAATAACTGGTTACTGGTCATTAAGTTCAATAACTGGTTACTGGTCATTAAGTTCAATAACTGGTTACTGGTCATTAAGTTCAATAACTGGTTACTGGTCATTAAGTTCAATAACTGGTTACTGGTCATTAAGTTCAATAACTGGTTACTGGTCATTAAGTTCAATAACTGGTTACATGGTCATTAAGTTCAATAACTGGTTACATGGTCATTAAGTTCAATAACTGGTTACTGGTCATTAAGTTCAATAACTGGTTACTGGTCATTAAGTTCAATAACTGGTTACTGGTCATTAAGTTCAATAACTGGTTACTGGTCATTAAGTTCAATAACTGGTTACTGGTCATTAAGTTCAATAACTGGTTACTGGTCATTAAGTTCAATAACTGGTTACTGGTCATTAAGTTCAATAACTGGTTACGATACTGACTCTTTGCCTGGGTCGTGTAGCTTTAGCCTCAGGATTATAGCATGATAAGTATTGTTTCTGTTGGTATTCTTGGTCAAATAGAAGTCAGCAGTAGACTCAATCCTCACCACCTCGGGTAAAGTTCATTAGTAGGCTAGCTGTGTGGGACAGTTATTTCAGTCAATCAATGGTTTTGGTTAAAATGGAGAGGACTATTTTGCAAGTTGTAATGGACCCGCTGTCTCAAAAATGACCACAAATTGTCACTGATAAATCTGCCACCATTATCAATGTAGAAAGCTTGATATGCTTAGCAACAGTAACTAAGCTGGGATGGAGCTTAGCAAGGGCCAATTGCCACTTGTAGCCACAGTTCAGCAAAAGGTACATGGGCTCGCTTTAAAGACAAACATTTTTTGGGAGTCTTGCCATTTTAAGCTAAAGTGAGGAGCATGGAAAGTGTAGAACACATGGAGGGACAAAACAGTACTTGAATGAAGCACCTTGCAGGATTAAATGTTGAGGGATCTCCATATTTATGTCTTTTTAAATGAAGGCTAGCCACAGCATGGTCAGGGCCATCACCAGCAGCCCTGACAGAAAGAAAGACATCCGGGAATGCTTGAGCCTGGCTGGGTTTAGCTCACATGGGTTAACCAAGCTCCGCCCCTCATCTGGCACATTGATAGCCACCTTTAGTGCGTGACCATGAGCTTGTTCTTCATCCTCTTCCTCCTCATCATCAACCCAACCAACCTCACTGTCATCATAGTCTTCCAGCAGGCAGCCATGTCTGTACGCCGGTGGTCCCACTGGCGCTGGGGACGAACTACATGCTCTTACCTTGTGTCCAAACAGAGTCTGCCTCCCTCGCTGTGCTCAGCAGCGGCAGACCAAGAGAGACAGATAACAATGAACAGACAAGTGGGATATGGTCAACTGACAGAAGGATGAGGGCATGGAGGAAGAGGATGTTGTAGGGAAGGTACATGAAAGGGAGGCTCTGTATGTAGCATAGAGGGAACATGGTTTTGTAAGATGTCCCACAACCTCAAAATTAAATAGTTTGTGGTGTTTATCACGGCCAGGTCGTGCCTCTTGTGTTTCCCTCTACCCCTGTGTCTCTTGTATTTCCTCTGTCTATCTCTGTGTGTGGTGTGGGCGTGGCTCCTACCGGCTCCCTCTTGATTACGGCTCATTAACCTCACCTGTCCAGTCTGCCCAACTGCCTTCCATCTTATCAACTCAGCAGTATATCTACCCCGGCTTGCCATTCACTCATCGTCAGATCGTTGTTGCAGCCACAGTGGTAGTTTAGTCAATCTGGGCCGCTCAGTATGGTGTATTCTGAGTTCATTCCTACTATTATCACTTGCCTGTATTTACCTGTTCTCCCTGTGCCTCCAGGATCATCTTCTCCGGTTTATCAGCCTGCCTCACCAGCTCCTTCTACAACCGCCATGCTCACCCTTCACTTTGCCTGTTCTGCTTAATCACCCACCATCGCCCTTTTACCCTCGGTCTCCACTGCTCCATATCACCTCTTGAATTATCACCACCCAATATCCCTGAAAATACCTCGTCACTTAAATCTACTTCCCTAGCCTATCTGCATTTGGGTCTATAACTACAGTCCGTGACAGCGTTGTCTGACAGAAAAACCTTAATCTAAGTAAGATCAAACTCAAATGATGACAGGGTTACATGCTGGTTGGCTTACTGTCATGAAACAATATAAATCTGTTGTAGTATAAATTACTACAACAGAAAAGGGATTTTCAGGAATTACTTGTTGCCTTAAAATGCACCTAAGAGACTGTTCAGAAGGACATGACTTTAAGGAAAATTCTGGTTTGTATAAACTTTTAACCTCTTTTTCGTAGCTTCTTTTCTATCATAAAACTCCCCAAAGTAATAGCCAGGACATTGCGCAACAAGGACTGACAGGGCAACAAACATCATATGATCAGACCAGTTGTTAACAAGGCATGTTATACAAAGAACTTTATTGATGGGTAAAACGGAAATGGTTAGAATTAGGGTAGAATAAGGTTTTAGGGAGTTATTAGGAGTTAGAGAGTTACTTAGAGTAAAACCCTAAGCCTGACCGTATGGTAGGTCAGAGGGTGTTGATGCTGTATAGATTGTAAATCCCCTTCAGGCAAATTTGGGATTTTTGATATTAAGCTATATGAGTACAATTGCTTTAAGTTGAAAGAACCAGGAAGTCTGGTCTCTAAACTGTAGTGGATGTTTACTCTTTAGATCATTTTACAGATGTTTTCTCTTCTACATAAGTTTGAGTAACCTTGTGGCTTATTTCCAACCTGTCTGGTCATCTGACAGCTTGTATTTCTTGACTTGTTAAGGCCAAAATACACCACTGCCGAACAGCGTGTCAAAACAGCTACTGCTATTATTTTCTATGTATGACCCCCCCCCACCACCACCACCCTGCGCCACTGGCTTGTTTCCAGCCTCACCGCCCCTGAAAAAACCCACTCGTTCCCTGCTTGTAGATCCAGGCTGCCGTAGAAGCTTTGGTATGTTGGTTATCATAGTTTAAGTTTAGGCTATATGTCGGGAAAACAAATAGTGAAATGATATATATGGTAGCCCACCAAGTATGTTGGTTGATCTGCTGCTTTCAAAACATGATCTTACTGCTCAGATTATACATGTGTAGAATAGGTAACTCTTTTTGACTGTTATTAATGAAGTTGATGGTATTTCCTGCGCCTGGTCTTCTGTTGACAAGCTGCAGCACGATGCTTCTTATTGGTGCTAAGGCGGCAGTGTGTTTTCAGCTTTAGACTTCATTTCAGTGATGTTGCCCTGTTCGTAGGTCTCACCCATTCACTTGTTGAGTTAGTAATTGTAAGAAACTGAACTTATCCTTTTAAGTTTCTACGATTACAGGCCCAGATAGCTCTATCTAGTCAGTTTGGCTATAGTTTTTTTTTTTACATGCAGCATTAAACGGTTGTTTTCAAACCTCACCTTTATGCATTTCCGTTGTAGTATCTCTGCTCTTGTTGGATGGTATCACTAAAGAAGGAAATCGCCTTTTCTTGACTCTTTGGTAAAATGATTACCGTAACACATAAGAGGCCTCCTGGAGAAATGATCCTGTGAGCTGGAGCGTTTTAGCAGAGATATTCTGTTACTAGCCAGTTAGGTAGCCAACGGTTAGTTATAGCTGGTTGCTGTATATGAATTGTGTTTAGTAGTCAACAGTTAGATTGTTAGCTGTGTTACAATGACGCCATCCAATTTGCCTGAAGGATACATTTTCTAGAATTGGAAAATCTGAATGCATTCAACAGCTTCAAGGCACTGCAATGTACAGGCAATACAGATTCAAGCAAAGCTGCAGGCTACAGGTGGTTCCAGTTGATATTGTGCATCATCACATGGCACTGAGTTGGCATACCGTGAACATCAAATGCATATTGAAGAACCTTTTGCAGGGTTCTCATTTTTATTTTAGAGTCAGCCAAACAACATTTAAAGGCCTCCTGAAGGTGGCTTTTTTGGGTATTTTTAAGAATTTATTCATAATATTTCTACTGTTAATAAGCAAGAGAATATTTGCAGATGGAGGACTATTAACATAGCTGAAAACACAGGATATCAAATGTTCATTAAACATTCAAACCCAATCAATAGTTACTCTGACAGGAGGGCTGTAATCAGGCTGCACCTCTGACAGAGCAGCAGCGTCAGAAGGGGAAGGAAGGAAGGAAGGAAGGAGGGGACGAGGAGTGTACTGAGGGTTAATACATAACTCTGCTCAATGATGGGAATAGGAAAGGCTTTCCCTGGCAGCTAAATTGCTAAATAGCTAGTGCATGGCATTTTGGCAATGCAAAGTCTTAAATGCCAAAAGGAAGGAAGAAACACAGAAAAACCTTTAGAATGCACCAACAGGCTGTCAATTATCTTGGCATCTCAGATGACAGGAACTCTGGAAGCGCTTGCCATGAAACATGTTTCAATTAAGGTAATTGTGCACTGCTCACAATAGGGGTGATGTGGTACTGCACACAAGGCAAGATCTGTGTTTAGCACTGTAAGAATCTAACAGCTTAGGGAACATCTGGAAGAAACCGGTGGATGATGATGCAATGGACACTCTTTCTATTCTTCTATCTTATGTCATCATAATTCCTAGCATTAAGCAATAATGTCAAATTACTAAAATTATGCCTTAGGCTTTCAGCAAAAAGTTGCTGTTATGGCTGGATTCTTGAGTATCTAAAATGAATATGTGATTATTGTGCAGGACCTCATGTCTGGAATAGAAACTGTGCCTTTAAGTTGTGGGTAGAGGACAGCTGAGAGCCAGAGGGAAGCACCAGCAGATCAGAGGTCTGAGATCCACTCTGACCTTCAGTGTCATTGTCTGAACACGCAGGAGGGTTGTGGGGAAGAGGATGAAGTTGGTGGGGATTTGACTGGAGAAACCGGCCCAGACTTTAACAGGGAAGGGAAAGAAGATGAGGACAGGGGTGGCAGAGGTACAAGACAGAGACACAGAATAACACATAAAGACATCCAGGGATGGATAGATAGAGGGAGGATTGGAGGGTGAGACAGATGAGGAGGAGGAGGAGGGTCAGTTCTCTGGCTACTAATCATTGTTTTTTAGCTTTAGTTTTCTTGTGTTCTTTTGCTCATCAGTATTTCACTGATCATATCATGCAAATACATAGCATGATTAATCCAGCCATTGGCAGATCAAGCAAGATGACAAAGCTTGCAGCAGCCATTCATAGAGCGCAGGTGGCGATGTTCGGGTCAAAGGGATGGGATCCAGGACACAAGGTGCCAGTATGCTTCAAACTAAGTGGTTGTCAGATTGTTGAACAGTGCTAAAACACCTTTCTGTGTGACAATCCGCTCACTTCACAAAGTGAATCAGTAATCAAAATTTGAATTCATTACAAGCTCTTTTTTCAATTCTCACACAACTATTTCCGTCACTTTTCATGTGAACAGCCGAGTACAACAAAACGTCCCAAAGTGTCCCCATTTGTACGTTTCATCACATCTTGTCCCTCTCTGTGCCTGAAAGCTTTACACCATGGAATGTGAAAGTGTTGCCATCCGAGAACAAGTATGCCTTCAGATGTGTTCCGACAACACTATGTACGAACTCGTTGGTTTGAAGCATACTGAACCCTTTGGGATGCAGCCAAGAACAATCTGGTGAAGTTAGAGAGCTGCTTGGTAACAGCTGGCCACGGCCTCCAGGTGTCATTCATTATTGCTCAAAGAAACGCTGGACAGTGTTGATCTACAGCAGCCTGACAGAAAGCTGCACAATCAAGTTTACCAGCTACTCTGTACGCAGGTACTGTGGACATCTTCCCCTGCACACACATATACACACACATGCCATCTTCTCAGCAGCACATTCTGTGAAAGTGTCTTGTTCCTCTGTAACTGCAGTTACAGTCATGCTAAAGCAGTGGAATGATATGGAGAAAGCCAACAGCACTCCCCAGTGGAGGATCAGTGTCGTTCTAGATGATGAAGTGCATTGTGGACACCTGCAGTATTCTCATGGACAACATCAATAGATTTATGTCCGTTGCTACACATTTGTATGTGTGTTGTCAATAAAATCCTCCCATGGAAAAATGAACATTTAAAATAGTGGATATATACATATAATAGAATATACAGTATAGAAGGCCCCAGACCTTGAGGGTAATATGCACTTCAACAAATCTTGGGGTCCTGTCTTATAGAAGGACCCTGGGTTCAAATTTAAATACCTTAATATTTCCTTACATAGTGTCTATTATAAATGTGTGTTTAAATGCCTTCTCCCCAGATGTCAACATCTGTTTGTGTGGAGCTTGGGTGAACAGCAGACATTTTGACTTGTCATGGTAAGAAAAGCACAGGTGCTAATAACATTAAAGATGTCTCTGTTCTACTCAAGTGTCCCAGTAAGTCATGACAGTGTGACAGTAAGCCAGCATGCACGATAGCAGGACCCTGAAAATGAAGCAGCTGAATGGAATTCATTGATTTGATTATTTATACCGTGGCTTTTCCTGTGACATATAAAATATCTTCCTATTGTAAGATGACTTTTGAGCCATGTACTTGACTTGTTGAGGGGCTTTAATCAAATGTTCACAAACTTCTTACAGACACAGTAAACCTATAGGCTGCAGTGTTCCAGCTTCCTGGGGCTCTGGGCATTTTAAACAATAATTATTGTTCCAATTGAGGCGTGTGGCTTTGGGCAAAAGCATCTGCAGAATGTAATGAGTCATAGCTCACCATCATTTCTTAAAGATACATCGAGGATCATTTACCAACACTGCTTTGAAGGCACTGTATTGAGATTGGTATCTCTAGGGTGTACATGTTATCGTCTAAGAAATTATAAAATCATGGAAAATATGAAATTGTATGGATAAATTTAACCAATTAACTGTTTTTACGGTTCACATTATACAAATCGAGCCACTCAGTAAAAAACAACAAATGGGATGTTATGGCCACCAGGGCTTCTGTGAGCACAGATCACTAAACCAAATGAACAAATGACCAACGGAAGTTCACAGATTAGCTCCGCTTAGGAAACTGTGTGCATGAATTAAATTAGTCCCAGAATATATCTTTATACTCCTCTGGAATATGCATAGAGCATTCCATATCAAATGGGGAATCATCATTAAAAACATCTTTCATTAATATAACACAGTATTTAATTGGCATACGAACGAATTGAAAACACACACTAATAGCAGGTGTTAAATGTATTATTTCCTGCTACTATATGACCGTTGGAGGGATCTGTGCGGACGTTATAAAAATACAAACAAGTGCCATAAACTGTCTCTAGCTCCAACTGTGGAGTTGATGTCTAATAATCCCAGGCCCGTGTCCCCGTGTCCAAGCTCCAGCTACTATAACTAGTGAATAAACTGCTAGTTACTTGGCTAGCACACAACGTCTCAACCAAGAGTTGGTTCAGGTTTACTGAGCTGCCTTTACTGAATGGAGACTATGGTTTAAAGGGTCAGTGTGATACTTGTTTGACATGTTACCAAGAGTCAGATGAGACTAATGACAGTTGGATCTCTAGTCAAAGAGTCTATACCGTATGTATGACTGACACATTGCATGAAATGATGTCTACTGTAATCAGTGTCTTTGCTGCCCAGGTTGCTGGACTTACCGCTGGTTGCAGCTGGCCGTTGATGCTCGCTGTGCGGAAAGGCGAGTTGGTGGACAGGCGCTTGTCCCACTCACTGGGCCGAGGCTCCGGCACCGACTCCATGAAACTCCTCTTCAGCTCACTGATGCTAGTGTGGTGTCGCATGATCCCAGTCTGGGTCTTATCCAGGTCCTTCAACAAGAATGTACAAATCAGAATAGGTAGATGGAAGGGAAACAATGAGTAGTAGGATGAAACTAAAGAATGAATAAGATGCAACTGTTGTTTTAATCATGTACAGCCATGTGAACACAGCAGTAGTAATGAAAGTATTTAAAGACTGCTTTATAAGTGGTAGGCCGCATGAGTTTGAGAAGACACGTGAGAGAGGTGACGTGTCACAGAAGTAGCAGGCTGAGGTTGTACCAGAACCCAGCTCGGAGCTGCTCTGTGGAGCTGCAGAGATTATTAACAATAATCCCTGTGGGTTTGTCACATTGAGGGACCGCTTTTACACTTCATATTGCCCTTTGATTCAATTAAACATCTATTAATTAATGCAGCGTCAAAACAGCACAGAGGCACAGTGATCACAGTAATAGACTCACAGTCAACACAGGTAGTTATGTTCATGAAGACAATACAATGAATGTCAACCAGTGACAATCTGTTAGTGACATCACTGAGACACACATGAGTAGGAAAGAAGAAAAGAGTGGTTTGTTGTCTAATCTTCTCTGTCATTAGATCCTTTTCAGACATTTGACTCAAAGCACATGCAGAATGAATGATGGCTGCATTCCATTTAGATGAGCCAGTTCACTGACAGGGCTTACCTGTATGTAAGGGAGCCCTCATTAATCTTATCTACACTGAAAAGGATCCATACATGGTGGCAGAGCAGCAGACCAGGTACTACTTTGTGGCTGATACAGGACCAGCAAAACATGGTCAAGCTCCGTTGTTTAAGGTGAGATTCATAGCTTTTGTTAAAGTTTCACTTCACATCGTTTCATACATAGTGACTAGATTTAGTGTTAGAAGGCAGTGACGAGTCCTTTAGACTCACAGGAGAAGAGAAATAGCTCATTGTCATCGCTTTAAGTCCTGCTCTCAGTTTTAGTGCTAACAGCAAGTGTATTGTGAGCCCAGACAATATCATAACTCATATCTCAGACAATTTCACTGATGTGCTGTTTGTTTCAGCTGCAGTACCAGTTTAAACGTTAACATACCTTTCCCAATCATATATCTCACACAATGAAAATATGAAATGACGAAGACAATGTCAAAGTGAAGTGAAGCTACTTGCATGAGAATCAGAGAGGAAAACAGTGCATGCCAAGCCTTTAGGGTTACGCTACAAACAAGACGAGAAATGAAGAGAAACAAAAGTTTCAAAACAAAGAAAAATCAACAGCACCCATGCAGGCATAAAAACGTGACGGCAAACAGTCAGAACAGAGAACTGAAGACTGAAGATACAAACCTCCAACATTAAATTGCTATGTCTGATATAAATAGTTTCACCCTCAAGTTTCTTTGCTCTTTTCTGTGGAAAATCAGGAAAAAAGGAAGAGCTGGTTGGAAATGATTCAGAATTAATTCAAACATTTTAGTATTTGATTTGCAATGGAATTCAATGAGCAGCACTGACCATGGTGATGACATGAATCACATCAAATATCAAAATAGAAGAGCTATGGGGCTGCTCGGCTCAGGGAATGGTGAGGGATTCAGCTGCACAGCGGTGGTGTGTGTGAGACGCCAGGCAGATACACATTCCTGATGTGAGTGAAGTCACATGCTATGCATGCTATGCATGCTAAGGCTGCTGCAGTGCAGAGTACAGGACAAGGACCACGTTGCCGTCTGCTTGTCACTCCAGGAATTTGCACGTTAAATAGCAACATTCACTCGTTAAACCTGAAAATCATCACCTGATATGGTGAATTATTCACCAACCCATCACATACTAACCCCTGTGTTTGTAGTGTTTGTATGTCCAGAGTCTTCTGAGTTATCCTCTTCTGATACTGTCAACATGGTTGTATTGTGTCTGGAGATGTCCTAACATCTATGGTAATAAAGAGTTTATTGGTGAGCACCAGATGTAAACACATCTGTGTGTCACACATCTGTTTATTATGATGGGGAATTAAATAAACATAAAATTATGACTTTATTCTTAAAATATCACAACTTTTGTTGTACTGTTCTGGCTTAATTCTCATAACATTATGACGTTTGTCCCTAATACTCTGATAGAGCACTGACAACAATGTCCTGTTCAGTACATACTGTGGTCAAAATAAGAAAATATAGCCACATAACCTACTCCTCCCTATACAAATGTTGCTTTATACTATGGGTTAATGTTAAAAAATAATTGTATTATTGCCAGACTCTCACACATTGCTGTCAAATATGTTTACATGATGTCCCATCATGACTTATGAGCGCCTTCCATTGATGGAAACAAAGAAACACATCGAGATGCTTTATAGACGATTAATGCTATTGACTTGAATATACTGCTATCCCATCTCTACTGCACTATAAGAAGACCAAATGTTGGTTTAATTATAATAATTAAAGCTTTGAACTGCTTCACACAAACAGCTGCTGTAAAATCAAGCTTTTCTCCTGTCACAGAAATTCAACAAAATCCTGGAGGGACTGCAAAATCAGCAAAAGCTTGTAACAACCAAACATTATTTTGTTAACAATATACCTGCATGTTCGCTTCTGGAGAAGTAGAAACCATGTTTTATACAAGAAAAACACTTTATTTGTCAAAAAGCTGCAGGGAATGACAATGACTTAAAGGAACAGTGTGTAACATTTAGGGTGCTCTATTGACAGAAGTGGAATATTATTTATTATGTTGTCTTTAGTGTATAATCTCCTGAACATTGGAATCATTGTGTTTTCGTTACCTTAGAATGAGCCGTTAATATCGACAAAGTGTTCCTACAGTAGCCCAGAACGGACAAACCAGAGGGACATTCCTATTTTCCTGTTTTTCCGTCAGCCACCGTAGCTCTACTACACGCTTGGCACACAGGATAAGTTTCAGTTGGTTGCAATCTGCAACCTCACCACAAATCCTACACACTAGACCTTTAATAACAACTTTGCACAATGGAGTGATTCTCCTTGGACATGGACAAGCCTTCACAGAGACACAAACAGCCAGAAATCATGAAGAAATCAAGAGATTAAAGCACATGGTGTCTCTGCACTGGCAATCAACAGAAAAGCAAATTAAAAGTCTCTTCATGTGTAATTGATGAAGGGATGAGGATGGTGAGTCAGCAGGAGCACCGGCTCAGCAGCATGCTAACCTTCCTCACTCGCACCATCTCCATCTTTGCTTTGTCCTGAGGAGAGTGCTGCTCCACCATCAGAGGAAACACAGAGTTATTGGATGTTACGGTCCCATTGCAGTCCGATTCTAACAAACCATTTGTAAATCAATTGACAGAACATACAACTTCACCCAATTGTACTGGAAAAAAGTTTACTAGTGCTGTTTTTGTCAAAAAATTATAATCATGAGAAAATATTTTGAGTGAATAAAAACCAGCATTAAAATCATGAACAAATAAATGCAGGTTCCTAAGAAAAGAAGAACTATTATGTGTACTATAGAAGCTTATGATAAATTCAGCTTAATGGACATTTTCACATCACTCTAGCGTCTCATTCTTTAGAAGAAACACTGTTTTAATTCACTGAGGACTTCCAGTCCCTTCTACTGTTAATGAAAGGTTAAAGGTTAAAGGTTAAAGGTTAAAGGTTAAAGGTTAAAGGTTAAAGGTGGTATGACGCTACCATGAGACAGTATAACTCGGTCAGCCCTCACAAATTCATTATTAATTCCCATTGTTGGCAATAATGTTAATTAATGATTAGGACAGATTTTGTGCAATATTTTCTACATTTCTTGATATTTATATAATATATATCTTCACATATTACATTCACTGGATTTGCTAAAAGCAGAGTTTTTGTCTGGCCATCAACGGACAACGGTCTTCGGTAAAATGTATAATATCACAGTATGCATCTTGATATACAATTAAATATATGGCAATATAGAAAGAATATTAAAGTTATTCAATAAAAACTGCAAAATTAAAGCAACTGGAAATAATTAGCCGAGTAGTGAGTGTGACATACTGTGTTGTGCTGCTGTGGACATATACACTATATTGACATATACATTAGTATTTGATCATTTTTACCCTCAAAGATTTTTTTGTATCCCTGTTTTGTGAAATATTCTTGCTCACCATATACATATACATACCGCTATATTTTGTTCTATAGTGCTCTAATTTCTTTAATATCACGTACAGTATACCAGTCATGGTAATGCTCTACTGTATGGAGGTTTTCTCTAGTTTCAGGTGGTTCAGTTTGATCATGCGTCAAGCAAACAAACCTGGCTCTTTTTCTCTCTTTCTCCATTGGCGGTGGTCACAGAGGGCGAGTGCCTCCGCTCTCTCCTGGCCACTGACTGGTAGCACAGACAAAGCTCACACATCACGATCAATTCCAGGCACGACCAGGAATAAACATTCCACAGAACAATTCGGTTTCCATTAAGAGCTAAAATGTTCATTTTAAAATAAAGAAACACCTCAACCCCATCACACGTGGTGCTGGTAGCCTTGGAACTCTTGGTCGAAGGAGGCGGACCGCACATTGACTTGTTCAATTCATCTATCTCTATTTATTAGAGCCCCTGATGAAGACACACGTCAAAACGTTGGGCTTTTGATTCAACACACTATTGTTCAAATAAATAGAGATGAGATTGTCCTTTTCATCGATACCAGCTACACCTACCACTAAATGATATATGTTCCTCTTGTACACTGTTTGACGCATTTCTCTGTACCAGCACACGTCATACTCTACAGTGAGGTATATTAGCTTCCATGTAACCACTAGTTCAACATTCTTTTGCAAAGCAAACAAATAAGCACATTTAAAAATATGTGGAAAAATTCCTTTATGATGAGCCATTAGGATTGAAAGGTGTTAAAAACCTGTAGCAATGAAACAAGGCCACATATGCAACTCCGGTTCTATGTAAAAAGTCTTTTAAAAGCTGCACAACACTGCACACACTGACCTCAATTCTTATGGTCTTTCTGACTTGATTTTATTGACAAATATTCATTTTTGATGTGTAGCGTTGTAGTGGGTGTTTTGTATGTTCTTTATGGTATATCTTTGTATTATGTCTTTTCCTTTTACTGTGTCATTGTCTTGTCCTTGTTTGACCTGCCAAGGGACTGCAGATGCAAATTAGCTTAAGCTACAGTCTGGTACAGTGCATCGAATGGTGACATTTATGTTTAAACTGTACATGGTCCCTTTTAAATAAATAAATAAACAAATAAAAAATAAATAAATAAATGTATTCTGGATGGCCGCCAGAGGCTGCACTTAACACTGGATGTAATCCATCTGGTGCGTTTGTGGATCTCCTCAATGCATAGCTGAGTGGACAGCACAAAACAAGTAGCTTCGCAATCCTTGGAGGTGTGTCAAACAGTCCATTTTCTTTTGTCAAGGTGTGGTACCCCTAGGTTTACCTGACCCACCAGGTGGTTTGTATACTGAACCACCTGAGAAGCTGGCATTGGAAACTGTTTGGAAAGGTTCAGGCACTTTCAGAAAATATGAGGCAGGTGATTTGATGAACCATCTGTCAATCAAACTCTGAAGCCAGTCAGGAGCGAAGCAAAAGCAATCGTCAGGGAGCAATGGATTAACAACAAAAAAGAACTTGTCTCCCGCTAAGGGGGAAAAAACTAATATACGGCGACTACCAGCAATTGTAATTCTGAAGCAAGGCTTGCCAATCACTGCAAGGACAAACACAAAAGTTTAGAAGAAACCTGAAAACAGGCTCCTTTTAAAAGATGAACTTACTTGAAGCAACAATAGAGAATTGGTACTTTTCTAGCTGAGCTTCAGAGTTAGCGAAGACACCTGCCTTACCCTTTCTGTAATGTCAGGTGCTGAGAGCACCAGACATTACAGACACCAGTCTGTCAGCTAAGAGATACGAGTGTAGCCATGGTTGCCTAATTGCAGCCCTTGGAGGATGAAACCGTAACTCCAACCAAGCTCGTGAAGAGACACTGGTTATCTGCTTCTTTAAAGCTTTTAGTTTCAACCTGCATTTGCGGGTTACCTGCGAGAAGCTACAAGGGATAAATATGAAGACATGGGCTTATCTGGGCGGGACTTCCCTACGTCATCCTAGGTCATATGTGAATTTATTTATATTAAATACTCGACCTGCGCATGGCGAGATGGATAACATCCAGAGTTTAGCACTGTCTCTGGCAGTCAGGAAGAATGAAACAATGCTTTTAAAAACGTTCCACCTGTGGAGGAAGGCAAATTACAATTCTGAAAACAGTGACCTTACAAGTCAAGTGGCCTCTTTGCTTTCTTATTATTGTATAACTCAATATTTAACTTTTTGCATACAGTATCTCACCATTTATATTCATACCTAGAGTCAGTGACTCTGAGTATGGATCTCTGAGTACTTGTTTGAATGAACTATCTTACAAACTCAATCCCTCAATGGTGGCCAGGTGCCCTCCTTACATGTTTACTGTAAACTATATGGCACTCATACAGTGTGCATAAATGGGACAATTGTGTATTTTCATGAATTCATTTCTAATTTGACCAGTGAGACAAAGACTGTGTTTCATTATTAATAACCTCTTCTGTCTGGCCTCTTCCCTGATCTCTGATTATAGATGCCCTGTAACCTCCCTTTTTTCTTCAATAATGACGTAAAGGACTGTGTCCACTACCTTGATTTCTGGAGTGGACTCTGGTCTGGGGCTGTGGCTCTTGGTGTACTCCGCTGGCTGACCCTCTGCCTTCACTTCTACCTTCCTGTCTGCAGAGCGATGGCCTCTGGGTGTAGAGCGGTGGTGGTCAGAGCGAGCCAGGGTGGGTAGCAGCGGTGAGGGAGCTGCCTCCCCAGGAGACACCGGTGACATAACGGGGGCGCTGACTGGACGAGTGGATTTATTGTCGGGAGTGGATGCCATGGCTGGATTGGACAGAGAGGAAAGACAGCTCACTTTAAGAAACACAAGAAAAGGATGTCATGTATTATTGTGGTATCTGCAGCTTCTGGACTTTTTTTTTTTGACTTTTTCTAAATAACTTTAATTGAATCTAATTATATATAACTCTGACTTTCATGTATGTTAGGCCCAGTTTCCAGCATGCCCTCTCTAAATTTCCTGTGGATTTTTGCACTCTATTGTCTGCATTCCGATTTCATTCACCTCTAAACAATAAAACCATTCTGTCAAACTGATATAGTAATGTTATAGTAATGATGTCCATACATTCATCAATTCATTCACTAATTCAGCTGTTGTTACCCAGTCGCCCTTCTCCCCAGCCACGTCCTCCTGCACTGCCTGTATATGGTAGACCCGAGAAGTTCCCAGGCTAGATGGGCTATAGAATCCCATCCAGCATGTTCTTGGTCTGCCCTTTTCTGTGTTCATTTTCTGCACCCTCCAATAAAGTTTGGAAAGACCATCAAACATCATTTAATAAAAATGTGGGGAGCTAATGGCAGGAACAAAATGTCTTCATTAGACTAGAAAAGCCAAGAGCAAAGAGATGGTGTCAAACAGTCACTTGAGGCTCCCAACCTAAAGACAGGCCCCCCCACATATACAGAGTTGTACTACACAACTGCTCCTACTACCAAAGTTCAGTTCATTATCCTCCATGGCAGCATTGAGTTATTTCACGCAGAGAGTGCTCTTACTGGAAATGAAGTAGAGGAGTAGGGTGTGGGATTGGACTCCAATGAGAAGCAAAATTGTATTCAGTTTAATAAAACAGCCAATTCTGTGGCACACACAGCAGCTAGAACAAGGTCCCGATCAGTTCACATTTCCAGTAAATGGAGAAGAGAAATAGCAGATTGTTAAAACCTATTCCCATTTGTACACATGCCAAAGTCAGCCCTGTAGTCAAAAAGATTTCCCTTTGCTATATCATACAAATAACCTAAAGCCTTATTAGATCACACCCAATGATGACATTATTTATGGACAGTATTTGCACTGTTCTTTGCTGTGGTGTGCTGGGGTGGTATCGTCACAACTGGTGAGGGCAGCAGGCTCAACAAGCGTCAGTGGCAGTCAGTGGATAACCTCTGTCACCCTCTCCATGACGAGACGAGGCAGATGGGCAGCTTCTTCTGTCACCTCATCAACCCACCCAGGTGCAAAACAAGCTTCAGGCTCTTGTTTGTGCTCACTGCCATCCAGTGGCGGGCCGTGCATGTTATACCTGGGCCTTCAGTGCTGTCCTACTACACTTGAGCCATCTCCTAATAAGCTCATTATGACGCCACAGCTACGGTTATTTGTTTCTATGGTGTAATAATACACGTATTCGTATTAAACCGTTTGGTACGAGGCTTACGAACCGAACAATACGTTTGAATAATACTAGTGCATTTGGAAAATGCAGAAGCTTAAATTGTGGGAAATATAATGTTGGTGGACTACGCTCACGTAACAGACAACGTGCTGTGACCTCTGAACCCGGAACAATAACAAAAAACAGCTGAGGCTTCAGGGAGGCTAAACTAGCTTAGCGGGGAAACAACAGCCCGAACGCGCATGACGGGATGCTTCGTAATTAACGGACAATGCATATAGTCCAAATCAATGTAATTAACACAATGACAAGAACAAACTCACAAGAACCAGTCACATATATTTATATGACAACAAAGACACTGTGGCGCTAGAGCACGAGCCATTCATATTATTCATAAAAACGACACGATAGACAAATGAACACAGTAGAAACGAAAAAGCAGTTGACCACAGCTGCTGTTCAAAAGCACGTAGCTTGTGCGTGTCCTGTCGTGTAGCTGCCTTGGTTAGCATAGCGTAGCTCCAAACACCAAGAGCTCAGTTGCAAATGAAACGCATTCTTAGCCATAACATGTGCAACGCTTCTCCGACGCTGTCAGCCAGAAATACCGTTCGTACAAATCCTTTTCCTGGCTGGGTCAGGGCTGCTAGCTGTGGGGTTGACCGACCCTTTGATACAATGTCCAGTTTTTCTGGAAATGTCCTTCTCCAGAAATCCGTTTCTCCTCCTTCAGCCATTGAGTGTTAAAAAAACACAGCTAGGTAAAAAAAAAAGAATCTACACCAAGCAAAACGCTAAAAATGTCATAACTTCTCTTACATATGTTTCAACATGAACTCTTACTAAACACTAAGATCTGCTAGCTAGCTTTCTGTTTGACAAACGTCACGCTGGCCCACTGACCAATCACGGCGCACGTTAATGCAGACGTACTTAGGAGGCTACCTCGGTACCACTGGCACGTCAAAGAATACGCCCAACATGTCAAACTAAAGATCTGATTGGTTGAAGACTATGACAATCAACAATATCGTCCCCATTTACTTTAATCTGCAAAGTCTACCTAGAGGACCTCGGGCCTCTCTCCTTACATAGAGACATAGAGGTGAAATCTGATTGGATAAAAGCTCTCCTTAAAACAAGCTGCACTGGAAGCAGAGCAACAGAGGAAGACAGGAGCTGTGCAATGAGAAAATAAGATAATGGGAAAAATAATTATAATACATGGAGTGTATTTGTGAAAAATTATTAAATTATAAAATAGCTATAGCTTTGTGATTCTGTTTAGGCCAGCAGAGAAGGCTTAGCTGGCCCTGACGGCCCACCACTGCTGCCATCAGACTATATAAAGCAGAGGAGATCTCTTTGAAAAGCCAGCATTAACCAGACCGCTGTCACTTTACCTTCTACCTCTGGCTTTACTTGCTCTTTTATAGTTTGTATACTTCTATTGTATGTACCTCTATTATTATTAATATTTACTTCTCTATTTATCTGAAATTATTTCTGCTTTTGCGTTGCTGCAACACCTGAATTTCCCCTTTGGAGATCAATAAAGGCTCATCTGATCTTGTTTTTTCACATTGAATAGCTTTAATTGTAACTGGCGAAGTCTGCTTTTCCCATGTGGGATTCAAATGTTGTACCCATGCCCAAGGGATTCCTGTCCTGTGGTATATGACAACAAAGTGTTGACTGTCTATTTTATTAAAACAACACAATGCGATCATTTCTCTCCCACTGTTTGTTTGGCTGTAAAGATATGCGTGACAGAGCTGGAGTATAAGGCTGCATAGAGCCAGAATAGACGTTTATAAGTGTGTCTGTTTCAACAGACTACATAGGCTGGGGTATGTTTGAAACAAACTGATTAGTACAAAGTCTCATTTGACCAAAGCACAACTGTTTCTATCTGAGGATAACCTTGCACACTTCCACACAGATCTCTATATTCATGTTGCCCAAAGGATGAATCCTAATAACTTTGGTGATCCCCTGACCTTTTAACTAGCACCACCAGAAGGTCCATGTTCACTGTTATCTCAGGTATTTTCACACTCTGGGATATGTCAATGATTAGCAGCAACATTCATTTTGATGCATTGGTATTTTTAGTACTATATATTAATATTATTTTTCACTTTCATTGAGTATTTTTTAACCAACAGTTCTGATCATAAATACCAAATAGTCATTCCTTTTCAAAATGTTAACCCTTTAAATGACACTTTTTGATATGATGCTGTTTTTAAATTTAAAAAAACTATTTTGAATTATTTTGTTTATCATAATGTACACACACACACACACACACACACACACACACACACACACACACACACACACACACACACACACACACACACACACACACACACACACACACACACACACTTTCCGACATTCAGATATCAACACACAAACGCTCTAGTTGTATACATTTGCTAAATTGGCCTGCAGTGCTCCATAATACAGCAGCGATGTCCCGCTTGGAAACATGACTCAATGACTCAATGTGATACAAAACAGTAAAAACTACAACTTTGAAGCCAGGGCTCTAGAATGAAGGCCTGATATCATGGAATGATTTTATGCTGTAATGGCTCATGCTTTTCTCTTTAGGTCAAAGACACGTGAATCAGAGCAAACGAAAAAAAAGCCATGAAAACCACTTGCTCTGGGCTAATATGCTCATGCAATCACACTTTCATGAAGGCAAACAAGTAAAGCCCTACAAAGATGCACACACCACACACACGTAAGTTCCATAGCCTATACTGTTACTAACTCATTTACAGAAATGTTCTGAACCTAGGAGGTATATTCTATTATATTCTATCGAATCTGAAGTCCTCAGGCCATGAGCGTATTTCTATCTCTCTTGCTGCACAACCCCCCCCCACACACACACGCACACACACTCCTACAGCAGGTGCAACAGTGTACCTCCATCCAGGCTGCGAGAGTTCCTCTTGCTGGAGGAGCGCTGGAACAGAGGAGCTGGTCTGTCGATCAGAGAGCTTGCCTGTCTGGTCTGAGCCTGAGTCCGACCGCTGTAGCGAAACTTAGAGCCCAACGCCAGGAACTTCCTGGGAGTGGTGGCCATCTCAGTGGAAGTCAGCCTGCAGACAAAGATCACTGATACTGATCTTCCGATCTGACTCTGGGTCAGGCAGCGAACAAGCATATTTAGCGAAATGTCCACACTTAAACAAAGTGACTTCAAGAATACCATACCCTACCTGAAGAAGGTGTGATGTTCTACACACACTTTCCACAGCTTCTTGGCCGCCTTGTAATTGGGCAGTTTGAAGCCAATTGCACTCTCATAATGTTCCACCTGTTGAAACAAGAAAAACAAACCTGCTAAAAAGATGACTGATGAAATGAGCTTCATGGTGTCATGGTTACCTTTAACCATGACACCATGAAGCTCATTCAGTGATAAATAAATAATGAACAACAGATTTCACAGGTGGATGGATATTTGTGGATATGAGCCTGTACCTCTGACGGTCTTATTTTGATGAAGAAGCTGCTGCGTTTGTAGGAGACCTTGAGGACTTTGGGCCAGGGGAAACGGTTGATCCTCAGTTTATCTTTGTAAACCATCAGACCACTGGAGCAAACCCCCAGCATGATGTCAACACCATCCAGATCCTAACAGAGACACCCAGGGAGACAGAAAGATTCCCATTAACCAGACACTTCAGAAAGCCAAGACCTTCTGAGAGAACAAACATGAAGTAACATCTTGAGTTTCTTAAGGTGTGTTCCACCACAAGGCTTCTTCAGCCTCAGTCAGCCTCCAGTCTGTTGGAGAGATAACCACCATTCCTCCTAATGATGATTTGATCGTGATGGTGCCGAGTGCTGTGTAAAGGGCGATGTACGTCATTGCAGGTTGACGTCAGTTTTATCACTTTTTATCTCCTCACTGGATCAGCACATACTGGCTCCTCTCTTTCCGTCTATATGATGATTTAGCATGTGCTATCGGCTTCAATTAACATGCGTCAAATCATGCGTTACCTTGCAACATGGGAGGTTCACACCTAAACTGTTTGGTTTGACTCCTTCAGCCAGGTCCATGACGACTGGTGCAGTGCCTTTGTGATGTAAAAGCAAAGTACACCAACCACCATAGGTTCACACCTATCTTGTTTTTAGAGACCCTGTGGTGGGTTGGCCCGTTTGATTCTGTTCATTTTGGCTGTCCATCAAACTCTGGTATGGACCAAAGAATTGGACCGAGACCACCTAAAAAGGTGAGTCTGGTGTGGTCCAGGTCCAGTCTGCACTAATAATTCTCATAATTAGGGATTTTTTCGTGAGCTCTTAGATAGTTAAACACATCAGTTAAAGTGCAGCGTGACCTGTCCATGTAGTGCTGATGATGCTGGATGATGTCACCAAAACTTTCCAATGAATGAGTAACCAATTAGTCCATATGATGTCATGCTTATTTCTGGGTTTGTTTGTGAAATGAACCGCACCAGAACTAAAAGGCAACAAGGGCTCATCTTCTATTGGTTCTTGGTCTGTTTTTATGCAGATCATAACAGTATTTGGAGCTCATCAACTAAATAGTTCAGTATCTAGCCCCTTCATTTAAATTCATCAGATACAGATTTCTTATCTTCAGCCAACAAAAAGTCATTACAGATCTGAAAGAATCATTGAGTTGGTGCTATTTACAACTTAAGTTTAGTTTTGACACTTGCAAATGTAAGTGGATTTGATAAGCTCTAAGAAGATGTTCTGTAAGCTGATTCAATACAGGATTTAGGTTCTATACAATTCTATCAAAACCAAATTTAGCTTAAACATAATCATGTTATTGCTTTTCCAATTAATTGTAAATACTAATAAAGTCTGGCTTTGCAACAGGTCCCACCCTGAGGAATGATGACATTGTAATTTGTACACACATTTTACGTGTGAACAGTTTAATCTAAGACTCCCTCAAAGTGCTTCTAATAGTGGTGATCAGTACAGTTTACTACTGTATAGCATGTACTACTACAAATGATAATCCATGTAAGGAGGAAAGTTTTAATCTTCAGCAGTTGTTTAATGATGCAGCTTCCTTGTACTGCTCACCATCATCCACAGAGGGGCAGTATATCCCATAGCTCCACAGCTGGTTAAAACCCTGTTCTGACATAAACAGATTGACCTGATTTCAGCTGTGAAGCCTCACAAGTCACATGTCGCCTTGCTTTTCAGGCCAAGCATGCACGCTTCTCTGATGCATGACATTACAATACTAACAGACAAAGCAACACATGATATTTATTACTCCTTTTTACATCTATGCTGTTTGTTGTCACGGAGAATTGAAAGGCTGATCAAGCGGATTGTGTCTTCTATTTGGTCGATGACGGATACTTGGATCTAAAGGATGACCTACTATAGTAAATGGACTGTACTTGTACAGCGCTTTTCTAGTTGTTAATTGTTTCCCATTCATTCAAGTGTCTTGCCCAAGGACACATCAACATGGACTAGTGGAGCTGGGGATCGAACTGCCGATCCTCTGATTGAAGGATGACCCTGCTCTACCACTGAGCCACAGTCGTCCCTTCACCTGACTACTCGCCCCTTACTACTTACTATGCACTTTGTCAAGCATTTAGCAACTAAGAGGGCGTAGGTTGGTGGGGACATATAGAAAGTGGGGGTCTGGAGGTCCTCCCCAGGAAACATTGATGTCAAACTTTCATTCTGGGGAAGTTTTCTGCATCCATTTATGTGTAATGTCTATATTTATGTAAAGGCAAACACTAAGCTCAGGCACCATGTGACAATTCTAAATATAATAATATAATGCTGTATATTCTCCAGATCAACTTCTCTCCTCTTCGTCAGCACACAAGATTGACTCTTCCTTCTTCTTTTGTCTTTTGTTTGGGAAGGAACCTCTTTAAATGTTAATGTGGCATCTATTCACCTCCATGATACATTAATTCATTTGAACTCATGCACTTTTATAGCTCATATCAGCCAGATTATGTTCAAAACTCTCAGCACACATAGTCATGCAATTTCAAGAAAAAGTCTACCTGCTCTCTAAAACTGCAACTACCAGAAAACCCTTCTGATCAGACATGAATCTCACTATTGTGTGTCTTATTGTCGACACAATTGTTCACCACCTCTGATAAAGTGCAGGCTGGATCCACTTTATCATCAATATACCAGCAGTCTTTTTTTTGCTAGTGAGCCATAGCTATTCCATAAGAACCTTTAAATCGTAAAAGATATGAGTCAATTCAAATATAAAATCTAATTACACTCAAAATATTGACAGGGACATTACCAATCATATGCAAACCTACGTCCTACATCCTGTGCTCACCTTGGCCTGGTGGAGGTCCACTCCGTACATGGAGAGTTTCTTGGCATTCTCCAGGAACATCAGGTCTGCCTGGGCTGGACTCATCGCCCTGCCACAACACCACAGCATGTCTAGTTACTGTTACTGTGAAGAGGCTGTGATATGAATACTGAAAGTGGTTCGGTCATCATTTACATTTAAGGTATCAGGATGGAAGATTTCATTAAATCACTCAAAGAAGTGCTTTTTTTCTCATCTTCCCTTGTAATAGAGTTCAAGTGTAGTTCATACATAATACATTATTGGACTTCTGTTGAGTGGAGTACTCAAAAGTTAAAGTGAGGTGTATTTACTCAAGTGCTATAATTTAGTACATATTTTTTATTATCACTTAGTAATTTCATTCATACGACTTTAAATACTTTAGAGGCAGGTGCACCATCATCATCAGTACTTTTATTCTAGATACTTAAGTGCATTTTGCAGACAATAGTTATGTACTTTTACTTATGTAACATTTTGAATACAGAGTTTGTCTTGTACCATAATTGTTTTACAAATCCACTTAATTGGTGGATCGGGTCAAGAATATGGAACACCGGCAGAGTTCTGACCTGTATGTGCGGTGCAGCTCCATCATTTTGTCTTCCAGCTCCTTGGTCTGACCCTGGGCCATTTTCATGTCCTTAGTGTATTCGTTGCCGTGAACCTCAGGGTCGTACTCGCCCAGCTCCGACTGCAGTGCGTAGGAGCCCAGCAGGGACAGGGTGACAAAGGAGCAGGGAAGGCGGCCCAGCAGGATGTCCTTCCGCAGCTGGAGACACAGGTAATACCTGCAATGCACAACAATGGATAATATGGACTCTGTATGGAACTATAGATTCATAATATTGTAATACAATATGTTTGATTCAAAAGGCTTCATTGTGATCTTGTATTCAATCAGCTTGTGTTTCAGCTCATGCCCAGCAAGCTAGAGCCACTGTTGCTGACTTCCAGAGTTTTAACACCAACATGGGAACTTTTTCATTTTAAACAAGGGTCAAATTTTGACAGAAAATAAATATTAGCTTACCATCATAGTTCATCGATTGTTTTAATGTTTTTTTTTTAATGTAACTTTTGTCACTTACTGTCTTGGTTTGTTAGTTATATGATCGGACCCCTACATCATCATCTTTAAAAATCACAGAAATCTCTGAATACGCCACGTAATGTTTTCATAGCCTATCCTCATCCTCTCATCTGGAGAAATGAATCCTGTCCACATTAGGCATTTGATACAATAAACTGATGTTTGCAGGTAGTAATTGACAAAAACCACAGGGACCCATGTAGTACCTTGTTATGTCTTCAGACAGTTGGGCTGGGTCTGGTGGATAGAATTTCACATTAAAGGTGAAATTATAGTTGGTACCTTGAGAAAGAAAAGGAGAGTGTGATGAAAGAACTGCAAACATGGATTAGAAGCATGTAAATGAGAACAGATGATGCATTTGTGGGTAAAGTTCCGCTCACCTTGTACCTGCCTGTGGATCTCCTTGGTTAGGTCCATCCAAGTCTGGTCAAAAGAATGAAGGATGTAGCATGATATCATCAAACACTGCTCAGATTATTCTATTCAACACTGAGGGCCACAGGTTACTCTAACCACTAATGACATTTACATATAAAGAGCTGCCCTCTTCTGATTGGGATTGTTGGAATACTACCCAATGATGCTCACCTTCATGGTGGCCATCTCAAAGATGACCAGGCCATAGTAGTCTTTCTCCAGCAGGTTGAGGTGGTCACAGACCTTCATGAAGAGCTCCTGACCTTTTGCGTGTTTCTGACACACACATGCATTCAGAGAACAAGACACTGAATAATTACAACTTGACATTACATAAAGGACAATGTATTCAGTAATGTGCTGAACATGACTGAGCAGATGGTGAAAACAGCACAGAGGCTCAGGGGAGCGGTCGCTGTCCTACTGGACTGTTTGACAGCTGTCAGGCAACTGAGGAGAGAACCCTAAACCCTGAGATATACTGGAATCACAACTAAACATTAAACCATCTTTGACTGCTAGTTTTATGACAATGGAGGTATTCTGTTGAAGATCCATCAAGGCTTGTTGTTTGAGCTCTAATAGTTCACTATTCTCCTGTTGAAGTTTCACATTTCAAGTGGTGGTCTATTTGGAATCAGACAAGAAGTTCCTCCAGGAGATCTGCAGAAAATAATTCCTGAGAAGATTGTGGACGAAAAGGGGGAAGTTTATCAGATTTATCAGATTCGGGTTTGTAGGTGGCCTAAACAAACTTTCCAGTGGTTTTACATTTCCGTTGCAGTGCTTGCCGTCCAATGTCTGTCATCTGATTCTAGATAGAAGGATTCCCATTTGAGATGGGGATATGGTGGAAAGTGTCAGGATTATTTGGTTGTTGTACATCTCTGCATGTAGGAAGGTGGCCTTTGCTGATTGCAGGATGGTTTTTAGGTTGTGATCAAGAATGGAGGTGTTCCATTGAGGCAATGTTTCCAAGATAAAAGATAACGAGGAAACGTTGGAATTGGGTGCCTTTGTGTTACCTTTGTGTGTCTTTGTCCAGTGGAGGAGAACAGCTGAGTATTCTATTGATATGGGTCTAGAGGGACCTGGGGATAATGGTTGGATGGAGATGATTGTCACAGTATTTGTGAAGATATGGTTGTGTGTTGTTACCCCTTTCTTTCTTGAACCAGAAGCTGAAGTGATCCATGAATGGTTAGTGTAGGGGACCAGTGGAGGTCTCCCACGTCCAATTTCTTAGGTTCATCCACCACCCATTAAATGATTTCATCCTGTATATGAAACCTTCTCCTAGTCCATTTGATCATGTTTTGGGTTTGGACAGTGATCTGATTTAGTGAGAACCCGAAGGATGACTTGTAGCCATTTAGAGGCATTACCACTCGAAAAGAGAGTCATGTTGGTTTGGTGCTGCAGGACAAATAGTTCCAGAGAGCTATTTGTAGCAGATGTGAAGACTGCTACTGTGAAGGTTGTGACTTTCATAAAAAAAACTTCAAGTCTCTGGTTAGCAGTTTTTATGCAATATTTGTGTATAACAGGGCCGCACTTAGCGATTTCTTTCATTATTGATTAATGTGTTGATTATTTTATTTATTCTATGAAATGTTACAAAATAATAAATCATTGCAGTTTCCCAGAATCCAAGGTACTGTTTTCAAATGTCTTGTTTGTCATCAGAACAACAGTCCAGAAGCCAAAGATATTCCCTTACATGACAAGAAAAGGAGAAAGTTCTCACATTTCAGAAGCTGGAATCAG
Source organism: Leptoclinus maculatus (assembly GCA_032191485.1). Classification (NCBI taxonomy): domain Eukaryota; kingdom Metazoa; phylum Chordata; class Actinopteri; order Perciformes; family Stichaeidae; genus Leptoclinus; species Leptoclinus maculatus. The sequence continues at coordinate 40,127,245 of JAVDOI010000002.1, read as the reverse complement.
GAAATGTCACTCCAGAAATCGATTTGTTTATTAGCCAGTTGACAAAATGTTAATCAATTTAGCAATTTTAGTAATTGCTAAATCATTTTAAGTGATTATCAAAAAACAAAGGGGAAAGATTTTTGGGGTTCTAGAGGTTCTTTGGGGTTCTAGCTTACCCAGTGTGAGGAGTTATAATTGTTCTATGTTGAATATTATTAACTGTTGATAGGACAAAATACGCAACTCAAAGATAAACCCTTGGGCTCTGGGAATTGCAATGCAATTGTTATTTCTTCTTATTCTCTGACAGACACATATACATGTATGTACATACAAAAGATAACCAATAATAAAATGAATCATATGCTGCAGCCCAAATAAAACTGAACCGTACATGAAAATGAACCTGGTGTAACACTGGATGCTCTACAACCTGTATATGACCATATTTATGACATGTTAATACTATGAAATTGATTTGCTCTGATACCTTCAACGAAAACCTGTTGCTGCATGAATTAAAATGAAATAATTTAACCATTTGAAATGTTACTTGTGTGCATAATGTATGAAAGAATAAAGATAGAAAAAGCTCTTACATCCAGCTCACACTCATAGAGAGTGTCATCCAGCAGGGTGACTCTGATCTGCATGGTCTTGGGTCGGTGTGGAGCTTTGGACTCCTCCTCTGTCATCTTCTCCTCCTCCTCTCTCTGACTGCCTCCTTCGGGGCCAGACTCCTTCTCCTCCTCCTCCTTCTCCTCCTCCTCCTCCTCCTCCTTGTCCTTATCCTCCTTCTCCAGGGCAGCCTCCTCTATTTTCTCCTTGTTGTTGTCTTTGTCCTTTCCACCCTCCTCCTCCTCAGCTTCTTTGTTCTCTACCTGGACAGCCTGACAAGACACTTTATTAGTCTTGACATCCGCAGTTTTACCACTAAACACATCAATCTGTTGTCACTTTTTATGTTTTTGTCTTTGTATGAAGGGAATATTTACTCTTTACTTATTTATATTAATGCTCTGATGAGGCAATTGTATGTTCATGCAAAACCCAATAAACAACACATCTATCTGTTTACAATCAGGTTGAACTGCCATACATGCATATGTGTTCCTGAATTGTAATCTTAGCAATGACTGTGTCATGTTTGGCGTTCCTGTACCACTCGTTAACGTCAGGATGATTTCTTTGTACACCATGACGAGCACCTCTGAGGACGGCCGCTCCACGATGTCTCACAGCAGTAAAAACAAAGCTGAAGATGGAGGACTGAAACACCTCCTGTGTAGATCAACACTTGAGCTTAAGGGTCTTTTCAAGCTTCAAGTCTGCTCTCCTCTGTAATCACTGTAATTGTGATTGTGTGTTGGGCTCTCTGAATGCATCCAGTGTGTCACTGACTGAAGGACTGAAGCTGCTGCTAACATGCTCATACCTGCAAACTCATAAGAGGTGAAAGAGGTGACAAGCCCGAGACCCTGACGGGGGGGATTTTATTTTAAATATGAGCTTTAAATGTAGCATTCTGGTTTACTCTGGGAATAAAATTAAGTGATAAGACCATATTTACTTTAAGCAAAAAACTCATTTATTATTCAGTTATTAGTTAGCTTCTTTTTTTTTCCAATCAATATTATTATTATTATTATTAACCTTTATTTAGACAAAATCCATTGAGACCGAGCTCTCATTTTTAAAAGTTTTAGTCATATAAAAACAAAGATAGCAGAGTAGTGAGAACCATCGCCTGTACAAAATAAAGTCATTCGTTTTCATTAAACCCTGTTACTGTATGTCTTCATATTAACTTCTACTGTTACTGTATGTCTTCATATTAACTTCTACTGTTACTGTATGTCTTCATATTAACTTCTACTGTTACTGTACGTCTTCATATTAACTTCTACTGTTACTGTATGTCTTCATATTAACTTCTACTGTTACTGTATGTCTTCATATTAACTTCTACTGTTACTGTACGTCTTCATATTAACTTCTACTGTTACTGTACGTCTTCATATTAACTTCTACTGTTACTGTATGTCTTCATATTAACTTCTACTGTTACTGTATGTCTTCATATTAACTTCTACTGTTACTGTACGTCTTCATATTAACTTCTACTGTTACTGTACGTCTTCATGTTAACTTCTACTGTTACTGTATGTCTTCATATTAACTTCTACTGTTACTGTATGTCTTCATATTAACTTCTACTGTTACTGTACGTCTTCATATTAACTTCTACTGTTACTGTATGTCTTCATATTAACTTCTACTGTTACTGTACGTCTTCATATTAACTTCTACTGTTACTGTACGTCTTCATATTAACTTCTACTGTTACTGTACGTCTTCATATTAACTTCTACTGTTACTGTACGTCTTCATATTAACTTCTACTGTTACTGTATGTCTTCATATTAACTTCTACTGTTACTGTATGTCTTCATATTAACTTCTACTGTTACTGTATGTCTTCATATTAACTTCTACTGTTACTGTACGTCTTCATATTAACTTCTACTGTTACTGTATGTCTTCATATTAACTTCTACTGTTACTGTATGTCTTCATATTAACTTCTACTGTTACTGTATGTCTTCATATTAACTTCTACTGTTACTGTATGTCTTCATATTAACTTCTACTGTTACTGTATGTCTTCATATTAACTTCTACTGTTACTGTACGTCTTCATATTAACTTCTACTGTTACTGTATGTCTTCATATTAACTTCTACTGTTACTGTATGTCTTCATATTAACTTCTACTGTTACTGTACGTCTTCATATTAACTTCTACTGTTACTATATGTCTTCATATTAACTTCTACTGTTACTGTACGTCTTCATATTAACTTCAACTGTTACTGTATGTCTTCATATTAACTTCTACTGTTACTGTACGTCTTCATATTAACTTCTACTGTTACTGTACGTCTTCATATTAACTTCTACTGTTACTGTATGTCTTCATATTAACTTCTACTGTTACTGTACGTCTTCATATTAACTTCTACTGTTACTGTACGTCTTCATATTAACTTCTACTGTTACTGTACGTCTTCATATTAACTTCTACTGTTACTGTATGTCTTCATATTAACTTCTACTGTTACTGTACGTCTTCATATTAACTTCTACTGTTACTGTATGTCTTCATATTAACTTCTACTGTTACTGTACGTCTTCATATTAACTTCTACTGTTACTGTATGTCTTCATATTAACTTCTACTGTTACTGTACGTCTTCATATTAACTTCTACTGTTACTGTACGTCTTCATATTAACTTCTACTGTTACTGTATGTCTTCATATTAACTTCTACTGTTACTGTATGTCTTCATATTAACTTCTACTGTTACTGTACGTCTTCATATTAACTTCTACTGTTACTGTATGTCTTCATATTAACTTCTACTGTTACTGTATGTCTTCATATTAACTTCTACTGTTACTGTATGTCTTCATATTAACTTCTACTGTTACTGTACGTCTTCATATTAACTTCTACTGTTACTGTACGTCTTCATATTAACTTCTACTGTTACTGTACGTCTTCATATTAACTTCTACTGTTACTGTATGTCTTCATATTAACTTCTACTGTTACTGTATGTCTTCATATTAACTTCTACTGTTACTGTACGTCTTCATATTAACTTCTACTGTTACTGTATGTCTTCATATTAACTTCTACTGTTACTGTATGTCTTCATATTAACTTCTACTGTTACTGTACGTCTTCATATTAACTTCTACTGTTACTGTACGTCTTCATATTAACTTCTACTGTTACTGTACATCTTCATATTAACTTCTACTGTTACTGTATGTCTTCATATTAACTTCTACTGTTACTGTAAGTCTTCATATTAACTTCTACTGTTACTGTACGTCTTCATATTAACTTCTACTGTTACTGTATGTCTTCATATTAACTTCTACTGTTACTGTACGTCTTCATATTAACTTCTACTGTTACTGTACGTCTTCATATTAACTTCTACTGTTACTGTATGTCTTCATATTAACTTCTACTGTTACTGTACGTCTTCATATTAACTTCTACTGTTACTGTATGTCTTCATATTAACTTCTACTGTTACTGTATGTCTTCATATTAACTTCTACTGTTACTGTACGTCTTCATATTAACTTCTACTGTTACTGTATGTCTTCATATTAACTTCTACTGTTACTGTACGTCTTCATATTAACTTCCACTGTTACTGTATGTCTTCATATTAACTTCTACTGTTACTGTACGTCTTCATATTAACTTCCACTGTTACTGTACGTCTTCATATTAACTTCCACTGTTACTGTACGTCTTCATATTAACTTCTACTGTTACTGTACGTCTTCATATTAACTTCCACTGTTACTGTATGTCTTCATATTAACTTCTACTGTTACTGTACAGCTGTTAGAATAGTGGCCTATCTTCTATTTGCAATTAATATGCATTCAATCCAGTTCTGTTATTTAAATTAAAATGATAATCTACTCTGGCTAAAGTAGCTGATCAAGAGTAAAATAATAGCTGTGATCTATACACACCTCTGCATTAGACCCGCTGAAATGAAGGTACAGGCTCCTTAACACTCTCTCTCATTACTTCAGGGTTCTTGGGAGCAACTGCCCGTGGGACTGTTGGGACTGTTAGTCCTCTGGCTGTGGTCATCACAGTGAACAGTGTCTGTCAGTGTGATGAGAGGGCACGTGAGCCCTTGTTGCTGTACTTTATCTCCTTGGAGCAGAGGCTGTATTCAGCAGACCTGCCTCATCAATGTATTTAAAACACTGTGACAGCAGGAAGCTGTACTCAAGTCTGTTTAGACCTCCACCTTTATCCAGGCCCAGCTCCACTGGTTTAACGTTAATGAGTGACCACGTGAACTGAACCGGAACACGGGGGGGGGGGGGCTGCATGTTTCATCACGTTACGTTTTTTCCTCCTAAATCGCGATAATGACGAACGTTAAAAGTCGACATGCAGTGGACGTTAACTCAGTGGTGGGCCGTCAGGGCCTGCAAGGCCTTCTCTGCTGGCCTAAACAGAATCACAAAGTTATAGCTATTTTATAATTTAATAATTTTTCTTAAATACACTACATGTATTATAATTTATAAAAATATTATTTTCTCATTGCACAGCTACTGTCTTCCTCAGTTGCTCTGCTTCCAGTGCAGCTTGTTTTAAGTAGAGCTTTTATCCAATCAGATTTCACCTCTGTGTCTCTAGGTAAGAAGAGAGGCCCGAGGCCTGCAGACTCACAAGTGAATCCATGTGCAGTTTAAGTGAATGGGGACGATATTGTTGATTGTCATAGTGAGCAACCAATCAGATCTTTAGTTTGACATGTTGGGCGTATTCTTTGAGTGTTGTTTTTGAACACTCAAAGACTGAAGAGAAACGGATTTAGTGGCGGAGTTACTGATAACGCCTTTCTCAAGAAAGGACATTTCAGGAAAAGCTGGACATTGTAAGAAATGGTCAGTCAACCCCACAGCTAGCAGCCCTGACTCAGCAGGAAAAGGATTTGTATGAACAATATTTCTGGCTGACAGCAGTGGAGAAGCGTTGCACATTTTATGGCTGGGAATGTGTTTCATGTTAACTGAGCTCCTGGTGTTTGGAGCTACGCTACGCTAACCTGATGACGCCATAGCACGGCAGGACACAAGCTACGGTGCTTTTGAAAACTTTTGGAGAGACTCGAGTGGATCTACAACTCAACGAACACGTTCGCAGGGAAACAGCTCCACAACCGCGGCCCGGCGGGCGGTCTGCGCCGGCCGGTGCCCCGCTGCAGGTTTGCTGGATTGATGTGTCATAATGAGGTTATTAGGAGGTAATTCAACTGTAGTAGGACAGCACTGAAGGCCCAGGTATAAGATCCACGGCCCGCCACTGCGTTAACTTAACCCAGCAAGTCTGAACGGTAACGGAACATAACGGAACTTAAACTGTAACGGAGGGAAATGAAGACGTGTAGACATCTTAACGCTGATTGGCACTTAACGCTGATTTGACACGTCACATCAAAGATGTTCTATTGCGAAGATCACAACATCACCTTTTCTCCTCGTCTCACTCCAATCTGAGAAACGCTGGCTGCCCCCCCCCAAGAAAAAAAACCTCTATGGATCTCACATGGATGTTATATTTTGATTCAAAACGGCGAATTTCTCTGAAAAGCGACAAGTTTGCACTCTGTGTAGCCACTCTGCTGCAGTGTCAAGCTCCGGAAAGGTTTTCAGATCACATAAGTCTATTCAAACGTTTGTATTATATACAACAAACTTTTAGGATGTTCTGAACAATAATCTCTCACTATATTTTGAATCTATCATTCTTGCCAACTGTATTGATATAGCAAAACACTTTACATACACTGTAACAGCAAAAACAAATGAAACGCATCTCAACCTAAACGTCCTGTCATTCAATGCTTATTCTCTAATTAAGTCAAATAATGACTTGAAGTGAAAATGTATCAGTGGATTCACTGTGAGAAGAGGGGGGCGAGCCTCCTCCGTCATGTCTGATGAAAGCATTAGTAAGCAATGTCTAATGAATGATAAGAAGTCATTCATCTAACAGAAAGATGTGTGACGAGAGCTTCAGATGTACTGTAGACTGACCTGAGCCTCAGCACTGCTCACCGAGTGCTGGTCCAGGGCCACCTCTCCCTCGGTCCTCAGTTCAGGTTCAGGGTCAGCGATGGGGGCTTTAGCTTCTTCTTCTTCCTTGCCGTCCTTCTCTCCCGCCTCACTCTCACACTGCGAGCGCCTCTTCAGGAAGGAGGAGAAGAGGCGGGAGAGGCCTCGGCCGGCAGAGTTGCGGTTGCGAGGCCGGAGCTGCTCCTTCTCCGGTGAGGGCGGTCTGGCGTCCTGGACCGCTTCCTCCTGCTGCCTCGGCTTCTTCTGGTGACTCTCCGCCTCGTCTGTTGTCATGGTAACAGCTGTGGCGATAGAGGACAAAATACATTTAAAAACAAAACAACAGAAACAGCCCTGTGTACAAGCTAATCCAGATCAGACAAACCAAGAACATGTTCACACCAGGTGGAAATGGAGCCTTTTACTGACATTATTATTATTATTATTATTATGGTAAAGGGTGAATGGATGTACTTGTATAGTTCTTTTCTAGTCTTCTGACCACTCAAAGCACTTTAACACTACACGTCATCACTCACCCATTCACACCCATTCATACACTGATGACAGGAGCTACCATGCAAGGTGCTACCTGCCCATCAGGACCCTAACTAACATTTATACCCATTCATACAATTATTATTATGATGATTATTGTTTTTACTATTAGTATTATTGCTGTTATTGTTGTTATTATTATTATTATCCATGAACATGCCAATTGGTTTTTCTTTCAAGAGTTTAGCTGCTGGACACAACATGTCTCCTACTTCACTGAAAAGACTTTGTGTGTGTGTGTGTGTGTGTGTGTGTGTGTGTGTGTGTGTGTGTGTGTGTGTGTGTGTGTGTGTGTGTGTGTGTGTGTGTGTGTGTGTGTGTGTGTGTGTGTGTGTGTGTGTGTGTGTGTGTGTGTGTACTGGAGGCATCACACCTGTGTGGCACGGTCCAAACACTGGACCATGATCAGCTTTTAAAGACTTTGTGATGTCACAAAGTCCTGCTCGTACACACACAGAATAAACTGAGACTCAAGGTAAGCACAGACAAACTTTCCCCCTTCAGCAGATCAACAGCCTTCTAGTGTCAAACTGCACGGTGTGAAAGAAACACAGTTTTGAGTGGTTCTTTGGTATCAAGCAGGCCAGTCAATGAGCTGGAGCCACTGTGCAGACAGCAGTCATACAGGTAAATGTTCCCTGTGTACTATATTTCACAAGAAGCTAAATCCTTTCAGCAGCGTCTCCCCTGTCCTGTGTTGTCTTGAGTGCACGTTATCCTTCACAGATTTGTCATACAAGCGTTTATTAAAACCCATCCAGTTAAGGATAACTTCCATAATTGAAATAAATGTCAAAATAACTGCCTTCATTGAAAAAGCCCACATAAATAGAATTAAAAGACGTGGAATGAATGTATACAATTGCCTTCGTCCGATCACACTAGTGTCTCTCCTGCCACAAGGTTTAAAACTACTGTCTCACTTTTACTTGGTGCTAATGGCAACACGTAACCCCAGGGACTGCTGGGATTCTCACCATCTGATAAATCACGCTTTTCTGCTTGTCATGACCCATCATCCCCTCAGAGCAGCAACAGGACTTGGCTTGTGGTTAAAGTGACCATATGAGAGCCGTCTGCTCACATTTATATAAAGCCTGCACACACACACATCATGACAGCTGCAAAAGCTCAGCAGACAGAAATGTGGGAGAAAAGAGAGGTGGTCACTGATTCATGCAGCTGTTAGGAAACTGTTATCCATATTGGCAGTAATATTAAACTCCAGGTTCTGATAACGACAATAGGTTTTTGGATCTCTTGTTGATGTGAAAGCTGCTGGATAGTGGTGGGAAGTAAACTACTACTTCATTTGAAAAAATTGTATTTTCTGCTGTTTCATATTTCTACTTTAGTTTATTTCAGAGAGTAATATTTGACTTTTTACTCTACTGTCTTTATTTGACAGCTTTAGTTACTTTTTACCATGTTAAGCTTTTACATGCACAATATATGAAATAAACAGCACAAAAAGTTCGGAAATTTGTGTTTGGTAGATTATTTCTCTGTTGTAACAATGCTTCTTGGCAATAAAACGTACACCGATGGAAAGCCTGTTTATTTCCCTTTTAAATGGTGCCACATTTGTGGGATGAGCAGCAGAGCTGAGTATGTGGGTTGCGCTCATGAAAAATTTCCCAAATCTTCTTTGCCAATGCCAACAGAGCGGTTTATCAGAGACGACCTCCAGAATGTGGGAGTGGAGAGGATGGAATGGTCTGCCAACAGTCCTGACCTCAACCCCAGTGAACACTTGTGGGATCAGCTTGGGCGTGCTGTTCGTGCTAGAGTGACCAACACAACCATGTTGGCTGACTTGCGACAAATCCTGCTTGAGGAGTGGAATGTCATCCCACAGCAGTGTGACCAGGCTGGTGACCAGCATGAGGAGGAGGAGCCAGGCTGGTGACCAGCATGAGGAGGAGGAGCCAGGCTGGTGACCAGCATGAGGAGGAGGAGCCAGGCTGGTGACCAGCATGAGGAGGAGGAGCCAGGCTGGTGACCAGCATGAGGAGGAGGAGCCAGGCTGGTGACCAGCATGAGGAGGAGGAGCCAGGCTGGTGACCAGCATGAGGAGGAGGAGCCAGGCTGGTGTGGCTGTGTATGGTTCTTCCACACGCTACTGAGGCTCCTGTTCAATCAATCAATTGTTGAATTGCCAATATGTCTCATTTCTTCCTTGTTACTGATAGACTTCACCAAACAAGAGTCAACAGCAGAATAAGCTGTTTGGCATCGGCAGAGAAGATTTGGCACATTTTTCATGGGCGCAACCCACATACTCAGCTGTGCTGCTCATCCCACAAATGCATGTTCCTTACAAATGGGGCACCGTTGAAAAGGGAACTAAACAGGCTTTCCAACGGTATAAGATTCATTGCCAGGAAGCATTGTTACAACAGAGAAATAATCTACCAAACACAAATTTTCGAACTTTTTGTGCTATGTTTATGTTGCAGTGAGTAACAATATCTGGCACTTTTACTCAACGACCCTCTGAGCACATCACCTGTCAGTGAGGAGGAGGCGAGAGTCAGGAGGTGTGACGAGGCCCTGCCTTCAGGCCAGGACAGACACTGTTAGCTCACCAGAGACCAGAGGGACTCCCTTCTGTAGTTAAACTGTCAGAACACATAACTTCAAGTCTTCAAGTCACAATTACGGAAGTACTTACTAACCCTACGTACAGGCTACTGCACTAGAAGAGAGGAGAAGCTAAGCTAAGCTAAGATAAACCTTTATAACCTTCCCCAGCAGGGTATTGTGGTTGTCACAGAAGCACAAGGACAGCAATACAGATAGAGTTAAATAATAAGAGGTATATAAAACTAAAATAAGAATACAATTTAAAAAATGGACGTGTGGCCATTCATAACAGCTACGAACATGTTTGCCTTTAGATGTGGTTGAACCATACGTTGTATTACGGCAAGGTGGTATGGCCTACATTTATATCACGGTATCATTGTGAAGCACAACGGTATATTTATATATATATATACATATATATATAAATGCTTCTGAAGGGGTAGAGCACGGATATGGAAACTGCATGGCCTCATGTCAACCATCTCAAAGTCAATGTAACCATCAAATATTAAAAATGTTATTGTCTTCTATAGTGGTTATTTAAAGAAAGCACGCAGTTCAAATGAATAGGAAATACATTATTGTATTTTTATTTAAACATATGCTCTGATGAAAAAATATTGGCAATCGTAGTTTTATCTGTGTATTATAAGCTGCTTAGAGCTAGTGTTAGGAAGTTAACATTCTATGATTCATAATCATAATACCTTTTGTAATATCTATTTCATATTGCTGTGAAAACATCTCCTTCAAACAACTGGATATATGTATCGCCAGAAACTACATTTCACAAGATTACATGTGAACACATCATGATAGCGTTATAATTGACTAACTTCTACTGAGTAGAACTTTGACGTGGCACAATGTAACCTCTGATAAAGTTACATAAGTTAGATATTACGCTCCATGCTGTCAACAGATGAGCCGTCACTGAGTTAACTTTGAACAGCAAGGTGGGAATGAATTACTAAATAATACGTGTCTGATTAAGTTAGCTGTAGCAGATGTTTTGAAGGTTATTCTTACACAACTTATTTTGAACTTACAGTTGTGACAAATGATGAACTTTTGGTGCGTGTGTGCGGGTGTGAAGGTACTGTCTGTGTTGCTGTGTGCCGACGTAAAACTATACGGCGATGGGACACAGGTGTACATGTGACCAGCAAAAGAACATCAGAAATATGAAAGTGATCTGCAGATGCATCTCAAGGCTCTTGCGGTCAGCACGGTAAAGTCAAAATGCATACATTTAATACCATCCACCCCTACGTTATATAACTGAGTGAAGCATAGTGAAACCTTAAGGTTTAAATAGGAGTTGAGTTACATTACTGTTCCTATGGCACCTGATACAACACTTTAAGGTCTGCTGGCAGATTGACGGTGGACAGAAATCACAGCTCACACCACATGAAGCTTCAGAAGCTACTGGCGGGCTGCAGTGCTGAGTGGACGCTGGCACAGCCACACAAGTGCTGACAGGGCAGAGAAAGTGAGAGCGTGGGCTCCACAGCTCCAGGTGTATAACGAAAACTAAACATACAAACAGGAAGTTCACGTTCTCATGGCTGATTGTTTAGTCAGCGCAGGTGTTCCACAGAATCAAGAGTCTGCATCTTTTCTGTCCAGATAAGCAGCACATCAGTGAAATGAGCTGTTTGCTGGAATAAAAGCAGGCTTGTTCCACCACGGTAAATGGAATGGATGGTAAATGGACTTGTTCTTGTATCGATCTTTTTCTAGTCGTTGGACCTACTTTAACACTCCATGTCATCATGTCTTCAATCAGAGGATTGACCTGCCGATCCTCTGATTGAAGGACGACCTGCCATACCACTGAAACACAGTCACAGTGGTATGGCGGTGTATCAGTGTATCGGTGTATCAGTGTATCAGTGTATCGGTGTATCGGTGTACAGTGTATCGGTGTATCAGTGTACAGTGTATCGGTGTATCGGTGTATCAGTGTATCAGTGGATCGGTGTATCAGTGTATCAGTGTACAGTGTAACAGTGTATCGGTGTATCGGTGTATCGGTGTACGGTGTATCGGTGTATCAGTGTATCAGTGTATCGGTGTATCGGTGTATCAGTGTACAGTGTACAGTGTATCGGTGTATCAGTGTACCAGTGTACAGTGTATCGGTGTATCAGTGTACGGTGTATCGGTGTATCGGTGTATCAGTGTATCAATCGGTGTATCGGTGTATCAGTGTATCAGTGTACAGTGTATCAGTAAATCAGTGTATCAGTAAATCAGTGTATCAGTAAATCAGTGTATCAGTGTATCAAACAGTGTTTCAGTGTAACAGTGTATCAGTGTATCAAACAGTGTTTCAGTGTATCAAACAGTATATCAGTGTATCAGTGTACAGTGTATCAGTGTATCAGTGTACAGTGTATCAGTAAATCAGTGTACAGTGTATCAGTAAATCAGTGTATCAGTGTATCAGTGTACAGTGTATCAGTGTTTCAGTGTATCAGTGTATCAGTGTATCAGTGTATCAGTGTATCAGTGTACAGTGTATCAGTAAATCAGTGTATCAGTGTATCAGTGTATCAGTGTACAGTGTATCAGTAAATCAGTGTATCAGTGTACAGTGTATCAGTGTATCAGTGTACAGTGTATCAGTAAATCAGTGTATCAGTGTATCAGTGTACAGTGTATCAGTAAATCAGTGTATCAGTGTACAGTGTATCAGTAAATCAGTGTATCAGTGTATGTGCCTGTATGCAGAGCAGCAGACAGGAGACTGAAGCTAATTCAAAATAATGAGTGGTGTAGGTTGTTCCTCTAGATCCTCAGTCGCTTGACATTTGTATTATGATTGTAATGAATTCAGTTGTGCAACACAGTAACATTTAGTCTCACATACAATAAGTTATGGATTATGACTACGACATCTCTGTGGAGGATGTGATTAACTATTCAGATGAACTGCTTGAAAAATGTATGTAGGCAGGAATCTGTGTGAAACAGAAACATTCTAATTGCTAGTTTAAGCCTGTATATTTTTTGGGGCTGATGTTTTGAACATATTAGTGCATCTCAACTAGAACACAATCAAGGATCAAGGATTTAAGAATCATTTATTGTCATTATGCAACACAGGGATGCACAACGAAATGTAGCCCATTTTCAACACAAGTAGAACAAAACAAAAACAGAAGTACATTCCTGTTTAGCATTTTTTGAATTTGCATCTTATCATAAGTAATGTAAACAGGAGCAACAAAAACTATTCTCTGGGCCGACATCTGAACATAAAAAATTCGACATCAGGAAAACATTGCATCAACTTTCAACATGTTTGCTTGGTGCTCAAACAGAGTCCACCTCCTCTGAGACTGATCGTCTCAAGGGCCGCTGCACCTTTTCCGATTTTAAGTGTATTCTGTCACATGCCATAAGTGCTCCAGTAATAACCACAAAAAAACATCAAATTAAGACAAAAAATTTAACGAAATTCATGGGAGCTACCTGCCAGATTATAACATGAAAGAAGGGTACTTTACAACAACAGCTAAAAACCACCTGCTCACTCTAATTGTTATTAAGCATGAAAATATGTCCTTCCATACATGTCGTGTTGACTGAGTTTATAATTTACTAAATGGGATCGGGCCCATAAACTCATGTTTAGAATGTTTACTAAGGTCATAGACTTCTATACAAGCAGAGGAGTCGCCCCCTGGTGGACATTAGAGAGAATGCAGGTATCAGACACTAAGGCATTGGCTTTGAGACTTTTCAGACGTGGAGGTTGCTGCCTGGCTCCACTGTAGAGGACATTCTAAAGGTCAAACATGTTTCTACTCTGAGCTTGCTGTGAGGTCAGAGGTCAGAGCCGCTATACAAGCATATGTCATCAAACACACCGCAGACCGTACTTCACACAATTATTTTTCTGCCTTTATCCATCTCTTCAGTTTCCATTCAGACAATGTTCTGAAGCTCAAGTGATGGAAACGATCCTGTTTTTATTATTGAGCACTAAAACCCCCAGCTAATGATCTGGTGACAATATTTGATATAGGTCACCAGGTTTAAGATTTCAAATGGATTCTTAGATTTGGACTAAGGTTTGATTCAAAGGTTAAAACTCAAATGCATTTGTTAAAAGTAAAAACATACTTAAACATATCTGTATATCTGGCTGCGTGGTAGCCTGTGTCAGAGTGCTGAAAGTGAGCTTAAGGATTGAAAGCGGCTTTAAAATTAATCGGGCCCTGTGTGGGATTAAAGGCTGCTGTGTGCTGATGTCTGGATGTCTATCAGTAACCACTGGATGCACACAGGGTTGCTCTGCTGGCACGAGCTCTGGAAACAACCCAGCTACTGTAAGTTGGCCTGACCCACATGAAATCAGAGGTGGGGAATATTAGATGAAAGACACAAGTGAAAAGCCCAAAAACACAAAAACATCTGTTTAGGGAGGGGGCAGTATGGGGTCACACCCCTAACTATAACAGGGACCGCAGGAATCAGTCCTGAGACCATCAGCAGATTAAGGAGTATTCAATTGTTTCATTCTGACAAATGTCACACCGCATTTGCCCCGTAAACTTTAAAAACCCAGAGAGGCTGAACAATTCTTAAAATAATCATTTTTAATCTGCATCTAAATTTGCATTAAAATATGAAAATGATAGACAAACATGCTGACTGGCTGTTTATAATACCAAAGTTATGTCCTTTTTGTTATAATAACATGATGTTTGAGGTTTTTGTTGCAGTGGAACACAAATGCACAGGAGTCACCAATAACACAACATGTATACTGTATGTGTAGCGTTGTGTTAAGACTTACTTTCCCAATACTCTTAATATTTCCAATCTTATTGCTATCTCATGCTGTCAACATGTCCAGTCTGAGGATATGTGACATGCTCACAGCAGATGTGTGCACCTGTGTGTGTTTACGTGTTGAAGAGTTATGGCTTCCATCCATCCATTATCTTTAACCGCTTATCCTGTTCAGGGTCGCGGGGGCGCTGGAGCCGATTCCAGCTGACATTAGGGGAAGGAGTTAACTGACCGGACTATCACAGGGCTGACACAGAGGGACAGACAAGCACCCCTTAGAGTTGTCAGTTAACCTAAGCTGCATGTCTTTGAATGCCAACATGCTGATATACTCTCAAACCAATGGAGTGTTCTTCCAGCCTCATATAACTATTAGATGAAAGGTGTAGGTGATGGTGTAGTGGTGAGAAATGTTTTACAGGGAGACAGACTTATCCTCGAAACAAGTCAAACGTGTTTAATAAATGTCAACATTTTACTAGCCGCAACAAAAAACGAATGACTTGTTGGACAAAATAATCTGAACTAAAGGTCCACTAACATCTCACGGGCATATCAGAAAATGATCAGATGAAGAAGACCATAAAATACAGTTGAAAGCTCAAGAAAAAGCTAGTCAGTGGACTTTCAGTCAAGATTATAATGTCAAACTACTATTCCCAAGGTCAACTAAACCCTATTCCCAAGGTCAACTAAACCCTATCATACACAAGTGGGGCGACTGTGGCTCAGTAGAAGAGCGGGCTGTCCTTCAATCAGAGGATCAGCGGTTGGCATGGCAGCAATCAGTGTATGGGTGTGACAAGTCCATGACAGGCACAAAGCAAAGTACCAGTGAAGCAGCTTAATGCCAGGACACATACAGTGTGAGCAGCTCAGCTGCTACCTATTTTCTTCTTTCCTTATATTCCATAAACATTGGTCATGTGTTTCCCAGGTAGGATTTGAACCTCTCAGACCATAGCGAGTCCTAGAGGCAGTATCAAATGACTCACTGATACAAATCTGGGATTCATCAATAGTTTCTTACCTAAATTGGTTCTTACTCTGCGAACATATTTAGAGCCGCCTCAGACCAGGCCTACGCACAAGTGATAAAGGGTAAACACACACCTTTCAACTAAATGCATCTCATATATTTAATAGACAACAATATCTAAAACAGTTTACTAATGCAATGGCCAAATGTATTAAATAACTATGAAATTGGCATAACCAATTATTGTTATAATCAAAATATATCATATAATTCAAAGCTTCTAGTGAGGTTTTCAAATGAAGCTTTGAATGTCTGTCATCATATTTTATGACATCATCATACACAAAAAAGACAAGTAGGATTGACATTAGTTATTGTGGTTATATATAAATGTAATTAATGGTACTGTTGGATTTCTGCTAGACTGCCTCATTAATAGAGGAGAGTGCCAGCAAGCTGGTGAGCAAACTGTTTTTGACCGCAGTGAAAATGTTTGTTGAAAGGTTAAATGCAGAATATGTTGTGAATTTTAGAAATGATTACATCTATGTTTTTTCAATAGTTGTTGACTTTTGGACTTTGTAACGCTCTGACGTTGTTTGAAATGGTTGGATCACATGAGTCAGAAACAATGCAGCCACCACTGGATTCTAATTTTACAAATAATACTAATATTAGTGGAGCCTGATCTTTATGTGACACTGTACAGAAATACTAAATTAAACAGAATGAATAGACAATTTAAATGTTGATTTAGAATAGGAATGTCAATGTTATGAATAAAGCTTTGAACTATTTGTTAAGGCCATAATACAAAGATGAAAAAAATGACCTTGATGGATGTCCTCATTTCTTGGACATTTCCAACTAATTGATGTTTGTCCAATAATTGCAGTGAGTCACTCGTCTCTGTTCTCCTCCTTCACCTGTCCTCTTTATTAACCCTTTTCTTTCATTATATTACACTACAGTCATTTAGCAGACGCTTTTATCCAAAGCAACTTACAATTCAGATTCTATCACACCGTAGGAACAGCTACGGGAGACATTTTTGGGGGTTAAGTGTCTTGCTCAAGGACACATCGACATGCGACTAGTGGAGCCGGGGATCGAACCGCCGATACTCCTTCAGTCAGCTACAGGAAAATCTTAGTTTTTCCTATTTCAATTTTGACTTAATAGTTGCCAGCTAACAAAGTGAGACTTGACAGAAGACCAGCATGACACACACGAAAAACAGAAGAATAGTTCTGGGTGGACTGGTTTATCTGGATCTATAGACCTGCAACACAGGCCAATAGACCTAAAACCAACAGATAATTAAGAATTATTACATTTTGATGGAGCGCTTCTATTTTACCCGGTGCAAATTTTCTAGCCTCGTTCAGCGATCCAGGAAACACACCGACCAATTACATGCATTGTAAATCACATCAGGTGATGCTACTCAGCCAATCAAATATGTGTATTCTGATAAGCTTCCTGACTCGAGTGAGATTAACACACACAGGGGAGACGGGCGAGAGACCGAGTAGTCGGAGAGTAATACGTGAGTTAGAAGTTATTTCCCATGACGTGGTCAGCGAGACAAGAGACCAGAACCTTTAACCAAGAATGGACAGACTCTTATATGTCCATTCTTCACTCAGGCAGTTTAAAACCATGTCAGAGACCATGGCGATTATTAAAAGAGGTAATGTGAAGCGCCACTACGAGACAAAGCACAACTCTTTTGGGCAAACATACCCACTCACATCCAAAATTAGGGGCCGGAAAATAAACAATCTTAGAGAATCCTAACACGTTAATTCACTGCCCAACAAAGATGTTAACAGAGAGCAATAGAGCTGAAACAAGTGGTTTAATAACCACAGATAGAACGTTAAATCCTGCACACAATTTTCTCTTATTAGAAGATGAGAAGAAGATAAGAATATAACATTGTGGGGTTTTTAGGTGACATCACTTCAAGCTGCAGGGCAATTCAGTTCAATTGATTTTTCTAAAACTAAGTACTTTATTTTAAGATAAAACAATTTCAAAAGCTTTCTGTGATGTAATCTATTCTTTAATCCAGAATTTATTTTACTTGAAATAAGAGAAGAACATTTATTTATTATTGGATTATGATTTATTTATAATTCATCCAGTTCAATTTGAAAACAATAAATATTGTTTAGATATTATTCAATTGAATTTATCTATTTGATTTGACAGTCAGTTGTTGACTACATGCAGACGTTAATACAACTGTTGGCTACTTTAGTATATATGGGACTAAATCATAGCACAAGTTAGACATTATTGTGATGTTCTGGACCTTTGCATGAGGACATTCTCTCTAACTGGACCTCGTTGAATGTTAATTGACTACCCCTGACCTACAGGGTGGAACCAGTTAGCCGTAGCTCTGTGAGCAATCCAGGTTTAGCTAGCTAACCTTATACAAACAAACAAAACCTTTATGTCACATTTTTGTAGCGACACAACATGGATGGGTTTTTGAAATGAAAGAGTGATGTGGGAGACAACCCTTACCAGTAAAAGCTCCAAAGCATGTAGTGAGGACATTTGAAACATGGATTCATGATGGTGAGGGTAAGCAGCATGTTTATTTTGGTCATTACAACTGACAGTGGACTATTTTTTGCCATGTTGTGTTTTTTCTCATTTATTTGGGAAGGTGGTCCTCTGGAAATGTCTTCAATAGTGTACACAAGTTCAGTAAGTTACAAAAGGTTGAGACCCCCTGATTAAAGCCAGTTGTTATATAGCTGACACATTTAAAGAAAATGTGAGGAAACAGTTTATGGGGACAGAAATCTGTGTAACAAGAATGATCCAAATATATTAGTGTCAAACAGAGAGGAATAAGATGAACAAGAAAATGCATTTCCTGCAGAAAATGCGTTGGAATGCTGAAAGCTGAAATGATTCGCAAAAAATTGCTGAAAGTACAGAAATGGGAGACCACCTGTCTGAAAAATGTTGAAGGCCAAAAGCATTAAACTGCACTGCTGAAAACCCTTCTAGTTGAAATGTCTAACTGGCAGAGTTGGAAGCTAAACTGTATTATCTAAAGAAGCTAAGAGCTGAATTACAATGAAGCTAAACGATGTTACTGTCACAGTAATAGTAGTAAAAGTAGTAGTAGTAGTGGTTGTAGTGGTAATAGTAGTAGAAGTAGTAGAACTATTAGTAGGAGTAGTAGTAATAGTAGTAATAGCAGTAGTAGTGATCATAGTAGTAGTTGAAATAACAGTAGTATTAGTAGAAGAAGTAGTAGTAGTAGTAATAGTAATAGCAGTATTTGAAGTAGCAGTAATAGCAGTAGTAGTAGTACTAGTAGCCATGCTAATAGCTGTAGTAGTATTGGTAGTAGCATGAATAGCAGTAGTAGTAGTAGTAGTTGTAGTATAAGTAATAGTAGTATTGGTAGTAATAGTAATGTTGGTGGTAGCAGTAATAGCAGTAGTAGTAGTAGTAGTAGTAGTAGTAGTAGTAGTAGCAACAGCAGAAGTTGTAGTAGAAGTAGTAGTATTGGTAGTAGCATGAATAGCAGTAGTAGTAGTACTAGTAGTCGTACTAATAGCTGTAGTAGTATTGGTAGTAGCATGAATAGCAGTAGTAGTAGTAGTTGTAGTATAAGTAATAGTAGTATTGGTAGTAATAGTAATGTTGGTGGTAGCAGTAATAGCAGTAGTAGTAGTAGTAGTAGTAGTAATAGTAGCAACAGCAGAAGTAGTAGTAGTAGTAGTAGTAGCAGTAGTAGTAGTAATACTAGAAATATTAGCAGTAGTAGTAGTTGTCGCAGTATTAGTAAGAGCATTAAGTATTTCAACAACAAAAAACTAATTTTGTTAAGATATCGTTAATCCATGGGGCTTTTATTTTGGAAGGGTGGAACTGGGTGGGGGAGAGAGGAGAGGAGACAGAATCAGAATGTTTGACACACACTCACAGAGGTTAATAAATGACAGGCTTCATCACAAGCATTCCAGTTCGATTTCACTCTTTGGGTCTTTTATTTTGAAATGGGGGGAGGAAAAAATCCTCTAAAAATCTCTAAGACCTGAATGACTGTATGTGTGTGTGTGTGTGTGTGTGTGTGTGTGTGTGTGTGTGTGTGATAGAGATTGAGAATGGCAGACAGACAGAGAGAGAGAGAGACAGAGTGATTGAGTGAGTAAGTAAGTGAGTAAGAGAAAGAGGGAGGGAGAAAGACAGACAGACAGAGATAGAGTGAGGGGGGATGGAGTGAGAGAGGGAGGGAGAGTGTGAGTGAGTGTGGGAGAGGGAGGGAGGGAGAAAGACAGACAGACAGACAGACAGAGAGACAGATGGACTGAGTGAGTGACTGGGAGAGGGAGGGTGAAAGAGAGAGAGAGAGAGAGAGAGAGCGAGAGAGAGACATAGGGAGAGACAGAGGGAGAGCCAGACAGACAGAGAGGAGGTCGAACAATCTTTGCCTGAATATCTCCAAGTAATGTGTTCATGTGTCAGTGTCTCTGCAAGTTAATCAACTTCACTAATTAGCTCAATCAAAACCACCTGTGTGCCTTTACATTGAGATAAAACTGAGAAAAACCTGTTAAACAAACAAATCCCCATAACCATAGCTCCAATTGCTCCGATATTAGAACTGGAGAGGAAGGATGACTTTGAAGAACAGATCATGTGAGATTTGTGTCTGTAGTGTAAAAAATGTGGCTTCAGTGGCGATCTAGAAATGTTGTACGGTTGTCTCTCCAAGATGTTCTTGGAGATAGAATTAACATTGATCTCTATGGAGCAGATAGTTGTACTTCCTCTCAATTTGAGGCTGTTGTGCCAAATGTTTAAATCTGTTGGATTCCACAGTCATATGTCTTGACCAGGACAAGATTCGCTAAACTTTCACTAAAGAATTATGCATGAAGAGTGAAAATTGTGGAGTCAAAATAGAAATGTTTTTTTCACAAGATTCTGAAGCTGCTCTTCACTCTAGCGATGACATCACGCACTCTGAGCTGCACAATACACACCCATTATAAAGTCAGAAAAGGACTGAAAAATCATAAAAGTTAAAATGCTACAGTTCAAAAAGTGTAAAAGATATCAAAAAGCTGAATCATACGGCAATAGTTGAGGGTTTCTCAACATTTTAAAGTTGAAATGGTGTCTGTAGCTGAAAGTATGAGGAAGAAGAAGGATTTGAAAGTTTAAGAAGTTTAAGAGGATTTGAAGATTTTCTCCATAGACATCCCATTCAAAAAAAAATTGCAAAAAGCTTAATAATTCAAAAGGTTTAAAGGTTAGAAACATGAAAGGTCATAGCCGGCAGCTGAATATTTTGATTATTGAACGGTTTCTGTAGCTTAAAAGAAATATAATAAAAAGCGGAAGAATAAAGATTAGAAGGACAATACTTGGCACGCTGAATCAGCATTCCAACAATTAAAGCAAACTGGAGGTAACAGAGTAAAAACAAGCTTCCTGTGCACACTTAAATCCATGATGATGCTTTATGCCCTGAAAATACACCAAAATAAAGTAAGTACAAAGTACAATCTTCAAAGATGTGTTGTTACCTAAATGATATGACTGCACTGTGGTGAAACACACCAGTGCTAATAGTGACATTTCTTAACTCATTCATGAAAATCTAAATGTTGATGCACACAGGAGATGTTCCAGTCTCCAGATGATGCCAAATCTTTTACACATGGCCTCAAATCTCTCTTTCTCAATTCATTGTTCCATAAAATGTTTAACTGAAGTGAAATAAAATGGCAATTCAGTGAGATTACAAGCTGTTTTATATATTGTTCAAACCATTAGTGAATGAGTTTCATCAGTGTTAACAAGAGCTGTTTTCTGTTAACTATGTAGTTGAAGTAATAATAACAAAAATACTATTTTACAAAATAGATAACTCATTTAAATGAATAAGTATCTATAGATCAAAGCATGGCCCCGGTCCGGACTCATTCTGTTGGCCTTGGCTGCAGCATGCGGAATGGGGCGGGGTCAGATAGTACTGAACTAAATATGATGGAAACTTATATATTCAATAACATATTTTAAATATACTTTCTTATACCACATGTGCAACGTGGTACTATGCCGATACAGAAGGCGATATAGATATAGATATAAAGTAGACATAACGCTTGTCACATGTATCATACACTTGCCACCCACCCCAAGGAAGGATTTGCTTCAATTTAGAGACCTACACCCGCATGGATACTTGGAGGCTTCTAGGCACATTATGCACACACCAGGTTCATCCCCATCCAGAGCCAGCGGTGAATTCTTAAAGAAATATTGTTTTACTGCTTTTCCTTATTAATTGTGTATATTTCACTAATCCGCTGTTATTCAGAGACATTATTTGTTATGGCCTGCAATAACAATAACTGCAACCTGCACATTATGAGACAGGTCTCTTGAGAGACCTCCAGCCAGCTCACAGCATGGTCTGCGAGCTGGCTACCCAGCTGGCATACTGGGTAGTCACCATCAAGCAACAGTTTACAGGTGCATTACACCACCCACTAATCTGCAGTGTGGAAGGGGAGGGCAAACCAATCAGATCAGTAGCCCCGCCCCCAGGACCCTCTCGACTCATTCGAAAGATTGAGCCCCGGATCTCCGCGGACTAGAAGCACCCCTGCTGATCGTACACAGTCAACAGTCTCCATGATGGTTCTGTCTGCTGAACAACATGCAGACTGATAGCAGCAGCTGTGACGCGCGTGCGATGGTGATTATAATGACTAATATAACAAATCAATTACAAAGTAATTTACAATGTATCGTGTCAATACATGAATTCTGCAAGACAAATATGAGAAGTATCGCTGATTCCAAAGACATAAGCATCCCATCTGCTCTCGTTCATGTCGGTACAGCATCACAGCCACGGCTCTGACAGGAGGATG
Organism: Leptoclinus maculatus; assembly: GCA_032191485.1. Classification (NCBI taxonomy): domain Eukaryota; kingdom Metazoa; phylum Chordata; class Actinopteri; order Perciformes; family Stichaeidae; genus Leptoclinus; species Leptoclinus maculatus. The sequence goes on along the minus strand of JAVDOI010000002.1, from coordinate 40,104,728 downwards.
CATTTCAACACTTCATTCTAACAGCCCCGGTTTGCCTGCGGCGGCGTTTGTTTCGGAATAAAAGCAGTGCGTTTGAGAGCGGGGACAATGGACGCGTCGGTAGGTGTACCTGTCTGCAAATGGCGCTGATTGTGAAAAAGATGTCAACACATTGTGTGTGAGCTGCTGCTACCGATGATGTTAGTGACTCACCGCTCCGTTCAGATCAGCTGCAGAAGAGAAGATGCTCAGCGGTCAGTGCTCCTCGAGCCTCAGCGAAACAAAGCGGGAGTTGATGAGCGTGATCAAGAAGCTCTAACAATGTGTTAGGTACCAGGAGACCACGGCTCTATGGATCCTCTGTGCCCTCAGCTCTGTCTGACAGACTTCTACAGCCGCACAACAGCGCGCCCTCACAGCAGATGGAGAAACACGGGGAGGGCACCAGCAACAGATAGGGTTGTACCTTCATTTCAGATGTTATTATAAGGTATACGCAGGGTCGTCCTTCAATCAGAGGATCGGCGGTTCGATCCAGTCCATGTCAATGTATCCTTGCGCAAGACATTTGACCCCACATTTAAAGTCGTGTACATCGTCTGAAAGTTGGGAACCTGAAGTGTGTTTGTCAAGGTCTTCTTCATAAATCAGAAAATTGTGTTAAGGGGTTAAAGTGTTAAAGGGCTTAGAACATTATGGTGGAGGTTTAAGATGGCCATTCTCATGCTCACTTATGTCTTATACTATTGATTCCATTTGTTACACAGATGTGGTGCTAAATGTAACAATTGTAGAAAACTAGAGAATTGATACAAATGGTCAAAAGTTTTTGAGTAACACCATAAAAAAATCCATGCTGTGATTTGGTATCAAAAACCTTCAACAAGTGAAGCTTTCTGCAAGAATGGCGTTTTTCAGTGATTGGGTGGCAAGCACTGCTCAGAAACCCTCTTATTGCTTACATACCCAGGAAAGACCGGTCATTTTATACAGTGACTAAAAGGTTCACAAAATGCTCCCACTACGTGAAATGGCTACTAGACTCACATCCTCATAAGTACAGTTGGTCTCATTGGATCCACAAGAGTCTCAGCTGTCAAACCCAATTTAATGCAATTCCAAGACTGTTTAGGGACCCCGTATGCAGAAATATTCAGATACTCCATTTTCAAAAATAACACATTTATACTGCATTCAAAAAACTGCATTAGCACAAAGTGGATCCCCATTGTATTCACATATATTTTGCCTAACTTGGGAGCATTATTCAGCCTCCTAACAGAGAAGCCAGGATTCATTTGATTTTTTAGTTTCGATATTCAATCTGCTCTAAAACTGAGCCTGCTACAGCCTCCGGAAGAGAGTAAAGTTGGAAGATGGAAGATTAAAAAAAGTTAGGAATTTTATTCCCTTGAAAAAAATTGCTTTGCTTTGTTATAATTTGTCCTTAATCATATTTCACATCAAAACATTTTCCATGATCACTAAAATAGAAAGATGGCTCTAGTCAATTAGAAGACCCGTTAGCAGTATGTCACCTAAATATGAAATGAAGTCCAACCAACAGAGCAGTAGAGTAGACTGCTCTGAGCTGTGAGCACACACATGTTCCTGTACAGAGTCTGAAAGCTGTTTAATCATGTCAATTCATATTGTTAGATTTAAAAAATATATATTATAGGCTAATAGATTGAATTTATATTTGTCATCTAAAAATAAAATTAAGTTAATTAAATGAAATTACCGGACTGCCTAAACCATCTATTTTAATACATTTAATTAATGTATCATGACGTGTATCATAATATTTGAATTGATTATAATTAATCACCAAACACTTTAAACATATTATTTTTCCGGCAGCAGAGTTCAGAAAACAAAGTGTGTGTGTGTGTGTGTGTGTGTGTGTGTGTGTGTGTGTGTGTGTGTGTCGTTATTAAAAGGTACCCAGCAGCATGTCTACACTGAAAAGGTTTCCCATGTTCCCGACTTCAATGCCCACAAGGCTGGGCTTTAGTGTCTGTCTGACTCCACCTGAGTGCCTGCATGCATACTTTATAAACCCAACACAGCTCTAAAGGGAACAAAATAGACAAGTTCAACAGATACTGTATATGGTGAGACACCAGCCTGTAAGACAGCATGTAGGGCTGCCACTGCCGTGTAATCGCTCTTTGGATCCCCCTCCTTTGTACATGAGGCAGGAGCTTTGTATGTAATGAGGCAAGTGTATTTGTGGAAGCAGCCAATGGGAGCAGTGCAGGGATCAGCCTGCTCCAATCACAGCTTAGAGCTGCTGTTCATGGCAGCGCTCCGCCATCAGTAACCAAGGATTCCCGTGCTATAAAAATCAGCGCATCCATTTTCACTCAGCAGCAGTAAGAGAGGCTGAAGTCATTTAAATGGCTTCATGTCCCGCTTCTGTCTTTAGCTGATACAATTCCACAGCGAGATACAATCCCACACGTGTTAGAGCGCTTTAAGTTACGTAACATACATTAGTAGGACTACATTGTGAGTGCGTGCGAAAGTAGGTTCTGTGATCAGATCTGGCAACAAGATCAAGAAAGCAATCTTTAAGGAAGAGGACATAAACAACAGCCTAGCTTAGCATAAACACTGTAAGCAGGGGGAAACAGTTAGAGGAAACATTATACCTACCAACACCTCATAGATCCTATTATCACCTTCTACCTCGTTTGTTTAATTCATACTTAAACAGAACAGAAAACAACAGTTTGTAGTTTTAGCAGCAGTAAGATGCTGGCCAACACTTGGGTGCAGAGACAGAGCAGCAGCCAAGCTTGGTGTTGCCTGTTTGTAGACCAAAACATATCTGGCAACACACGTCATAGCTGGCACCAGAGTATAGGCGGATGAATATACTGCTGTTTGTCAAGAAATACTTACAGCTCACATAACTCCCACTAAAAGCAAATAGTTTGCCACGGAATATTGTCGATTCTGATTGGCTGGCAGGTGTTCATTTCTAGTACCAGACAGTTCCATTAGACACCTCTGGAGTTACAGTTCCTCATCAATTTGCCTGTATTGAATCTTAAAGGCGGCAGTAACAAGACAAAGAGTAGAACTTCTGTTATATATGTTACTAGTACGATAAAATTGATAACTGCACACTGAGAACCGTGCAAATTTGATTTTGAAATGTGTTTGATATTCGTGTGAATTTTTATGTTGAAATCATGGTACAAGGAGGAAAAAGAGGACTTTAGAAGCAGTTCTAGCTATGTTAAAATTGATAGCCTATATGTTTGATATAAATATAATAATTTAAGTATTGCTTAACAATGGTCATGAATGGCAATTAGCTATTTCAAATTTGCTAACATTAGCTATCAGCTATTAGTTATATGTATGCATGATAGTTTTTTACAATTGGTAACACACACTGTAATCCAGGGTTTGAATCGCAGGGGTTTTCCTAATTAAGACTTGGACCCCCCACAACAGGGCAAAACAACAGGTCAGGGGGTCAAAATATGTATTTATTCTCCGTACCTTCAGTGAATGTTTTATTCACTGCTAAAATGGAAGTGATCGGGAGGTAAATGTGTGACTGTGACTTTACTCGCATCATTACAATGAAGTCCATGCTTGTGTGTAAAAGGGTTGTGAACGTAATGTGGATGGATAAAAGCAGATTGGGTAATATTTGCACGATGTATTTATATTTTCTTTTGCTTACATTAAATGGTAAATGGATGTACTTGTACAGCGCATTTCTAGTCTTCCGGCCATTCAAAGTGCTTTAACACTACATGTCATCATTCACCCATTCACACCCATTCATACACTGATGACACTACTATGTAAAGTGCCATCTGCCCATCAGGAATCATTCACACACCGATAGCACAACCTTCGGGAGCAATTTTGGGGGTAAGTGTCTTGCCCAAGGACACATCGACATGGACTAGAGGAGCCGGGGATCAAACGGCCAATCTTCTGACTGAAGGACAACTATCTCTATCTTCTGAGCCACAGTTGCTCAACAACATTAGCTATTTACACAGCTAAAAGCCATATTTCTCATTATGAATATTAGTTAGCTTGGGTGTTCACCAACTGTAGTTACCAGATCTCGCTGAGACAGAGAAAGG